>OZ007506.1:4633695-4996195 GCA_963931865.1 Axinella damicornis | reverse complement strand
CTCGCTATAGTCCTGTGAAGTGAGAAGTGAGAATGAACTTGCATGTCACTAAAGACCTCTGTACCGAGAGATACCCGGTGCTGGACTCACGTGGACACAATGAGGGGGCGGCTGCTTGTGCCACTTATGTTCATAACATACATGCTGAAGTTCTCATAAGAAACATGGTTGCATGTGCCTGCATGCCTGCAGGTGTATGGAGACTGGCATTGGCAGGTGGAGTGGCTGGTTGTTGCTTCTGGACGGCCATATTCCCAACTGATGTAGTCAAATCAAGAATACAAGTGAGACTGTGTGATTTTGTTGGGCTTCGACCTAGTAAACAACTTGTGGTTGTACAGAGTAACTGGCATGTTATGTTTGTTATCCATATATGGCAATGTATGTTACAGGTAAGAGGTGAGCTATCTGGATCATTTTGGACAACACTGTTTCAGATATACAGAAATGAAGGTAGGTGATGTCACTGCTCACTAGCTTTATTGTTCAAAAGTCTGTTTAACTGCTATAGAAACCAATACAACTTTTCATCTTGTGGTATCACTTCCCGGAGTGTCCTTGAGACTTAGGAGGTTCTGCACCAGCAGAAAGGGTGGGTGGTGGGTGGCGGGTGGCGGATTTTAACACTAGGCCAAGATTTAGCATGGCTGCTTCTGGACTTGGCTGTGGAAAGGCCTTGGTTGGCACTGGGTATGCCATTTCTCCACTCCTTTGCACGAATGGGCTTAGAAAACAGTCTTCTGGCCATGTAGAGCCTCTATTCTGGCTTAGAACTAGCATTTTCCATTTTGTCAGTCTGTACAGGTGGTCATTTGTTGAGTACCTGACTATTGAAAGTTCGTTAACAAGTGGGTGTGCTTTGAGCACAGGATGGCTGCAATGGCACTAGCTTGTGTGAAGCTAGGAGGCTGCACTAGCAAAGTCCACACATTGCACCTCTGCAGAGGCTGTGAAGGTGCATGATTATCGATCTGTGTGAAGTGTGGGACAATTTTCAGACTAGTATATTTTTGTGCATGCCTTGACAGAATATTGGACCTCTGAGATTGCATCTGCTTGCTTTTCAGGACAAGTAAATATCACATTCAGTCCAGCAAACTAGTGTAATGCACGAACAGCATAATACAAGCTTAGGTGATGACGTCCGTTACTCACATATATAAAATGATCAGGAACATTGGTCCGACAGCCACCAGGCCTGGTGAACCCGATGCCCATGCTCGGGTTTTTGACGAGGCCAGGGTCTTGTGCATGCAGATCACATGCTTAACCTGTGTTGGCACTATGATCTCAGTGAACCATGCAGACATTGTACATGTAGTGCTACTATGGTATGGAACATCACTCTGCGATCACCAATAGCATGTTACTGCACATCATGAGACATTAATATTAAAATGTACAAGGAGCTTCGCTCGCTTCGCTCACTCAGCTACTTCCCCCTCGTTTGCCTACCGTGAGTAATCCGGCGCCGGACAGCTCTCTGTGCAGAGCTGTAGCTCCCCGATTGCGTACGCTTGCTCCAATTGCATCTGCTTTAGCTGCTGCTCCCCATTTGCGTCCGCTTCCAGCTGTTGCTCCTCGATTGCGGTGGCGCCGTCCGCTTCAGCTGCTGTTCCCAATCGCATCCGCTTCGGCTGCTGCTCCCCGATTGCATCCGCTTCGGCTGCTGCTCCCCGATTGCGTCCGCTTCAACTGCTGCTCGCCCGATTGCGTCCGCTTCGCCGACTGCTGCTCCCCGATTGCATGCATCCGCTTGCATGCAGCCAGCCTAGCCCCAGCTGGATTCCAGCCCAATGTTCTCGAACATTCTTCACGAGGTTCAGTAAATTACGAATAGTCTACGAACATCCCACTTCCGTCACGCACAAACAGACACAGACACACACACACACACACGCACGTTAAAATTTTAATGTATTGATTGATTTTTGGACCCTCCTAAAAGGACATCACTATTATGTTGCTTATCTCTGCCAGGTGTGTTAGCCCTGTACCGAGGTCTGCTGCCGACAGTACTTCGATGCTTCCCAGCATGTGGAGCTCTCTTCATTACCTACGAGTACACAAGACTGCTGTTTGCTTCTAAAAGTGCACAGTATTCACCAGAATGACCCTCATACATTCATCTCCATCACCATCATTGTAATATTTATTTTATCCAGTCTAATTCTCTGATGTGAAACGCATCCACTAAAAAAATTAAAAATCATACACCCCCTTTGAAAACATGCCTCAAATTTGAAAAAACACCTAAATTCAGAACCTTCTAAAACACATTTTGCAAGGACTCCTAAATACCTTGGGGGGTGCCAACTGAGATTTGTGCCTAATGTTTCTTTTTTTTTTATATGCTTGATGCTTTCACAGATAGAAGAATAGCAAGTAGGGAATATCTACTGGTGGCTTCCTAATTAAGTTGTTAGTGGGTGTGGTCAAGTTAAGGTCAATTAACGTGCTAAGGTGTGATATCACAACAACCATCAATTGTTCTCAATAGAATGACAATTCTGCACAACAGCAGCAGAATCAAGTCTAAATTTGTTCTCCATTTGCTGGACCCACACCTTATAATGCACGTGTGTTTAGCATTAAGGTAGCATTATACCTTTACCGTTAGGGTACCTTTAACCGTCGGGGCCCCGACGGTTAAAGGTACCCTAACAGTATTACATTGGATATATATTAATTATAGTTTTATTATTAGCCTGAGTTAGTCTATTATTGGCTCCTGATAAAATTAATTCCATTAATGTATGGCTATCAGATAAGCATGCAATAGCCAACCCACATGCACCATCATAACCACTGCTGCTGAAACAGGCTGACTGTTATTAACACAATAACTAAAACAGCATCAACACAAAATTAATGCAGTAAAAAGTATAATTTGTAAGAACCTCTGAATCCTGCATACAATAAATTATACATATCTAGCTGTTAAGGCAATGGGACAACAACATTGACAAAATTACTGGGAAATTCCCCAATCTGATCAGTTCTTGTGTTTTCCCCAAGGTACCATTTGTTGCTCACCCTGTTTAGTAGGTAGAGTACATCACCCTCCTGTGTGGAGAAAACAAACTGCCATCATATTGTGCAATTGTCAATTAAGTTGTAATCTCCTGTATATCAGTGACGTACCCAACTTTGAACAACTAAACTTCGCATGCTGAACTGACCTTTGCACTTTCGTTTTTCTTCCACACGAAACCACGCCTACTATTACAGATTGTGAGCGTGTGTGTGCTAGGCACAGACACTGCGCATGCGTATATATTCCTAGTCAATGTACAAGCACCCCAGTTAGCAAGAAGGATGGCTATCGAGAGAGAAAACAATTTTTAGGACTCAGTTTGGATTTGAACTGTACAGACCATGCCGTTCTCCACCTCTATTTCCGGCTCAATTACTTCAGGGCATGATTTTCACAGCTAAAGTCATTCACTCGCAGTCAGTATAAGTGCACAGCAGCGTTTTCCCATGGCATGGAGCTCATAATATCTGTCCTTCAGAAGCAGAACAGCAGCTCTTCTGCTTCCGTGTATTATTGTCGATGCAAACCGAAAACCAGAAAAGTTGGCATTGATTACATAGTACTGTAGGTAAAAATGTGTCTATGTGAGCAGGAGCCCATAACGAGAAGGAGCGGCCAACCTAACTGTGCCCTTATTTGGAACCTCTTTACGTAACAAGAGCCGGCTTTCCTGTAGTCTAAGTAGGCGTTGGCTGCCCGCTGAATAATTATAATGCATTAAGTGTGAGATTACCCACTTGCCGTATATGGTCAAGCACAAGCGCTATTGGACGTTCCGTAGTTGGACGCTCCTTCTCGTTATGGGCTCCTGATGCGACTCAGAGGTCACAATAGTATTGGAAAGTGACCTCCTGTCAGTGTGTTCCTTGCTGCTGTTGTCACTTACCTTGAAGCTAATTTCCTGGTCACTTCCTGCACTGTAGTCATAGGCTGCAACAGCCTTTGGCATTAGATCATCAGTGATATTGGTCACCTTTGAAGTGGGTGTGGAGGCTGTGGGGAGACACAGAAAAACCACTAGATTATGTCCAGTGATGTCAATAGCTGATCATTAGCCTTTAGTCAATGAACAGGAAGTTTGTTCTAACAGACTAGGTGTGGTAAGATGGTGACACCGCATACCACTACATATATATCACAAGTAGCTTCGCTTGCTCAGCTACTTCCCTCTCGTTCGCCTACGTGAGTAATCTGGAGCCGGAGAGCTCTCTGTGCAGAGCTGCCGCTCCCCGATTGTGTCCATTTCAGCTGCTGCTTCCCGATTGCATCGAACCGCTTGAACTGCTGCTCCCCGTTTTCATCCACTTCAGCTGCTGCTCACCGCTTGTGTCCGCTTCAGCTGCTGCTGCCCCAATTGCGTCCGTTTCATCTGCTCCCCGATTTCGTCCACTTCGGCTGCTGCTCCCCAATTGTGTCCGCTTCAACTAGTGCTCCCGATTGCATCCGCTTCAACTACAGCTCCCCGATTGCGTCCACTTAGACGCTGCCCCCCGATTGCATCCACCAGCTGTTCTGGAAGATTCCAGCCCATGTCCAATGTTCTCGAACATTCATCGTGGAGAGTTGAGTTCGAGGTTCAATAAATTGAAGTACAAAGGTCGCGTGCGTCACTAGTTTAGTCCCGCCCCACGAACATCCCACTTCCGTTACACACAGACACACACACACACACGGTTAAAATCTTAATGTATTGATAGTACCAAGTGTTATACCTCTATACCATGACTATGAGCTCCACTCGTACAACACCTTCAACCTTATGCTAGTAGTGTAACAGAAACCGGAAGAATGAAACTTATAGTAAGTCTGTTCAACAATTTTCAGCATCATAATTCACTCCAAAATTTTTTGTCAGAGAAAGCAGAGTTACTTGGGAGGGGCATGTCTCCAGCGTGAAGCCGTCTGTGCTCAGACAATCCTTTTCCACACAGCAACAAATCTGGTACATATTAATTAATTAAAACTCTTTAGGGCCCAATTTCTTTCTCTAGGTCATTTTCAGTCTATAGAACACTCCTAATTTCTGTTCCCTGGGCTCGAAACTACTCACACAGGTAATTCAGCTTATACGTGACTTAACCACGCCCACCAATTAATGGACTTGCAATTAAGTGTCCTGAGAAATGGCAACCTGCTGTAGCTGAAAAACGGGCGATGTATGCTGGAAATGGAGGCCCTACAAAGCCAGACAGCTACCTTCTGACCCATTTATGCCAAAAACGATGGAAATGGCCCTCCCAGTGCCAACCAAGACCTTTCTACCATGGAGCCCAGACACGGCCATGCTGTTTGCACCCTCCGGGTGCACCCCCCACCTTCCCATGTCCCGCCCTTTCTGCTGTCGCAGAACCTATCTCCCAAGGACATTGCCGGAAGTCACATGATGAAGCTGAAAGTATTATGACGACATGGGGCCTAAGGGGCTAATCTGAACACTTCTGATCTGATTACAGTACAGAAGCAACAATGGATGACGTAAGTGGGTGTCATGTAGTCTCGCATTCAACACTACCTTTTCCAGCTTTGGGTAGGTCCTCGATGATCTTGACAAAGCTGACAGGGAACAAGCCCTCCCTGTCTCCCACTTGTCCGCTCAGCCAATCATCATTGACCAACTCCTTGATGATGATGACCTCCCCTTTGGAGAAGCTCAGCTCACCACAGTTATCACTCGTGAAGTCGAACAATGCCTCACACTTGCCGGTAGCCTGAAGAGAGGACAGGAGGGCTCAGTAACCACCACCAGAGTATATCGGTACATCTAAGGAGCCTAGCCTAACATCTATGGCTGCATATAGAGATCAGGTCGTTATGGTAGTCAGCAGTGTGTGCAAATTCTACCTTAGCAGCAGTGGACTTTGTGTCTGCACGGGGACTGGGGCTAGCTGGGGACTCTGCCTTTGGCGCTTCATCCGATGGGAGGTTGGGGGGAACAGCATCGACAAAGGAGACCGGGAAAATTCCCGACCGATGGCCCAATTCCCCCCTCACCCATTCTTGATTAACACGGGCCGTCACCTTGATCTTATCTCCCGTCTGTGAGAGGGTGTGCGAGTGACAAAGGAAAGGAGCGTGTGAGTGACAAAGGAAAGGAGCGTGTGAGTGACAAAGGAATGTGCGCATATGTGAGGGGGTGTGTGTATGTATGCACATGTGTATGAACAGATTAGATTACGGGACATGCAAGCCCACTGTTATCCACACACTACCTACCTACCTACCTACATGTACCCACAACTGCATACCTTGAAAGAGAGTTCTCCGTCCTGCCCGCCAAAATCGTACACAGCAGTGGCAACATTATCATCTGGAGAGGGGGAGATTCCATTCACTGCCATCAATACAATGTGTACATACAAAACGTCCACTTGTAGGTCGACCTGTGCAAGCTATAGGGAAGGTATATCTCAGCCATGGAACATGCTTTCAGCCCTAAAGTTGGAGGATTCTCAAACAAGTAGTGCACACTGGTATATACAGAGAAAAGTGTAGTGTTAGTGCCATTATGGAACAAACCCATAATTATTTCGGAGGTAACAAAATGTACCTTTCGATTTGCTGCCAGGACCAGGTACAGTCACTTTGCTGGAAGGAGGGAGGTCCACTTTAATCTCCACAAACTGAGACGGGAAGATCCCCACTGCCTGGCCCTTTCTTCCCTTTAGCCAGTCAGTTCCGACTCTCTCCAATAGCTCAATGGTATCTCCAGAGGCAATGGAGAGCTCACCCTCACCCTCTGCAGTGAATGGGTGGAGCACAACACAGTGGGGGCCTCTGTGTAGGATGGGAGAGGAGCGTGTGAGGAGGTGGGAGGATGTGTGAGGGGTGTGAGGTGGGAGGGGTGTGCGTGAGGTGGGAGGGGTGTGTGTGAGGTGGGAGGGATGTGTGTGAGGTGTGAGGGGTGTGTGTGAGGGGGTGTGTGAGGGGGTGGGAGGGAATGTGGGGTGTGAGAGAGGAGGTGGGAGGGGGTGAGAGGAGGTGGGAGGGGGTGGGAGGTGGTGAGAGGGGGATGTGTGGGGTGGATTAGGAGTGTGTGAGGAGGTGGGAGGGAGCATGAGAAGTAGGAGGGGAGTGTGAGGAGGTGGGAGGGGGGTGTATGTGAGGGGTGGGAGGGGAGAATGAGGAAGTGGGAGGGGAGTGTGGGAGGGGTAGTAGGGATAAGAATGGAGAGAGAGTGGGATGAGGAGTGTGAGAGTGGATGGAGGGGAGGAATGCATGAGGGGGAGAGAGAGGTGTGCATGAGGGAGAATGGGAGGGAAGAGTGTGAGGGGGAGTGGGAGGCAGGGAAGAGTGTACATGAGGGGAGTGGGAGGGAACAGTGTGAGGGGGAGGCAGGGAAGAGTGTGTACATGAGGGGAGTGGGAGGGAACAGTGTGAGTGGGAGGGAGGGAAGAGTGTACATGAGGGGAGTGGGAGGGAACAGTGTGAGGGGGAGTGGGAGGCAGGGAAGAGTGTGTACATGAGGGGAGTGGGAGGGAACAGTGTGAGGGGGAGTGGGAGAGAGGGGAGAGTGAGGGGTGAGTGTGAAGGGTAAAGGAGGAGCTGACATTAGCCTCCAACCCAGGTGCGTCTACAGTTGACATACAGTACAATATGCATGACAACGAAAACTACATGTTTATTCTAGGCTACATGTACTAATAGCCCCTAGCAATACTGGGTTTGTCATTGCATCAGTTTACTCAGAAAAATCCTGATGACAAGCTTCATACAAGCTCTTGGTCCTAGGATAGGTGTACCTGATTTCCTCTGTGGCCCGGGCAGCAGTCCGTCTTGAAGGAGTTTCCACAGCACTTTCTGGGAGATCCTCCTGATGAATGTGTGTGAATGCGTGTGTGTGTGTGTGCACGAATGAACGGACACACATTTTATGTGGCATAATGTCATACAAGTAGAGGGTCAGCTGTGGTATTTGAGTTAATAGTGTGAGAAATGTAGTCCAGAAGTGTAAAATAGCACTAGATGAAGCCGAGTGCTATTTACTTCCTGTCTTGCGAGTGCCACTGTGCCACAGTACCACACCCCATCACAAATCAATCCTACATCCTACTGTGACGTTACAGTGGGTTTCTTAGTGATGGGGTTGGACACGGTCATGTGACGTAGGTGAATTTATATGGAGGTTTTCTGTACTGAAGTGCATCCTCGGTAGTCTTTACGTATGAGTATTTCAACAAAAATGACATCAATCGAAGGCTCTAGTGGAGTAGATTCCAATCAACCCATTCAACCCCAAGGCCACTTAGGCTGTACGGCCTCTTGAAGGATCAGTTGCACGGGTGGTGGAGAAGCCAGTGCGCAGAAAATGTCCTCTGAAACTGACCAAATGAGCAGTTTCATCCAACCCACGTATACTCACCACAATCTCGACAAAGTTCTTGGGGAAGATGCCCTCTGCTCCGTTTACCAACTTCCCTCTCAGCCACTGGTCATCAACACGAGTCTTCAGCATGATTAGGTCCCCCTCCTTGAAACTCAACTCATCAATACCCTCTTTGAGTGTGTGTTGTGCGTTGTGAGTATGTGTGCATGTGTGTGTGTGCATACGCATGTGCATTGTGGTGCGTGTGTGTTGTTGGTGTGTGTCGTAGTTTGTGTGTGAGAGAGGGAGGTTTGGCATGATGTAGTGGCCCATGCTAAAGCTAAAGGTCAGTTAATTGAACACGTCTAACACAAGACGCAGTAGCACAACATATCAGACCTACCTCCTCTGAAGTTGTGTGTGGCGACAGCACATGGTCCCTCTTCAAATCCCGCAACTGTATCCTGTCCCGGTAACCTCTTGATGATTTTCAAGTCCTTGGCTGGTAGCACACCCTCCTGGAAAAGGAGGGGAAGGATGGAGGGGGGAGAGGGAGGAGGGAGGGGGAAAGGGAGGAGGTAGGCAAAGGTGAAAAGGGAAAGGGAGGAGAGGGAGGAGGGAGGAGGTAGGGGAAGGGTAAAAGGAAAGGGAGGAGAGGAGGAGGGAGGGGAAGGAATGCAGAGTATCTATCATTATGTGCTATTCACAAACTCCCATATTCATCGACACGTGTATCTACAGTATCGGTACTACCGGATGTTGCCACAGAACAATGCAGCTTTCCACTTGATCCACACATTACATGCTGTACATGTCTCTTGCATTAGAATTCAGCGTTGATGTGCTCTCACCATCATGTTGTTATCAGCATTACGAGCAAAGAACCAGTGCTCATTCAGACGTTCTATCAGTTCGATCACATCTCCCTCCTAGTTGTGTGTGTGTGTGTGTGTGTGTGTGTGTGTACGTGTGCAAATGTACATGTGTGAAATGAGGGAGCATCAAGGAATGAGGACATTCATACGTATCACTAATCTAGCAGTTCTCATGCACACACACACACACACACATACTCACATGTATACACACACACTCACACACACACACATGCACACATCACACATGCACACATCACACATGCACATGTGTGGTAAGGACTGGGAATAGAGCTACACACACACCTGGTACGATAGTTCATCTTCGGTTGTGGCATCATGGACTGTAAGAGCAAGCCCATGTGGTTCAGAACACTGGAGGGAGGGAGGGAGGGAGGGAGGGAGGGAGGGAGGGAGGGAGGGAGGGAGGGAGGGAGGGAGGGAGGGAGGAGGGAGGAGGCAGGGGAGGGAGGGAGGGAGGGAGGGAGGGGGGAGGGAGGGAGGGAGGGGGGAGGGAGGGTGGGAGGGAGGAGGAGGAGGAGGGAAGTAGGGAGGGATCCAGGAGGGAGGGAGGGTACAAAGGAGTGGAGGAAGTGAAATGGAGTGGAGGGAGGTGAGGAACGCAGGGAGAAAGGGAGGAAGGGTACACCTTGATCCATACGAGTCAGTACTGTTTGAAGCACACAAAAGGACTACAAGTACATGTACTTCAAATTGCTACTGAGGACACATGTAAAATGTAAACAGGCTTCCCACTGATTCATTTGGAATATCTGTGTGCACAATGGCCTAGAAAGGGCTTGAAAGTAACAAGTCCCTGTGGTTTGCATACACATGATGCCATGGATTATATAGCCTTTGGTTGAGAGTGATTTGGCAAAAATGTGACCAACAGTTAGCCTCGTTCCCAGGCCTACCCTGTTTTTCTGTTTTTTCTTTGGTTTGCGTTGACAATAATACACGGATGCTGAAGGGCGGTGAAAAACGTGGAAGGCCTGGTATCATTCATTATGTGAGTGACGTCAGGTGGACGCGAGGAGGACGTGGGGGGGGGGGGGGGGGGGGGGGGGGGGGGCGGAGCCCTTAGTCATTTCAGCAGGTCCTGAAGGCTGTTCATCATCCAGTCAACTCGGTTCGAATGCTCCGCGGCTAGTCGAGACTCTCAGACGATCTACACAACTTCGTCGGCGGTTTTAAACTTATTTACGGTTTGGCCACACCCCCCTACGTCCACTTGACATAAAGCATGCGATGAATAATACCAGGCCTTCCCCGTTTTTCACCGCCCTTCCGCATCCGTGTATTATTGTCAATGCAAACCGAAGAACAGAAAAAACAGGGTAGGCCTGGGAACGAGGCTAACCAACAGTAACTACCATTGTCTGCATTAGGCTCACCACGTATTTGTAGAGAAGGTGTCCTGGAGATGGTCTCGGGGGCAGTTTGGGAGGTCCAGTAGAATCCTGGGAGGGGCGTGTATGTGCATGGGGGAGGGGGATGCAATGCAATCTATGCATACAACCTTACATAGTGTTCACCCAAACAAACGCACACACACCTTTCTTGGAGCAGGAGTTGCCTTCTTAGCAGGTGGTTTCTGACTTGGTCTGGATGGGGGGGCAGGTCTCCCAGGCTGAGAGGAAGAGGAGAACAAATGCAAGATATTACATTTGTATTCATACTTATCATTATGACAATTTTATGTGGTGTGTGTGTGGATGTAGGGCGGGGCTAGAGTAGTGACGCGCATGTGACCTTCGTACTTTTACACCCGATGAACCTCAAACCTTGAGCAGGAGCTGGAACCTTCCAGAATGGTTGGGGGACACAATGGTGTAACAGCAGCTGAAGTGGACACAATCAGGGAGCAGCAGCTGAAGCGGATGCAATCGGGGGAGCAGCATGCAGCTGAAACAGATGCAATCGGGGAGCAGCAGTTGAGGTGGACGCAGTTGAAGCAGCTGATGAAGCGGACGCAGTCGGGGAGCAGCAACTCTGTACAGAGAACTGTCCAGCACGCGCTGGATTGGTCACGTAGGCGAATGAGGTGGCAGTAGCTGAGCAAGCGAAGCTATTTGTACAACTGTATGCACGTTTTAGTTTGCAAACACATCTCAGTCTGTACCCACCAATAGTAGTATCTCATACAATTAGGAAGGGAGAGGCTATGACAAGTACTCTCAATCTGCCACTGAGGGATGGGGATGTGACAGGTTGTACACTAAGGAATGGGAGGGGCTATGACAAGGTATACTTAATCCGCACACTAAGGAAGAGGTGAGGGTACTGTACACTAGGGAAGGGACTATGACAGCATAATCTCAACCTGCACACCAAGAAAGGGGTGGGGCCACTAAGGAAGGGTGGGGCTACGACAAGGTACTCTCAATCTGCATGCTAAGAAAGGGGTGGGGCTGTGACAGGGAACCGTACACTAAGGAAGGGATGGGCTATGCCAAGGTACTCTGAATCTGCATACTAAGGAGGGGCTGTGACAGGGTAATCTCAACCTGGTAGGGGTGGGGCTGTGACAGGCTGTAACTAAGGAAGGGAGTGGCTGTGACTACGCATCTAAGGGGTGGGGCTCTGAAAGGGTAACCTACTAAGCTAAAGGAAGGTGACACCTTCCTTGTGCAGCCGTGACAGGGTAATGCTCCGTACAATTAGGAAGGGGCAGCGCTTTGACAAGGTAGTAACAGAATCAGGGTGCCACTTCAACCATAATTAGTGGTATGTGTATGGTATGTGTACTAGGGTTGTCATGCTACAAATTAGGTCGTTATTGGTTATTGTATGGCTCCGTTGGCACTCTCAGAGATCACAGGAATTTTCTTTCTCCTTCAGGATACACTCAGCCCTACCCCAACATTGGATCATTACCTTCCTGTTCTTTGGAAGGGACATTAAGCCATTGTTCCCGGGGGACCTGCTTAGAATCAAATCAAAAGCCACAATAATGTGGAACACGATGAGCATGCATAATGTGCACCCCAAATATTGGACTAGATGTGGCACTGTGCCATGTCACATGGAGCCATCATCCATAAATGGCACACTGACACCTTTGGTCCATCCACACACCATCCTACATGTCTCAGTTCAACCTGCACAACCCACACACCAGCACTGGAAGTCTGATCACGACGTGCGCTTCTGTGAAATGCCACATGCAAAATGTTAATTTGTAGTTTACTGATCTGAACGAGTACAGCTGAATGTACAGGGGTGTAGGAGAATCTGTATAACATCTAGTAACAGCAAATAAGTTCCTCAGGCAGTTTCCCAATCAGATACCAAAAGACAGATTCAGTGGTGTGGGAACGAGACTACCTCAAAGAGTAGTCATACACTGTTGAGTGTCTACTATGAGTGCAGTCACAGGGTAAAAATGGACCCCCCTTCCCCCCCCAAATTGGTTCCTCCCAGAACCAATTAAACGTGACAGGTCACAACTGAATTCAATTTATCAAGCTGGGACTACAGCGTGCATCAGAGACCATTACCCCTCACTGCCCCTGGACTCACTAGTCAGGATGTGCAGTGGTGCACTGGCAGAGTATCTAGTACTCAACCCAGGCTGTTTTCTGGGTTCGAATCCAACTATAATTTGGTTCATTGGTTGAAGGGTGGTGCCCTTAAGGAATAGGAATATGCGGTTTATGGCATAATCTCAGGTGGTCATGTCATCATCGCCCCCATTGGGCCCAGGACACGCTTCAAAACCTCCTGCCTCGGAGATGCAGCGTCCTGGGTTATCAAATCATGTGCACCGACGGTCAGCCTCTTCGTATTTCCATTTCAGCATTCACTATATAATTTCTTACCTTCATGGTAGGGGTCGGAGAAGCGCCAGCCTTGAGTCCTGGCTCTAGCTCATGTAGCTGTTTATATTATCGAGTCAGCTCGAATGAACGTAATTCCAATTGAAGCACACCATACTACATAACAGCTACTGTCCGGTTCCAGTTCTAGTCTCGGAACCAGACCCTACTCACATGCATGCAAGAGATGTTGTATGTGCTAACTGTCCTTCCTCCCCCTTCCTTCCAAAGCAATGTCAAAACTCAATATAGGAACAAGTTTGACAGGTGCTCCAGGTTTTGTTCAAGAACAGAATCATGCCCGTAATTCCTTGGGGACGAGACTATACCGGTACTATATCGGTATTGCCAGCATGCCGGTATTATAGTGTAATTCTGCTATCGTATTATATCCTTATCCACCAACTCACATATTGCAACTGGCAATGTACAATTACACATTCAGAATTTGCCCAATTTCGGAAGACATCCACAATGGGGCGATCATCCAATTATAATATTGATGCTCGAGTTCATCCAAAAATGACATATTGGCATTCAAGATCATTAGCTAGAAATTGTAAAAACCCCACAGTAGCAAGTGATACTTCGTGCTGTACAGTTCATCCAAAAAACGAACCGTAAAGATCATCCAATTACATGATACATCATAGAGTACTGACAAATTGTCCAAATATTGGACGATTTGGAGCTCATTCAGTTTTGGAATACAACCTACGTAGCTAGCAGAAGTGGCATGGAGTACATACCAAGAACCATAGCACGTGAATCATGGCTGAGCAGTGAGCAGAGGAGTCTACGTACCACTATCGGACAGAAGAACAGCAAGCAACCAATGCTGGCCCTTTCAACCACCAGAGCTTAAACATTTTGGATGAGATTCAGTTTGTTACTCAGTCTTCTGAAACTCGTACAATTGAAATCCTCAGAAACATGTCAGATTATACAAATATGTAGAAAAAAATGGATTGCACAATCACGTCAAGGAAGACAATCCCCATCCAAAATGGATGAACTATAAGCACTATCACCCACGATGAAGTTTCAAAATCTGAAAAGGAACCTACTGGTACCTCCAAAGGGTGTATTGCAATGAGTGGATTGATACACTGTACACCCCTTCAAAGGCCTAACTACTAGCCATTGATAGCTGAGCTAGCTAGTACATGTATCTACGGCTTTATAAACATGTACATACGCACGTATATTACCTTCTCCACAATTAGGGAGGGTGGTCTGCCAGGTTTTTGACTGGGTTGTGCTGGTTTGGGGCCTGGGAGGTTCCCGGGTGGCATGGAAAGGGGGCGTGGCGGTTTTCTTTTTGTCTTTTCTAGGTTCTTGTCACCAGGTGCAGGTCGACTGGGCTTCTCACGAAGTTTGACAGTAGTGGTTGTAGGATCTGTATGTGCATGCAAGTATGTGTGTGTGGGGGACGGACCCACCTAACCGCATCACAGTATAGCACAGTAATAACATATTACAAAAGATTATGTATGTTCCATAAAACACTAGATCATCATCTGACACTCCTTACCAATGTCAGCCTGTTCCTCCCTCTCCCCGCTTCCTCCCTCTGCTTGTTCAACAATCCCACCTCCACCACTAATAAACTGTTCTGTGACCCCCTCTGAAGTTCTTATCACGCGCACCATCTCCACCTCCCCTCCTCCCTTCAGCTCCTCCCTCTCCTTCCTCTCCACCTTCCTCGGCTCCCTGGGAGGTAAACCAGAGAAAGTTTTCTCTGGGATATCTATCACTGTATCCTGCTTCTCCGGCAGGTCAGGTTGTGCCTCCTCTGCTTGCTTCTCATCTTCGTGATCCGTTGATGCTGCAGATGCCGACAATTTCTCTGGAGGTGGGTTTGGTTCTTCAACATGTTCAGGCTTATTGTCAGCTGATATTACAGCTTCTGGGGGTGATGGAGATTTCTTTGAAATCGGTACAGGTCTTCTTGTGACTGAAGGTTTCCGTACCTGTGGCGGTTTCTTAGCATGCGTTTGTTTGTCACCCTCAGCCACTTCTGGGGCTGCAACCCCTGGTGGTGGTGGAGATTTATTTGAAGGTTTTCTGGTAAGTTGAGGTTTGTCTGGTTTCTCCACTTGCATTGTTTCTTCTTTCTTCTCACCCTCTGATGTTACAACGTCTGGTGATGGAGAGGGAGTGGCTCTCGGACTTGATGGTTTTCTTGCAACTGGTGGTTTGTGAACCTTCGTCAGTCTTTTATTCTCTGGTGATGGTGCTATCCTGGGGACTGAAGGCTTTTGCTTCACAGGAGGCGTTTCCTGTGAGGCTGCAGGCGGGGAAGGTTTCTCTTCTGGAGGTTGGTTTGTCTCTACTTGTGGTTCCTCCTGATGTTTGCCGGCTGGTGATTCTGTACCTTCCTCTCGATGTTTTGCTACTTTTGGAGGTGGTGGCCTTTGAGCGGGTCTCATCCCTTCATCTTGACGTTTCACTACCTTTGGAGGTGGTGGCCTTTGGGTGGGTCTCATTGGTTTTGCGGTCGGTGCTTCTTGCTTCGCCTCCAGTGGTGCCGGAGATTTATTTGAAGGGTTTGTGGCAAGTTGAGGTTTGTCTGGTTCCTCCGCTTTCATTGTTTCTTCTTTCTTCTCACCCTCTGATGTTACAACGTCTGGTGATGGTGGGGGAGTGGCTCTCGGATTTGATGGTTTTCTTGCAACTGGTGGTTTGTGAACCTTCGTCAGTTTTTCTTGCTTTTCACCCTCCGGTGACGTAACCTCTGATGATGGTGATATCCTGGGGACTGAAGCCTTTTCTTTTGCAGGAGGCCTTTCCAGTAAAGCTGCAGGCTGGGCAGGTTTGTCTTGGTTTGTCTCTACTTGTGGTTCCTCCTGATGTTTGCCGGCTGGTGGTTCTGTAACTTCCTCTCGATGTTTTGCTACTTTTGGAGGTGGTGGCCTTTGGGCGGGTCTCATCCCTTCATCTTGACGTTTCACTACCTTTGGAGGTGGTGGCCTTTGGGTGGGTCTCATCCCTTCATCTTGACGTTTCACAACTTTTGGAGGTGGTGGCCTTTGGAAGGGCCTTGTCGGTTTTGATGCCAGTGCTTCCTGTTCAGTCTCTGGTGGTGGCAGAGAATTATTTGAAAGTTTTGTGGTAAGTTGAGGTTTGTCCAGTTTCTCCACTTGCGTTGTTTCTTCTTTCTTCTCACCCTCTGATGTTACAACGTCTGGTGATGGTGGGGGAGTGGCTCTCGGACTTGATGGTTTTCTTGCAACTGGTGGTTTGTGAACCTTCGTCAGTTTTTCTTGCTTTTCACCCTCCGGTGACGTAACCTCCGATGATGGTGATATCCTGGGGACTGAAGCCTTTTCTTTTGCAGGAGGCCTTTCCAGTAATGCTGCAGGCTGGGCAGGTTTGTCTTGGTTTGTCTCTACTTGTGGTTCTTCCTGATGTTTGCCGGCTGGTGATTCTGTACCTTCCTCTCGATGTTGTGATACTTTTGGAGGTGGTGGCCTTTGGGCGGGTCTCATCCCTTCATCTTGACGTTTCACAACTTTTGGAGGTGGTGGCCTTTGGAAGGGCCTTGTCGGTTTTGATGCCAGTACTTCATGTTCAGTCTCTGGTAGTGGCGGAGATTTATCTGAAGTTTGAGGTTTGTCAGGTTTCTCCACTTGCCTTGTTTCTTCTCTCTTCTCACCCTCTGACGCTACAATATGTGGTGATGGTGGAGGAGTTACGGATTGTTTATGTACGACTGGTGGTTTGTCAACCTGCGGCAGCTTTTCTTGCTTTTCACTCTCCAGTGATATAACCTCTGGTGATGGTGATATCCTGGGGACTGAAGGCTTTCGTTTCACAGGAGGCCTTTCCTGTAAAGCAGCAGGCGGGGCAGGTTTTTCTTCCAGAGTTTGATTCGTTTCTTGTTGTGATTTTACCTCTTTCTCCTGATGTTGGGCTGCCTTAGAAGGTGGTTCCGTAGCTTCTTCTCTATGCTTTGCTATTTTTGGAGGTGGTGGTCTTTGGGAGGGCTTCGTTGGTTTTGTTGCCAGTGCTTCCTGTTTTGTCTCTGCCACTTTCTCAGGGTTTTCTGAAACGTCAGTCTGAAGTTCTGTAGAAAGGGATTTTCGAGCAGGTGCAGTCGGTTTCACATGCTTGTCCGCCTCAACTTGCTTGTCCTTCTCTGCCTCTTCTCCCTCTGCCAGGCCTTTGGACATCTCTGAGTTGGTGGTGTGTTTGGGAGGTGGGGGTTGTGTGGGTCTTTTCGGAGGTTTCCTGGGGGCCGGGGGTGAGCGAGGTGTAGGGGTATCGGTAGTGCCAGGTGTGGGTGAACTAGTGGGCACAGTGACACCAGACAATGCGGATTTAGGGGAGGAAGGAGGTTGAGCCTGGGGAGTAAGCAGCTCCTGTGTGGTTGGATGAGGGAGTGGACCCTGCTCACTTTTGGATGGTAATGGTAAATCTGCTTCCAATGCCTGAAACAAAGGTGATATTGGAGGTAAACAATGTGTAGTGAAAACAACAAACAAGACTAGAAGTGTCATAGCAACACATACTACATGCAGCAATTAAATGGCGGATGACACCAATAATACGAAGAAGGTGGAAATGCAAAGAATACAACCACTTTGTGCTCTACCGGGCATGCATTCATTAAGATATGACGAACATCATTGCTAACATGTTTAGAATTCACTAAATTGCAGGCTGGAACATTTTTTCGCTACAGAAAGATAGATGGATCCAAACAATATTTGCCGCATATTCGCACGGGGTACAATCAGCAACTTGAACTGCATGTGTTGATTTGAACTCAGGTTCAAACAACCGCTGATCACATACTCCTACTCAACACACCATGGCACACTCTCACCTCAGGCGGGAGTTCCGGAGGCTCCTCAGTCGGAGGAGGGCCTAACTCCTGTAGCTTCCTTTCAAGTTCATCCTGCTGCTGTTGTTGTTGCTTTTGTTGTTGTTTTTGTTGTTGTTGTTGCTCTACATTTTGGCTTCTCTAAGGAATTAATAGTATGCAAGAAAGTTCAATTTATAGTAGTAATCATCGTTATTGTTCCAATGCATGAATATACCTTGATGGACGGGGGATGTACAGGTCTGGTTGCAGGGGGTGGAGCTTTCTTGTCTTGGCTAGGGGGAGGAGGCCGGGACCCAGGACGAGGAGGAGGGGGACGCTTCCCTGCACACAACAGCAACAGCAAAGCATAGATAAATCTCGAAGCCATTATGCCTGGGATGGCTCACACAGTAAGTTTCCATAGATCAAAGGGTAGTAAACATTAGTGCTGCAATACTTACAGCTTCAACCAGGGCCAAAAATATTATTGTGACTGCCCAAAAGCTGCATGCGACCGTGTGACCACATTGTTAAAATGCCGGCAACCCTGTGACCCAGAAAGCAGGACATTGACTACCTTCATCCCTAGGACAAGTCCACAAATATGCTCGCACAGGCTGCACGACTTTCCATGTGGCACACATTAATTTTTCAGTTCCTACATGTACACCACCGTGGGTGAATTGACCCCAGGAGAAATGCAACTTGCGGGGGTCAAGAGTGTTTCAGAGGTCCTTGCACTGTGTCCTTATATGCCACTAGATCAACTGCTGCAATTGCAAGCTCTAAAGGGCTCAACCTCTTCTGACCAACAGGTTTTGACTGCCTATGAATATGTTTGTCCTCACTCATGTCAATAGTTTGGTAATTGGGTCACCTTGGCACCCAATCAGCTGAGGTCTTGAACTATGGACTCCTACTGGACTCACATGACTCGGGTTTAAAAGGCTGGCAGCAGGTCAGCTGGTTCAGAAGTGCCAGTGAGGTGGCTGCCTGTTGTTATAAAGTTGGACACCGTTTTGGAGTGAACTATAAGACTGCCTTGAAGTAACCAGCCAGGATTGATCTATAGACATGAGGATTTCAATTCAAGGTGTGACTCTCCTGCTCATCTTTGCCAGCTACTGTGGTGAGTTTCACGCTAGCTACAAGCACAGGATACAGCTGCAGAGACGAAGATGATACTGAATCCACTGACCACTGCTGCACTAATTTCTTTACCATTACAGAGATCGCACGAGGCCAGGGATGTGTGAGTGGCGGAGGGTCTTGTGGTGCTGATTCCCAATGCTGCTCTAAGAGGTGTACACGAATCTCTTTCAACAGCTACCGCTGTGAAAATGGGAACGGTTGTGTGAATGGCGGAGGATCTTGTGATGCTGACTCCGAATGCTGCTCAAAGAGGTGTACGCGCATCTCCTCCAACAGCTACCGCTGTGAAAGGGGGAACGGTTGTGTGAATGGTGGAGGATCTTGTGATGCTGACTCCGAATGCTGCTCAAAGAGGTGTACGCGCATCTCCTCCAACAGCTACCGCTGTGAAAGGGGGAACGGTTGTGTGGATGGTGGAGGGTCTTGCGATGCGGACTATCAGTGCTGCTCAAACCGGTGTGAGCGCATCTCCTTCAACAGCTATCGCTGTGAAAGAGCTGGTCGGGGACTTGGAAAGATGACCAACAATAATCTATGAATATGCTGATCTTGCTCAGGACCGTATTTTACATTGCTGCACAGTGTCTTTCCATGCTCTATTACATGTAGCAGCCTGTTACATAAACTCAAACCATACACTAATTAGTACTCCGGCTCACCTAAATCTGCTTAGTCGCACAAACTTATGCATTGTAAACTGATCAAGTAATGATAGTTTTTCATACTGCCAAGATCTGTGGTACCCGCCACGCCCTCTCCATAGGTTTAACCTCTCCTCGGAGATCTGGTACTACATTGTAGCTGCAGCCCCTGTTACAGTAGTTTACTTATGGGAAGTGCAGCATCTACGTAGTACCTGACCCTACCCTCTCCCTCCATTGCTTAGAGTGTGGTATCCAGTACCAGACCCTCCCTTCTCCTTCCATAGCAGCTTAGTGTGTGGTATCTGCGTACCAGACATTTCTCCTCTCCTTCTATAGCTTAGTACTTAACATTTGTACATGAAGCAAAGCTTCGGCAACAAGAGTGCGCTGTGTAGCTGCATGCACACTAAGGATGCATAAATTTGCTGGCTCTTTTGCATTGACTCATCTGCTGCCAGTTTCCTTTGTATACATTCAACTGTGGTAGACAAGCTATTGAGGACAAGAAGATTAACTAGTTTTCATGGCATGGTCTCTCCGCCCATATGATGAGATCTGTGGTACCAGCCACACCCTTACGGTGCCATGCCCTCTCCTCTCACTTCATACTGCTGAGAGTTGGAGCCATACTCCCTCTGTAACTTACTTACAGGGAGTGCAGCGTCTAGTTCCAGACCCTCCCCTCTCCCTCCATAGCTTAGAGTGCAGCATCTAGCACCAGACCCTCCCTTCTCCCTCCATAGCTTAGAGCATGGTATGTACATGTATCTATTCTACCACAGTGCGTGGGTGTTCCTTTGATGTACCGCGGAGGATAAATTGCATAACCTCCGCGGAGGTTATGCGATTTATCCTCCGCGGTACATCAAAGGATCGCCACGCTGTGCTGAGAATCAGAGTTGTAGCTGTCTAGCAGCCGGATCCAGCTACTAACTTGACTTGGAGGTTATGTCTGTGGTAGAAGCCGGATCTACTACGTTGACTCGGAGGTTATGCGGTTTATCCTCCTTGGGAAAGTTTAGCCTCTGCTTCGCCTCAGCCAAACTTTCCCGCGGAGGATAAATTGCATAACCTCCGCGTCAATGTAGTAGATCCTATACGTACCAGACCCTCCCTTCTCCCTCCATAGCTTAGAGCATGGTACGTACATGTATCTAGTACCAGACCCTCCCCTCTCCCTCCATACGTAGCTTACTTACAGCTGAACATGGTCCTACCCTTAGCCACAAAAATATCATTGTCCATACATATGGAATCTCTAGAACGACATCTACAAAAGCCTAATGAGGTGGGAGGGTGTGGGAGCTAGGATTGGACCAACCTTTCTGTGCCTCCTCTGCCTCAGGTTTGGCTGCTTCTCTGGGAGGCTTTCGAGGTGCAGGGGGAGACTTCCTGGCAACTTCTTCATGTTCAGATCCTGGCGGAGATACAGTCTGCTGGTCTGCGCTCTCCCGTGCAGCGGGAGATGTGGTGGTATCAGGTGATTCAATCTTTTGGGAAGTCGGAGGTGAGTTCTGCGAAGGTGGTGTGGATTTTCTTGGAGGGGGCGGGCCTGGGTGTTTTCTTGGGTTGCCAAGTGGTCTTGATGGAGCAGTCATTCTGCGGGAGAGGGAAGGAGGGGGGATGGAGTCGCCCAACATTGGCTGCACACTGACCACAGTGATCTCAGGTTTCGTGTCCCTGCAGGGAAAAGGGGGAGAGAGAGTGGTGAGTATGTGGAGCTCATGGGGGAGTGAGTCGTGGAGGGCGAGCATGTGCAGTGAGTATGTGGAGGGTGTGTGGAGGGAAGTGCATGGAGGGGGAGTGTGTGTGGAGCTCATGGGGGGAGTGAGTGTGTGGAGGGTGAGTGTGTGGAGGGGAAGTGTGTGTGGAGCTCATGGGGGGGGGGGGGGGGGGGGGGGGGAGGGGCACTGAGTGTGTGGAGTGAGTGTGTGGAGGGCAAATATTGAAATCCACATCTGAGAATGTCTATTGTTGCCGAGCGAGAGGCTTTTGCACATAATGAGAACCGAGGATACTTCTGTAAATTCAATGTGAAAATGTGCATGTGACTCCTGCAGTGAACTTCAAATCTGAAGAGAAACTTCTGTACGTGGTGACCAGCAGATACAAGACGTTTCGTTGTCATAGCATCAGAAGTTACAAGGCTACAAGGGTCTATTGGCTATGTCAAGAGTTGTAACATGGATCTTATCATTGACCCAGAAGTGCATCGTATTTGCGATTGGTCAGTTCAGAACATAAAAGCCCAGCCACCGTCCTCATCTATAGAACTTCACTACCACCTATTTCTGTGCTGGTATAAGACACTGACGGCCCACAAGGCTCCTTGACTCCACTCCACATGCACACTGCGTTGTGCAAACCTGTCTTGCCTGCAGCTCACCACAAGCCACTTGAGCCACTCATCCAATCTGTCTGCAAACAGGATTAGCAGCTCCAAGCTGTACCACCAATTATTGGGTTACTATGGTAACTAGTTTTGATCACTTCATGTAAACAACCACAAGGAGTATAGCAGTTTCCTTCCCAAATATGGAGTAGTTTGCAGCAGTGCAAAGCATCAAGTCAGAAAACATTACACGCTAGCAGAAGTTATATATGTATCCGAAGGTACGTAACTGGGTTGTGAATCTGACGTGTTACACAAGCACACGCTCAGGCTCGCCCCACTGACATGTGTTCAAACAATCACTCACTCGGGCTTTCCCCACTGACTGACATGTGTTCTCACACACGAGTGACTACTAGTCTCTCAACAAGGATGCTGTATTGTGCAAACTACAGGTAGCCACAGGATAGCACGAGGGGTGCTTGTGTACGAAGTAAAGAGGAGTATATACTTGGCCAGGGAAGACAACCAACAGGAAGCTTTGCTATACATCATTAATGAGTGAACACTGATGCACTCGGCAGAGGAAGAGAATCATTGAAGTCTCTCAAAACCCAAATAAATTCCCAACACATATGCTGCCTTAGTTGTGTTGAGCGTGTGCTTATAAACACAAAACTGACACAGATGCACAAACACACACGCACACACACATACATGCGCACACACACACCTAAATTAAACCATTTTGTTGCCAATGGTGATTTGGTGCGCTGCAGGTTTGCTGGAGTCATTGCTGTTGTTGCATTTGTGGGAGATTCTTGTGGCCAAATAACTACAGACCTAAATGGACAGTATCTGTTCATAGATAGTAGTTGCTACGGCAACACTGCATTGCTATAATTATGCTTTGTGACCAAATGGATAAAAGAGGTGTTGTCATAGCAACAGATGCCATCGTGGGAGTTTGACAGAGAGCTAACAATCATCACATCACTCAGAATGGCACAGCTATGGCGAACTCTGGTATAATGTACACAAAATGTACCGTTTGTGGATGTTGGGGGATCGTCCAGACTTTGGCGAACTGGCTGGACTGCTGGCACTGACGGTGCGAGGGCGTGGCCTTGGAGGAGGGTCCTTTAAGTGGAGGGACTCTGGGGGAGGGGTGTTTGCTGTGAAAATGATGTCATACCGTAAGTAATGAAAATGCTCATCAATTGAAATTGAGACATGAATTGTACAGAGCTTTCCTTTGGGGTGCATACAGTGTATCAGACAACAAATCCTGCTACCTTGGTAGTTTAGGTGGCTCATATCGTACAGTGGGCATAGGCTATAAACAACAATTCGTAATATTTCCCTGCACACAGTACAATACAATAGACTTTCCGATGTCTGTATGGGGAGTACAGTGAAACCTAGCCTCTTTCCCGGCCTGGGAACAAGGCTAAGTGAAACCTGTCTACAGTGGTCACACATGGCACCGGTTTCTTTGGGCACTATAGACCAGTTTCTTTGGGCAATATAGACAGGTGGACCACTATAGATAGATTCTACTGCACCAGCAAACTAGGGTGGTATATCCCATGTCATGCTATCATCCACCTGCTGGGGGTCTTGAAGGTCTGTTGGGTGGGGGTCTGTTGACTTTCAAGGCAGGAGGCTTGGCTGGAGCTAGCTGCTGGCCATCAGCTGAATCACGAGCAGGTCTGCCTGGTGCAGGTGGCTTTTCTCTTTCTCTGTCCTTCCCTTTATCTTCCTTGCTTCCATTCTTCCCTTCCTCTTCTCTCTGTCCTCCTCCCTTTGTGGGATGACTGTGAGAGGCAACTGGTGACGCAGGAACACCCTTCTTCTCTTTCTCTAAAGAGGGAAGTGTGCCGGTGTGATGACTCAAGATCGGAGACTGTCCTGCATATGGAGGTGGTGTAGCAGGAACTGGTGAAGCAGGGAGGTGATTGGATTCTTTCTCCTCTTTCTTTCTCTCTGAAAGGGCGCGACTCAAGAGCGGAGACTGTCCTGCATATGGAGGTGGTGTAGGAGGTTTCTCTCTGGGGGAGGGAGGGAGGGAGGGAGGGAGGGAGGGAGGGAGGGAGGGAGGGAGGGAGGGAGGGAGTGAGGGAGGGGGGGGGGGGGGGGGGGGGGGGGGGGGGGGGGAGGGAGGAAGAAGGGAGGGAGGGAAAGGAGTCGGAGAGGGAGGATGAGAGGGAAGGAGGGAGGGATGGAGCAAAGGAAGGAGGAAGGGAAATTTATTCTGATGGTTCAATGCAATTGTCCTGTCCATCACACTCATGCATATTCAGTGAAGGATTGACACAAGGTACACAGATAATGCAGCAGTGCAGAGAGTAGCCATATCAGTTCTACCTGGACTTGGAGAATGTGTGTCTTCGTGCCTGTTGGACTGGAGGTTGGGGGTCAGTAGAGTCAGGGCCTGGACTGTCCACGCTCTCCTTCAACTGTGCAGGGGAGGGGGATGGAGAGGGAGCGGGATAGAGGGAGAGAGGGGGAGGGAGGGAGGGGGAGAAGCTACATCATGTTCAACCATATTCACCTTCAACTTCCAGCCACAGAGTGTTGATTATTAGTCCACCACTGATGCAGAGAAGTTTAGAAACCCTGCTCAGCTGTCATCAGCAACTAATACGTAGCTAGCTCAATCAGCTTCCCTTCAACTTAACATAGTTTTGCCTGATGTTGCATAATGTGCACTTGTGTAACGTTACGCTGTGTAGTTGCAAACACACTAAACTTCTCAGGATATTTTTTTGGTCATATAATTATACAGTTAAGAGAATAGCCTCCAGTAGTTATGGATATAAGTACACAAACAAACACACTAAAGCAACGCGTTCTGCTGATGTGTACATTACGTCATACGTAAAAGAACAAAACAGATATGTTATTTTTCGGGATGACGCAATCCGCAGGGATATCATTGCACAATGGATTTCCAAGGAGCAACGGCTTAACGTCCCCTCTAAGGGCTAACTCAATTTTTGTGGTTAGACTGAGTGTACAATGAGAGAAAGAAAATTCTTGTTGCAGAGTGGGGCTAGAACCTGGGACCCCTGGTTCACAGTCACCACTTTAACCATTAGGCCACTAGCACCCTCCCAAACAGCTTTTGCTGCTTGCAGTAGCCTCGTACCCAGGCCCCGCCCAGCTTTCCGTCACTCGCAGTACAGCTAAGCAGGGCAGGGGGCCTGGGAACGAGGCTAGCTTGCAGTACGCACTTTTTGCTACAGGAATGCAATCAGGGCTGGTAACAAGGTCAGGAGTGCCATGTTGTCAGAACCTGGTAAGGTAGCAATTATCACTATCACAGTACACCCTCATTATTTATTGGGCTGCAGCCATAAATGCTATGCTGTACTTATGCAGCCATAATTTTCACCCACCTGCAAGTTACCAGCTAGGCTGTTACTGTAGTGAAGCATATTTTTGCTGTATTGTTAAACACGTACCACACCATACTTTTCTTCACTACTTTCAGTGTTAACCGGCGGTGTTAGGGGAATCCTGAGGCTACCACTTAAAGTGTCTACTTTAAGTGGTAGCCTCGTTCCCAGGCCCCATACGATGAGGCTAAATACACACGAGATGCTGTCAAGACCTTTCCTTCACAAGCCTTGATGCTGAAAACATTGGTATTAAATCTGTGTGGTCAGACTGGCTGCTCCATTCAGTTCTGTTGTACATGTATGCAGCTGATATTGTCTGGGTTGAGGCATGTAGGGCAAACAGCTGATTCACAGGTATGCAGCACAGCTGGTTGCCATGACAACACTTCTTTATTGTTGAAGTCAGACAAAACAAGCCATGTGCAACTCTGGGGGGTTGTATGGATTCTTTCTCCCCCAATTGAATAACAATAGCTGTATCACTCAAAGTGCCTGATGCTCAATACCACATTCCTACAGGTATACCATGCTCCCATACAGGTGTACCATGCTCCTGTGTATTGTGTACACGCCAGTAAGTCAAATTTTAGCATAATGGGTTCCGCCATTGATATCTCAGCTATAGTTACCAGGGAGGAGGGGGGGTATACAATGCAGCTGGTATAATGTTCACTGCCACTTTGTGTATCGTAATGATCTATGCTCAGATCAATTACCATGTTGTGTGAGTGAGGGAGGAGGGGGTGACATTGGGGATGGGGGCAGGAATAGTGTTGGTCCCCATTCTATTGTTTACATGCGTGTGCTCTGAACAACTACTAAAGCGTCTCCTACCTATGTGGTGGCAGCGTACTACATGACAATCATGAGTATGTTTGGTACATGTAGGTGTGCAGTACTAGCTACCAGTTGGTGAACTGCAACAGCATTTCCTGACTGCTGAAAATACCGTCACAAAAATGAAGGGTGGGCGTATTATTGGGATATTACGGTAGTTAGAAAAATTTCACTGCAACCCCCTGGTGCAACCCCCTGGTGCAACCCCCTGGTGCAACCCCCTGGTGCAACCCCCTGGTGCAACCCCCTGGTGCAACCCCCTGGTGCAACCCCCTGGTGCAACCCCCTGGTGCACTGTTGATGCACACTGTGCACTTATGTACTCAGTCGGCTGCCCCCTAATAAAAGTTTCCTGGACCTATGGGTGGGGGATGAAGGAGTAGTAGGTGAGGGTGTTCAACCCTCATTTATTGACCTCATTCTGAGTAGTGGATCCATCCATTGTGGCAGGTTGCGATGAGGGTAGAGGTGGGGCAGGTCCCCTCTTAGTCTTACGTCGTGCAGGCTTCACTGGGACGGGAGATTCTGATCTCCTCTCTTGCTGGTTACATTTTTTAGCAGGGGGAGGGCCCTCTGTGGAAGAGGCCAGAGGGTGGGACACTGCAATGGGGTCCCCCGTGGGAGAGGTAGGGGTGTGGGGCTGGATGGATGAGGCACCATCTGCAAGAAGTGGAGTTTCACAAGTGCAAAATTGTGGTTTTGCAGAGACTGCAATCTAAGTCAGCAATTGGCTGGCAAACTATATTTCTACACAGTAGAAGCATTGGGAAGTAACATGTAGCGTCCTTACTGCTAACGAATTATTGCAATATCTTTACAATAAAGCTTGCAGTAACACTGCCACTACACGAAAACAAAAATTATTTTTCTAACATCTCTCTCTTACTCTGTGCCCGTGGTCTGGGCGGCAGGGCTGGGGGTCCGTCCAGTAGCGTCAGAGGCACGTATGACTTAGGGGGAGGAGGCCTCTTGGGTTCGGCAGCCATCACAAACTCCACTGCCCTCTTCAACCCGACCGTTGTCAATAAACAAATGAAATGGGGGCGGTGCATAATTATTAATCAGTTTCCGGGGTCAAAGTTCAAGTGTTTAGCTTGGGGTTTCCCCTAACACCGCCTACGGTCGTCTTATATAAGCTGTGAAGCAGTTCATAATATGGTGCGTGCAACAGTCTTTCCGGTGATTTTCGGAGCCTCTCTAGTGGCACTTTCAATTGCATTTTACAACCGTCGCAAGTTTTTCCCCGAAGTGGAGGAGATCCACCAGAGGAAGTCCGTTGAGAGCCACGTCCAGGCGCAGGAATTCAAAGTAAAGGTGGCCGAAGGGGTGAAGAAGAAGAGGGAGGAGAAGGCTGACAAGTAGACCTCTCCAACGTCACGTAGCCTTGCAGACAGTAATAGTGTGAGTTCTTCTAATTAAAGCACGCAAATCTTATGTGATGACGTCATAGGTTGTCACTTGACGTCATGACTTGCACAGTGAATTGAACAACACGCAGCATGTATTCCTCTCACGTAGCCAGATTCTGCAAGAGTCTGGCTACACGTAGCCTCATTCCCAGGCCATAGGAGACACGGCCTGGTAACTTCCGTGAGCTCAAACTGTACCACGGATGTGATGTCACAGCAATTGCATACCTCATTCATGCCGTGAAGTGCACATGATACTTCTGATTTTTCTACCTGATGAGAACGGTCCTCCTGGTCGTGGAAGCAATTGTTTGCTGTAGGTTCTACTACGGAAGGCAAGCAGAAGTTGAACAAACATGTAGAGCGCCTACATTAACGCGATCGAGCGATCGGCTATTGCAATGCATGGGCGTGACTGAGAGGTTTCAATGCATGATGCAATACTATTGTCATGTGATCTGATTTGTAGTGCCAACATTCTGTCATCTGGCGCAGAAATAACAGTAATGAGGCTAGGCTACACAAGACTATGAAATAGTCTACCTCCAACCTGTGCCAAGGTTTCATTTCACCCCCCCTCCCTTGAGTCTCAGAGAGATACCCAAGAACTAGTATGTATGCAAGAAAACTCATGCCTCCCCACCTTACTTTGCTGTGCTACAATTTCGCACCCCCTTGAATGATTTTCATGCTGAAGTTCGCAGTCTCTTGCTACATGTATGTAAGGTAAAATGGTGTAATCCGTCAGCTCGCAAAATTTGTTTCATGATCATCCGTCCCAGCAAAATGCACTATCAAACAGAATAATGGAATACCTGTAGCATCCATTCAACTTTTGAATCATTTGTGTGTGTCAACAAACTGACGGAATTGCCCCACTGGTGGAATTACCATACTGGTCAGTATCAATCTCCTAAGACTGGTGTCAGTGTCACTATCAGTCTTGTAATTAGGACAGTGTGCAATGTCAGTGTCAGTCTTGTAATTTAGGACAGTGTGCAATGTCAGTATCAGTCTTGTAATTTAGGACTGGTGTGCAAGACTGGTGGTGTGCAATATCAGTGTCAATCTTTTAAGACTAGTGTGTCGATCTTGTATCTTGCTTACTTCACAGGTACATAGGATTAAAGTAGATACAATGAAAGTAGGATGTCAGGCTAAGAAGATATAATGGATGTAGGGAGCTCACAGCCTCCTGGTCAAGCTGGACGGGCAAGACTCCTTTCACTCCGCCGAAGGAAAAGGGACCTTGTTCCCTCTACCACTACACAATGTTCCGAGTCGACAGAGCTGCTCCTGCCTCCCCACCCCCAGTTGGAAGATGCCTCTCCTCCTGGAGCTCCTAGTAGAGCAAGTGGCGAGTCGGAATTGAAGTTTGAAACTAGAAGTGATAAGGTGGAGGAAGAGGAGAGAGAAGCTCAGGGAACTGAACTAGCTGGGGGAAAGATGGAGCAGAGTGGGCACGTCTGCCAGGTTCCATTGTCTGGAGTCGGTAGTAGTAAGAAATCCAGGGCGAAGAAGGTGGAGGTGGATTGCAAGAAGGAACGGGCACAAGGGAGATTGGATTTGGGTCTCAAGACAGAGGATGGGGATTTTACTGACATGCCTCCTCCAGAGGCCAAGCCCAAGCGAAGGAGGAAGAGGAAGAGAAATGAACAGCCGCAAAGGTATTGTGACCGTGTAGAGAGGCCTCCCACCTACCTTAAGGTACTTAGTACCAGCCGAATCCAACCATTCTTCAAACCACTAAAGTTAGTACCCACTCCTGTGCTCCCAGGCTTACCCATTGAAAGATACAGTACTAGTGACAGTCATAGTGTCATGTGAATCCATAACTCACCATTTTTGTACTATCATAGATAATAGAATATCTATGGTACTATATGTACATAACTGTTGTACATCACACATATCTACGCACATACTACACACAGCTATCTGGAAGCAGTGGAGGACGATGAGTTACAGCTTGCTCTAGCTCTGTCTGCCTCCCTCGACCCTCTTCGGGGAATTGAACAGCCCCTCTCCACTGCCGAGGATACAGGAAGAGGAAAGAAGAGAAAGAGGTTCGTTCCATTTTAGCTCTGAGAATCCTGAGGTGAACCCATGCATTCATGTACAGCTCCCTCCCACACACATAGGGGAAGGAAGGGTGAAATAGGTGTGGCTCCCCCCCTGCTTACAGTGTCATCGTCCCAAGCCAGGAACATCTTGGCGGAGAGAGCTGAGCAGATACTGGTCAGTGCTGAGGTCATTCCATGGCTGGTGTGCACTGTGCAGCTGTCTCATGAGTAGTAGGTGGCCCCATTCCCAGCCTGGTATGCAGCTCTCCCACGAGAAGTAGGAACCAGACAACATCTCATCCAAAAATGGGATTGTACAGATCATTGTTGCGTTCATGGATGGTTACAGTAGGTGTCCAATTTTATCCTGGACAAATCATCCAATATTGGAAGATTTCTTTGGATAACTGTTGGCACTACTGAATGACCATCCACAATTGGATGATCTGGGAAAGAGGCTAGAACAAACTACAGTAGTGTATCCGAAGAGTATATTTTTTTCCATCTGAATCGTTTGACTGATCATTTATGTCATTCATCTGCAGGAAGCTCAAGGTTGTGGTGATGGTTCAGACGATGAAATCCCTTGCACACCAGCCTTTGCGACAAGCGAGCTGGCTCAGCCCCCCGAGCCACAGAGGTACTCACCTACTGCAGTGCTTCGTGATCATGATGATGAAAGTGTTGCTCTTACACTTCTAACTTCTGATCATGAAGAAGAGTTTCGAAACGATGCAAGCGATGTGGACACTCTCAAGAGAGATCACCAAGAGGCAGAAGAAGAAGTTGTTGCGATGGAAGAAACAGTTGAGCCTCCCTTGGAGTTAATGGAAGGCAGTTCCAAACTTCAGAGTGGTGCGAATCTGTGTGACAGTGAACAAGGAGAACAGAGGGAAGACTTGGAAGTGGACATGGCTTGTGATGCAGACCAACAGACACTAGGAGAGGGCCTGCCACTGATGAAGGACTTGGAGGTATTATCACCAGTTCCCCAGGTGTCCTTCCATGCTAACTCTCAGGAGCTCAGCTACCAGACCCTCTGGAAGCTGAGCAGCTACGGAGAAGAAGAGGATGTCAGCAACTTCTACGTACCAGGACTAGCAGCTGTGATGTCACCAAGGAAGGTAATATCAAACCTTCATGATAGTCCTCACATGGCAAATTGTGAAAGCTAATCAGATCATTACCCAGGATCTTCCCGTCTGATATTTGATCACTTTAAGTGATGAAATCTGAGGCCCTCACGAGAGGCATTGCCACCATGCCGCAAGACCTCGGTGTAAAAGAAAGGCTTGTTCCTTTTATGTGTTGGCTTTGTACATTGCAATTCCTCCAGGGTCAGTCCACAGTGTGTAGGACGTGCAGGAGTGATCCGTGCTTGGCTCTGTCAGCTCATAATCAGGATGCCGTTGCGCAGCCTGCAGCCACAGACATGCTCAGGGTAACTGTTCATTACTTGAGTCCAACTATCCATTCTACGTACATGTACCATATTGGTCCAAGCACCTTGGCGCCATGAAGTTCCCACTCCAATACCAATTTGTTATACCATATTTCTAGGGTCCAGCATGTGTCACCACAACAGACCGATCCTTCAGCCATGGGGTGGACAAGCTGATCGTGGGTCCAACATGTGTCCCACCAGGCACCACAACAGCCACATCCTTCAGCCATGGGGTGGACAAGCTGGTCGTGGGTCCAATGTGTGTCCCATCAGGTGCCAGCCATATGGTGGACAAGCTGATCGTGGGTCCAACGTGTGTTCCATCAGGCACCACAAGAGCCAGCCATGGGGCAGGCAAGCTGATCGAGGGTCCAACGTGTGTCCCATCAGGTGTCACAAGAACCAGCCATGGAGTGGGCAAGCTGATTGTGGACCTCTACAACCTCATTGGCTCTCCACTGCTGAGTGATGCCATCATCACCACCAGGAATGGAGCCAGGATTCCAGCACATGCCGTGATCCTCGCATGTCGCAGTCCTGCCCTCGACCAGGTATAGGCCGAGTCCCACATAAATACGGAAATGAATTGGCTATGATGGCTATATGTACAATGCCATATTGGCTGAAAATGTCATGCCATACCCAGCTATCACTCTGACTGTAATGCTGTATTGCAATCCAAGCTCAGGTCATATCTCCCCTCCTTTTGGGAGAGAGGTAATGTCATTCGATAGCTGAGTGACTTACAGAATTCTGGAGGTCACTTATAGCGTATGAAGGGTTTCTTTTGGGGAGGGAGGGGGGGGGGGGGGGGGGGCATTCACCCCCCTTGAAATCTTTGCTGCCCCTTCTTGAAAATTACCCAAGAAGCATAATGTGTGCAAGGCAGCTCATCCCTCCCCTCACTTTGATGTGCTGTGATTTCATGCGCTGTGATTTCATGCGCTGTGATTTCATGCGCTGTGATTTCATGCGCTGTGATTTCATGCCCCCTTGGGGTTTTGTCTATCATAATATCATTTCCAGATCAGTCTCTAGTTTTCAGACTCCGCAGGACCAATCTACCAATGACATCAGAAGATGATAACTCAGCTATAGCTGCCATTAGTGGTTAAAGGGTAAAACTTTACCAAACTGATCTAGTGTGCAGTGCATGCGTCAGAATGCCACACGTTCCGTTCATCCAGGTCATATCTCAGAGCTCAGAAAGACCTATCCTGCTGGACTTTTCAGAGTTTGATGAGGAGACTGTCTTCGCCTTCCTGGAGTGCGTCTACACGGGCTCCACCTCTCTCCTGAATGAGGAGAACATGAGGCAAAACTTGGCCCATATCGCTCAGAGGTGGGTGCGTACAACGTGTGTTGTCAAGCTAGTATGTGCTAGAGCTGCAACGATATTGTGTTTTGCTGTATCGATATATTGCACCTGACGTATTGCGATACATCGACATAATCATAATTATGTTAAGCTGAAGGACAGGTCAGAGTGAGGAATGTATGAAAGAGGTCGTTATTGTCATTGCAACTTCAGGTTTACTTATTGCAAACAAACAAGTGATGCAGTTTTGGATGGGTATTGAAATCAAAAACTGCGATATATCACAATATTTCGATATATCGATACTGTAATAGGATGTATTGATATCATATTGCAACTGTCAGTATTGCGATATATCGATATGCCGATATATTGTTGCAGCTCTAGTATGTGCTGTACGTTATTCTAATCCACACCGTTTCAAGTTAGCACAGAAAGTAGTTACCTTTTACCTTATGCCTTCACTTGTGTGTACTGTACTGTATATATAGCTGGCTTTCCTCATGGTTAAAACAGAACTCTGGTTCAGCATATTACAGAATTCAGCTCACCTACATGTACTCGTGTAAGGATATAACCTCAAACTTTTAAGTACAGCCTTAACGTACGTATGATAGGTTGAAGTTTGGATTCATAGCACACTGAAAAAAATGATGCCTCGCTTGACAATAGTGCTCCACCAAGAACTGGTACATACAGGAACTGGTTGTATTAATGGGGATGCAACTCCGTTGACGGGGGAGGGGTTAGCAACTTCGTTGAGGGGGGGAATGACGATGATGTTATCATGCGCTCTTGACTGCGCTGATAAGACCCCACTGGGCTCAAGCATCACTGGTGACGTCATGCAATTATAACACTTTCATGCAGAATCTGGTCTGTCTGTTCCAATCAGGTGGTCAATGGAGGAGATAGTTTTCCTCTGTCACAACTGGAAGGACGGCGACACCACTACTGCTGGTGATCATGGTGCGAAGTGGGAAGGAAAGTCAGCCATCACGATTCCTACCTTCACTGACACCAAACTACTTCCATCCCCACACCAGTCCCAATCACGATTTGAGGCCAGTGACGAGCAAGCCACGCTTGAAACTCTCACACAATCAGCTCCAGAGCATCTTGATACACACAGGTTTTCTTCTGCTGCTGATTGTACTGTATGGGTAGATCCTAGCGTCCCTACTGCCGCACCTGCGTCAGAGTCATTCACAGTGGACTCATGTGATGAAGTGGTCATGATCTCGCCGGTCGATACACCGGTCTGCACAGAAGTAGTTGCAGAGAATGCAAGGAGAGAGGATACACTGTTGGTTACTTCAGACAAAGACTGTGAAAGTACTATAACAGCTGCTTACATTGATGAAGGAGCGCTGACTACAGTCGGCTGTACAGATGAACAATCACTGACTACGGTCAGCTATACAGATGAAGGAGCACTGACTACGGTCAGCTATACAGATGAACGATCACCAACTACGGTCGGCTGTACAGATGAAAGATCACCGACTACGGTCAGCGAAGGATCACCAGCTACAGTCAGCTGTACAGATGAAGGAGCACCAACTACGGTCAGCTGTACAGATGAACGATCACCAACTATGGTCAGCTGTGCAGATGAACGATCACCGACTACGGTCGACTGTACAGATGAAGGTTCACCAACTACGGTCAGCTATAGCATGCCAACTGATTGTGCCTACAGTGAAACCATGAACAACTCCACTTCAGATGAAATCTCAGGAAGAGGATGTACTTCCACGCATGCAGTTCGACTTCCCTCGGACGTCATCTGTGTGAGTCCAACCCCTAGCCCAGTCATTTGCATGTCAACACCTTCCGAATCTGAGAAGAGCCCAGGAGGCAAGCGGGATGATGTTTGCCTGTCTGTAGCTAGCTCTGATGAGATCGTGCTCTGTAGTCCATCTACTCCCTTGATCAATCTCCTGCGAGAGACAGAACTATCTCCGAGACATGCACTGAATCTTAGCGGGGAGCTATCTGTTCCCTGTGTGACGACCAACCCCTCCACCTCTCCGTCTACAATTGACAGCAGTGAATCTGCCACAGATTGGCTAGTTGCTGGGTCCCCACCATTCTTTCAGGTACATACTGTGTATGTGTCATGTGGACGCAAAAAAAAATAGCACGTCTTGGATAGCTTACAGTACACATAATGTGGCAAGTGATCAAAAATTAGATGTGGAAAGGCCTGGGAATGAGGCTACACAAACGTACCCTTGTAACGGTATCCTTCATTCAGACTGCCTTTAGCTCTGTACCGATCACAATAAAGTGCTTGAGACAACATATTATTAATTAAGGTATTAAATTTAACGCGTATATGTACTGCAGCAGATTTGTATTCTGTTCACAGGCAACATGTCCAATATTGATTGGTGCTTCTCCGGTTTTGAGACGGCAGTGCAGGGGCAATCAGGGAGTAGAATGTGGAGTGGAGGTATGCACGGGAACGCCTGCATCCTGCGTGGGGTTCAGGACTCCCCGGGTTGAGAGGACTTGTACTGGCAAGCAAGGTCTTGTCCGTGAGCAGTGCACCACTCCAGTGTGTGGTGGGATAGTGTTGGAGTCAGACGATAACATCACCCCCATGCCAGTGTACCGGACCATGCCCACACCCATTCTGAAGGTACGCTGGCTAACTGTCCCTCCCCCCCCCCCCCCCCCCCCCCCCCCCCCATCCTCCCCACCTTCTCCATCTGTCCCTCCCTCCCTCCCTCCCTCCCTCCCTCCCTCCCTCCTCCTCCTCATCCCCCCTCTCCCTCCCTCCCTCCCTTCTTCTCCCTCTCCTCCCTCCATCTGCCCCTCCCTCTCTCCCTCATTCACTCCCTCCCCCTGCCTCCCTTCCTCAGTCCCTCCCTCAGTCCCTCCCTCCCTCCCTCCTTCCTCCCTCCCTCCCTCCCTGTGTTCCTCTCCTTCCCTACCTCTCTCCATTCCCCCTCCTCTCCATAAACTCATACACACAATAGTATGAAGCAACTTTTTTTCCATAGGAAGAGTGCTCTCAGTTTGGCGTGAAGCCGCTGCCAAAGAAACAGATGATAGCTAAACTTCAAGAGATATACGAGTACACGCATCCCCTCGTTGGTGAGTATCATCCAATCAGGAACACTTGCTGTCTATCAGATCTCTGGCAGGCATTGAAACCAAGATGGATGTACAATAACTGGGTTGAGGTGACATGCACTCCACGCGTATTGATGCCAAGGAGAGATTTATGGGGCACAGGACCTGCATGAAAACCATCTCCTGTGGGGATGCTGCAGCATTTTATTGTATTAAAATTAGTGATGCTGTGGAAAACGTTGACTAGGCTGTGTTTCATGTTGCATTCACTTGACATTCGCAGACAAAGATGGCAAAATCTTGGCAGAAGATGAAAGGGATGCTCAGCCTCCTGCCAGGAAGAATGCCAATGCTCCCACCACCACGACAGCTAGACCGGCAGCAGCAAAGCCTCCTTCTCCCAAGAAGAGAGTGAACGTGAAAACAAAACGGCAAAATAATCAGGACATGGGAGGGGATGAGAGCAGCCAGGTCTGTTGTCACCTACAGCACCATGTTACACAAGACTTTGGGAGGGGGAGGGGCCCGGGGAAGAGTGGGAGGGAGGGGGGAGGGGAGAGTGTGGGGGGGAGGGGGGAGTGTGCGATGTCAAGGGTAAGCACATTACCTCACTGTGCAAGAATTAAGCTACCAGTTAAGTTAGTGTGAAGGTTGGGGTTATAGAAAAGGGTATCAAGGCTATGTTAATTATAAGTGCACTCACATGTGAGTGTACACTATGCACGACTGCATCTAGGGCAGTGTGGCGGAGGGTGAAGATCTCGGTCAGAGGATAAAGGAGCTCATTATGTCTGCCAAAGACCTCTACCAGGACATCCTCCTGTACAAGGTGACCATTGTCTCAGTACCGGAATGCCAGCTCCCGTAATGTCTTTTCCCAGAATGTCAGCTCGATCCTAGTTATCAAATGCTGCAACTTAGGAGGGGAGAACGTACTATCATTGGGAAGAGAATGGGTATTGCAGGTGGTGGTGGACCACCCATCATCACTAGCATATACTAGCCACTATATACATGTAGCTAGGTTGTCCAGACACCTGATTACACACTACATGTAACCACTAGCTATGTTCTCTGGCCAATTGCACAATCTCCTTTCATCCATAGCCTCTGGAGCTCTCTCTGATTCAAGCCAGGCTCAAGTCTGCTGGAATTGCTGTAGGGAAGGGGAGACTGGCAGACATCCTAGACCACTGGGTGAGTTATAAATGGTTTCCACTGCTATCTCCTTTAGTACCCATTGCCATAGCAACGTACCAGTTTCCTCATTATAATTATGGGTATGGAAACTGTGGACCACAGAGCTACGTCCTGCATAATTATGCATGATCACTACCTAGCAACTGAACATACATACATGCAATGCCATGGCACGCAGTTGAGACTCCTTGGGCAGATAAATAGGTCTTAAGCCAACACCAGCTGATTCTCGATCCCTAGCTTGCATGCATTCTGGTATTTCATGCTCCCTCCTCCTACCCCTTACCCCCCAGTGTGTGACCTACTCCGTTCCCAGAATGACCCGGAAACGTGGCAAGAGAACTGGAATTAAATCTGTAGATTCCCAAGGCTTATGTGATGTGTAATACAGTCCATTTCACTATATACAATGCATGTACTGTATTGTGCACGCATGGGTATGGAGATGCATGTAGTCTCATTCCCAGACCCCGAACGTGCAGGGTCTGGGAAAGAGACTTAAGGTGCATGGTGAGTAGCCTCGTTCCCAGTCCCACGCCCAGCTTTTCGTCGCTTGCAGTCGCTTTACCGTACTAAGCAGCGACGAAAAGCTGGGCGTGGGACTGGGAACGAGGCTACATGGTGAGATAATACAGTCCATTTCACTACTGTACAATTGAGCATGGGGATGGGGTGTATGGTGAGGATCCAGCTCATTGCATGCATGCACGAGAGCTGATCTGCACGCAAGTGATCACATGTATTTTAAGGACCCAAACAATAAGAGACGGTAGGTATGTCCATGCGGTTGATCCTAGTATCCTTCAATATTAATGTTGAGTTCAATCATGCAGCATGATGATTATTAAGAGGCAGACAGTTGTCCAGTCAGGTGTACTGTTCAGCCATGCAGGAAAAAAAAGATAGCAAGCACACAAAAAAAGCGGTTCCAGCAATTCGTCCTGTGTTCCACCTAGTGAACTTTGGCTGACAGTTTCTCCAGCACTCGTTTGACCTTTGGATTATTCTCGTATTTGGAGATGTTGGCTGGGTTATTCTGGACATCCTTGAATGCAGCCATCACTTCAGGATCCTATGAAATAAAGATTGCATCCTGTAAACAATGCATTCCACACACACACAACGCACACTTCACAAAATTTGAGTTCGCAACATGCATGCCAACTTCACAACTTCAACAATTCATAGTAGCTAGAGCTTGTGATCATGATTTGGGGCTGATAGTCTTTGCCTGAGCTAGCATAACAATCAAAGCTGCCACAGCCGACCTTTCACCTTTGTAACCCACTACCAAATTTGGCTTGTTATCACCACCACACACTGGCACACAGCCTTGCACTCAATGCTGCTCAGTGATGGTGATGGTAGGAATCCACTACTGGTAGAATATGCTGACAGCACAGTTCAATCACACAAAATAAGTTCTTAGAATGACAGTGGAGAGAGGGTAACTGATTCACCTGGAACATTTGCAGGAGTTCAGGATCCTGGAGGATAGAGCTGATGTCTATCCCTGAGGGGCAAAATTACATGCAAAATGATAATAGTTCTGAACAACTACATTTGCCCAGGTCCCCACAAACTACCTAGACTGGTTTCAATCCTCACTGATATAGACCCGTTACACATGACGTCATCATTTCGAGAATATGGACGGGTAAGCCAACATGGCGGCTATTTTGCGTTTGTGGAGATAGCAGCTTCTATGGCAATCTCGGCAAACACAGTCATGCACCAACAATGCTTCTAGTATGTGTTGAAATGTGATTGATATGTAGGCTATTTAAACTATGTAAACGCTTACCAAGTGATGTGGGCACGTTTTTGATCGATACCGTACGTGAAGCCAATGTATTTCGGTACTCCAAGATGGCGGCTTCCGGATAGTATACGGAAATGCCACGGATAACGTGACGTAAGTGCAACGGGTCTATTGTGACAGATCAGTAGAAGATTTTGCACTAAGGGACAACTGTGAGGTTCTTTGAGACAAGCATAGACCTTGCCATGCCCTAGTCTTGGCCCCAGACCCAAAACAATTCAACCCCAGCGCAGATCGCTTCCAGTATCACATGCGCGTGATACTGGAAGCAATCCGTACTGGGGTTGGTTTGAGTCTCACGTGATACTGGAAGCAATCTGCACAGGGCTTGGGTCTCGCGTGATTACTGGAAGTGATCCGCGCTGGGGTTGGTTTGGGTCTGGGCTGAGACTAGCCATGCTTTGAAGCCAAGATGGTATGCAATTAAGACACCATCAGGGCTGTTGTCAGCCAGGTCAGTGCTGTGCACACCACCTTGCAGGTCTGCGGGAAACGACTAAAGGCACAATGCCTTTGTACCTGTCTGCCACCTAGGCTAGGCAGGCACCTCGGGCCAGCGGGACATTCAGTATTTATTGGGGTGAGCCTGAGCGAGCCCCACACTAGCATGACTTCCATGTTCAGTGCGTGTGTATGGTTGCTTGCTTGCTTGGACCGACCACTTACCAGAAATTGAAATCAGCAGATTTCACTTGCACATGCACAACAATATTCAAATTCAACGAACCCTACGTATATACCTCAATGGAAGGACCAGTGAATAATCTACCTGTTCAATGCACGATGATGACAACAAAGACGGAGACCACTCGTGCTATTCATTGCCTAGAGCAATAAGTGAACCACGAACATTCTGCCTCCTCGGTGATGACAACAAAGGCAGAGACAGCTTGTGGACCTCACCACCGTGGCCAGTAACGTACCTGCTACACTGCTTCAGCTAAAGCTAACCTGACTCAGTTGCTGTGATGTGCACAAGTATATGTTTAGTGTCGTAATTTCTGTGGCCTACTACCGTATGGCCGGAAAATTTGGCGGGAATTAAATTTGGCGGATTGGCTCTAAAAGGCTGTGAATTGCATTTGGCGGATTAAAATTTGGCGGATTTGGAAATTTGCAGAGCGAGAATGACGTCATACTAACCGCACGGCCGCCCGCGGAGCGCAGATCTTGTGTCTGTTGTGCTGTAGGCTGCGATGGAGTCCGAGTTTGCGGTACTGTGTTCGAGGTACCACGTCTCTGGGATGCGAGTGTAGGAGAGGAACTGCCATGGGAGTGGTACGCAGTAGCAGTGATGCGAAGGAGCGCCATCGTCGTCGGCCATGAACCCAGGAAGATATCAACTGCTTGCTCGCTATTTCTGGCCGATCAGCTGCTTGCTCGCTATTTCTGGCAGATCAGTGACAGAGGTACAATAGTATTATGAGTGCTTGCGGCGTGCCGGCGAGAACTAGCTCGAGCGTCGCTACGAGACCCCGCCCACAACATGTCATGACAAAATATTGGCGGAATTTAATTTGGCGGTGCGTTCAAAATCCGCCAAACCGCCAAATTAAATTCCCCGCCAAATTTTCCGGCCATACGGTATGCTCATTGCCCAGTCACATTCTGATATCAGTCATGCAAATGCAACTGCTCCATGCATGTGAATGCACTTCGCTAAGGCTCACCCTCCAATGTCCTGCATTCCACTAGTAATCCTTAATAAAATTGAATGTGCCAATATGAGTCTATATGTGACCACCTTTCCATAGTACAATCTTGTGTAGAGTTTCAAATGAAACACATGAGAACCGGGTCACATACATGCATGTACTATGAAAACACCTACCTCCTCCTCCTCCTCCTCCTCCTCCTCCTCCCCCCATTCCTCCAGGCATTCCGCCCATCCCCCCAGGCATTCCACCCATTCCTCCAGGCATTCCACCCATTCCTCCCGGCATTCCACCCATTCCTCCAGGCATTCCGCCCATTCCTCCAGGCATTCCACCCATTCCTCCAGGCATTCCGCCCATTCCTCCAGGCATTCCACCCATTCCTCCAGGAAATCCTCCAGGCATTCCTCCGGGAAATCCTCCAGGCATTCCTCCGGGAAATCCTCCCATTCCTCCAGGCATGCCACCTGGGAACTGTCTCTTCTCCTCTTCTTCCTCGCGGCGTCGTGCCTCTTCCTCACGCTTCTCCCGCTCTAATGCCTCCTTACTGTACATGAGGGAAAAAGAATGGGGGGGGGGGGGGGAGGGGAGGTGGAGTCAGGAGGGATGATGGAAGCGAGGAAGAGGAGAGAGAGCAAGAGATGGGAGGGGGGAATGGGAGCAGAAGGAAGGAAGGAGAATGGAGGGAGGTCAACTGAAGAAGAAAGGTCATGACTCGCACCCTCTCGCACCCTCTCCTGGCACTCACACTCTTTTCTTCCTCTCCTTGATTTCCCTTTCCCTCTTCTTCCGGTCCTGCTTCAACTTGTGCTCACGAATGCGCTCCGCCTGCAGTCACAGAGAGGTCAACAGATACCCCACATACCCACACCTACACAACCCACTTGCTGTACACTGTAACACGGACACACCAACACAACCAACTAGCTGTACACAGTAACACGGACACACCCACACAACCAACCAGCTGTACGCTGTAACACGGACACACCCACACAACCAACTAGCTGTACACTGTAACACGGACACACCCACACAACCAACCAGCTGTACGCTGTAACACGGACACACCAACACAACCAACTAGCTGTACGCTGTAACACGGACACACCCACACAACCAACCAGTTGTACACTGTAACACGGACACACCCACACAACCCACTAAAATGGACACACTCATGCTGAAACATCCACACAACTACAGTAGCGGCACACAAAACCTCTCTCACTGACCCTCCAACCTCCCACATTTCTCTGCCCCTCCCCAACCTGCCCCTTCCCTCCTTATTCATAGAGCACCCACCCACCCACCCACCCACCCACCTTTGATTTGATCTCCTTCAGCCATTCATTGGCATCGTCATCGTAGTCCAGCTTGCATGCCATCTGCAGGTCCTTTGCCGCCTCCTCCCAGTGACCAAGCAGGAGGTGTGCTCTCCCCCGCCACTTGTACCCCTGGGCAGAGTCAGGGTTCAGACGAATGGCTTCATTGCAGTCACGGATGGCAGCGTTGGGCTTCTGGAGTTTGATAAACATACTGTGCGAGGGTGTGTATGGGTATGCATGTGTGTGTGGGCGTCTATGTCAATCTACCATCATTATCATGCATCTATCACTTGTGATGCAGTGGTCACATGACCTCTGCCAACCCTACATTACATAGCTATGCCACTAGGCATAACTGAGACACTGAAATCTGGAATGTAAACACAATGAGAACGCTATATGCTGGCCTGGGAACGACATCACTACATGCATGCTGGCCTTGGAATTAGACCACTACATGCTGGCTTTGGAATGAGACTGTGGTCTGGGAACGAGATCAGCTTTGGAATGAGACTGCTACACAGTGGCCCGGGAATGAGATCACTGCATGCTGGCTTTGGAATGAGACTGTGGTCTGGGAATGAGATCACTACATACTGGCTTTCTAATGAGCCCAGGAATGAGACCTTACATGCCGGCCTGGGAATGAGAACTGTGCTGCAGTGGGAATGAGACTGCTAAGTGTTGGCCTTGGAATGAGAAATGAGACTGCTACATGCATGGGAATATGACCCCTACACACCTGGCTCTCTTGGCATAGAGCAGCGCGGACTTTGGGTTGGACAGGATTGCTGCAGTGAAGTGTCCCAGGGCCTTCTCCAGATCACCTGCAGTATGAGTGTAAGGACGACAATGATGGTTACTATTACAGTATCACTTCTGCTAGGCGTACTTCGTTTCGTGTAATCAAACTAGCCTCGTTCCCAGGCCGTCTGCCAGTCGCGCGCGCATCGCATACGTGACCTTTGAACCCTTGTCAGATAGCTGGCAGAAGGCCTGGTACCACTCCTACGTCATTTACAAGCAAAGTGGACAGAAGCTACTCAACTACAAGTATGCTTTCGAGTTTATATTGATACCACGAAGACAGCAACTTGATGCCAACTCAGCGCTAACGGGAATACAGCATGCACTAACGTTCAACTACTCAGGTGTATCAAGTGCTTGGTAGTACTACGGAGGTAAGCTATTGTAGTTACCTAGGCTACTACAACCGTACAACAAGGAGTTCCATACCTGACGCCTCCAGCGGTCCACCACGGTAGCACAAAAGCCAACAATAACTCGCTAGGAAACCTGCCGTTAGCCCGTGAACTTCTGGCACACCGCCATTTTACATGAAACCGTGTCCCAACCGTGTCCACTTAACTTGTAAATGACGTAGGAGTGGTACCAGGCCTTCTGCCAGCTATCTGACAAGGGTTCAAAGGTCACGTATGCGATGCACGCGCGACTGGCAGATGGCCTGGGAACGAGGCTATAATCAAACCTCATAGCACACAGGAAAGGCATATGAAATTCGGACTACACCCTCACGATCACTGTTGTGCACCAATGCTTTCATATAATAATTGTGCCGAAACTCACCTTGGTGTTGGAGTTATGAGACATTTTGTCCTCTCGTTGGCAGCCGTTAAGGCGAGCTGTAAACTACCTGCGTACAAGCAACCTGGGAATCAGGTTAGCCGAGAATGAAGCCAGCTTGGAATGAGGCAACATGTAGCTGGGAATGGGGTTAGCTGTGAGTACGAGTCGATGGATGCAATCAGAGCCAGCTGAAGTATACATGTACATGAGGTGAGAGTTAGACGCACCAATTACTGCGTAGTGATTACATTATTTACCACGTGAAAAGTGTAGCCGTTTTGTAAAACTGCTGTTCTAGCCTTCAAGACTCACCTCTGGTCGCTCCTTGGCAAGGACTTTCTACTTAGCCATCACCAACAGCTACCTTCCGCATGATTTCGAATGCATCCAAGTAAGGAAGTAATCGCTTACGCAGTTATGCTGACTGTGCACATATGGGAATTATGCCAAGTGTCACCAGGCCCTCTTCCGCGTTCCGCATGTGGGCCATGGGTACGAGGCTACCCAGGAGTGTGGTTCACACTGGAACGGACAGATCTGCCCCTATAACAGTGAAAGGGCTAAATTAGTGAAGTTACTTCCTCACTGACCGTCAGCATTTGCCATCATGGCCTCACTTCTCTCCTCGTGGGCTTTCTCCTCCATCTCATCCGTTACCTAGCAACAGTGGAGGGAAAAAATCAACCTATGAAACAGGGAGTAACTTACAACAGCTGTTTGCTAGTAGCCATGTAATTGCTGTCCAGGGTAGCACTAGTCTCGTTCCTAGGCTGTACTGCCTTCATAGTCTTAGATCGTTTGCACCATGCAAATACGGAGGGGAAATTTGGTCACACGTGACGATGTCAGGTAGATGGATGGTACACACGTGGGGGGCGGTGCCCGACGAAGAATGTCAGTCTGAGGGCTGGAGGCCAGAGTGTTCACCAGGCAGAATCAATACCGTTCGTTGTATGTACAGTATACCGTATAGCGGGAAAATTTGGCGGGCATTAAATTTGGCGATTTCAGCCGAAACGCCGTATTTTTAAATTTGGCAAATTTTAAATTTGGCGATTTCGATCCTCAACGCTAATGACGTAACGGCAATGACGTACGCGTATGCGCGTATCGATCGAGTGCGACCAGTTAGTTACCAGCTAATCATGGAGACCTTCGAAGTAGAGGGATGTGTCAGAGGCCATGACGTTTACCATACAGTGTGGAGCCCCACCGTCCGAGAGCGGCGACTGGATTGCGCTGTGGTGGTGATGCGCTCGAGCGCAATCGTGGGCCACGTCACTCACACTCTCGTTAACGGCTTGTAGTTCCTCCCCGGAGAGAGAGGAATCCCCGATGTCGCGTTCTCTTGGGAGTATACAGCAGCTGAGTCTTTTCTGGAATACTGGTACAGCGCGGCTACCTTACGTACGTAGTTATGTAATGTGCGCGCGCATACCCGAGTGGCCGGCCGGCTGGGGTGGGGTTTAATATTGGCGGAATTTAATTTGGCGATTTTTTCCTGCACCGCCAAATTAAAACCCCAGCCAAATTTTCCCGCTATACGGTATGTTCACAAGGTCATGGACGTGGCAACGCAAAATAAGGTGTGTCTACCCTCTTGTCTACCTGGGTGTGCCTACCTACCCTCTGTCTACCTGGGTGTGTCTACCTACCCTCTGTCTACCTGAAGTCCCCACATGAGACCAGATCTCCCAGGCCTTCCCCCACCATAATTGCTTACTACAAGCGATCAAAGACTGGAGGTGGGAATGGCCAGGGAACGAGGCTAGGGACTTGTTGCAGTATACTTCCTAAAGCACTATAGCTGTCTACTTTGGCGTTAAGCTGAAATTGGCTTTAGGAATTCCTCTGTTGTGGTAACATGGACAAAAAAGAAAGCAAACAAAAACATGAATCTCTAATTCAGTGCCAATTAAGTAATCATTTTCCTGGCTCAATATGAAGGCCATACGTGAATGAAGGGGCTACTCTATGGGAAACCATACTTGAATGGAAGCTAGGGGTTTACTCTATGGAACACCATACCTGAATGGAGGGGTCCCCCATCTCCTGAGGAGGGTCGGTATCCGGGGTGATGGTACCCTCCATGTCAAGTTCTGGGAGGGAGAAACCAACACTACCTTCATACATGTGATTACACTCCTGGTAGGGGTATATTTGTCCTGTGTAAACAATCAAACCTCATAGCTCGCAGGAAAGGTCTACAAAGATTCTGACTACACCGTCATGATCGCTATCATGCAGATGTATAATAATTGTGCTGAAACTCACCTTGGTGGCGGAGTTATGAGCACTTTGTCTTCCCGTCGGTCGCCATTGCTTGAGCGCTCTCTTCGACTTTATTACCAGTGCAACTGTTACGAAAGGCCCACAAAGATTCTGACCACATTGTCGTAATCACTGTCTTTCACTGACGCTTACATGGCGAAACTCACTGTGCTGGCGAATTTGTGAGAGCTGTAATAATTTACAGTGAGTTGCAACGGCTACCAGGAGTGTGGTTGCCCCTCGATGAGGTTGAAGATACTTCTTGCTACATTCGTATATACCGAGCCTTGTTCCCAGCCCCCCCCCCCCCCCCCCCCCCCCAACTCAGCTTTTTGTTGCTTGCAGTACAGAAAAGTGTGGGGGCTTGGTAAGTTTCCTTATGTGAGCATGATGTAATCGACAAAAGGCAAAATCTTCAGAATGATAACGCAACATTTTGTGTGTTGTTCAACCATCCACACGTTCAACACTTGTGTATGACAGTCACTCCCTGGTATATAGCTAGATGTATGCGGTATTTACCTGGTACCTTCGCTCTTCTTGCCCCCAGTGCGTCTTTCTACCCTGACGTCACTCACATGGTAAAAGATACCAGGCCCTCTCCAGATTAGCCATACCGCAAGTGATGGAAAGATGGGCAGGGCCTGGGGACGAGGCTACGTATACCCATCCAGTTCATTATCAAATTGTGCAAGTACGAGGTCCCACAAAGAACACAATTCACAAGCACACACAAGAAGCCTGGAATCTAGCCTCACCCAGATCACTTTCAGCACTCTCTTCGGACTCCTTGTCCTGTTCCATGGGCTCCTCCGCCTGAGGGGTCAGGGGTCAAAGGTCACCTATCACAACTTAGTCCTGATGCATCAAGACAAATTCACTTCATAACAACAAAATGTTATGTTTGCTGCTTCTGACACTATTTCCATTGGCATAGAAGATACCTCTGCAGAGAGGATGACATAAGGTACGATGTCTGGCAGTCTTGGCCCAGAGACCTAACATGTAATGGGGCAAGTTTCGTACTTTTACGGAGAGAGACGAACACGTCTACTGCATGGTTGCATATGTTCACTAGGTTTCAGGAAGTAGGTGCTTACAGAGCGCTATAGGCATGGTTCCCTTAGTAGGTGTGGCTTTCAGTTTCAGTTTCATGTGGCGGATAAGTGGGTGTGGTGCTATGACACTAGGCTTCTGAGTACTTCTGAGTATCTTTCAAGGGGGGGGGGATGACCCCCCCCCCCCCCCAGCTTACATGAAACCCTGACTGGGCTATAAACTTTCATCCCATACCTTGAACTTCTCTTGTTGCTGTGGTGACTCCGGGGACTCATCTACTCCCTTGGTTGGTTCTGGCTCATCTTTGGATATCTCAGGCTCATCTTTAGACATTTCGGGCTCATCTTTAGACATTTCTGGTTCATCTTTGGACATCTCCGGCTCATCTTTAGACACTTCTGGTTCATCTTTAGACATTTCTGGCTCATCTTTAGACATTTCGGGATCATCTTTAGACATTTCGGGCTCATCTTTAGACACTTCCGGTTCATCTTTGGACACTTCTGGTTCATCTTTGGACATTTCGGGCTCATCTTTAGACATTTCGGGCTCATCTTTAGACACTTCTGGTTCGGTGGGTGGAGGTTGTGTGACTGGGAGGGTGGCATTGAGGCTGCGAGACACAAAGGAAGAGGAGACATTGGAGGTGGGTGGGGGGGGGGGGGGGGGAGTGGTCTCATTACCAGATTATTTCTGCTCGCTGAGGAGAAGTTAGGTCTGGAAATCTGTCTATTCCATTTCAGTGCAAGGAATCCTTTACAGATTATTTATGCCATCATGGATGAGAAAAAATAGTCGAGATGGGATATCGAATGCAATCATATCTGACGTCACACATTAGATAATATTTCAGCAACACTTGCACTGAAACGGATGGTGAGACGTATTTCCCCCCTTAGGGAAGGAAATGGTGAAAGAAAGAGCAGGAAATAGAAAGACGGAGAGAGGGAAGGAGAGAGGGGAATGTATTGCAAATGGAACAGCAGAAAGGGGTAAACACTGCAATTTGGCGAGCCAAGGGAAAACCCCTTCAGTCATCCGTGCCAGAACATATCAATGATGCACCATTGCACGTTCAGTGAAAACAGACTCAAAAGATACGCGATAAACTGCAGTCTCGATCCAGCTGTAAAAGGCTTACATACCAGCAAGAAGGATAGTCTCGCGGGCCATAAATTATGTGAAGGTCTGGCCCGCGAACTAGACGGGAGTGCTCACCTCAGTAACCATTCTCTGAAGAAATGGAGCTCTGGCAAGTTCAGGACAGCTGGTTGAGCCCGACAGAGCTGCACAAACTCCTGCAGCTGAGCTAGCTTCGCTGGATCGATTTTGCCCAACTTGGACGCCATTGCAGCAGAAAAATTTGCCAAGTACAAGACACGTGCGCGCATGCGCAGTAGGGCCTAGGGGTATACATCGTATTGCTATTGTGTGTTTATGTATGTTGTATAGGTATGGCAAGAAGATTGAATTTCTTATGATTCTGTGTACCAACATTCAGTCAGTTGGCAATGTGGTTTGTGTCACATGGTCCATATGCATACGATGATGATTTGAAAAAGGCATACATAAAACAGTGTGTGGTTGACAGTACAAATTTATGAGATGAAGGCATGTGAACTAGCTATTGAACTTCCTCGTAGATCACATCTGAGTAGCAAATTGCATCAGTTGCATCTTCAGAACCTGATACAGGAATTTCATAGTCGTGTGGTGTGTGATGTGGTACAATCACTTCAGGAGGCATCTCATATTCAGGCTGCATACCCGGCAGTGTGGTGTAACTTGGATTCTCATGCATGTTAATGAGGCTGGAACTCTGAGTATGATCATCCACAGTGGCACCCAAATGGGTTTCAGCTACAATTGGAATTACACCGTGATGGTCCGGTGTCACACACGCACTGCTGTTGTGAGTCGAGATGGTTCTTAAGTCGAGAGGAATAAGTGGAGATTCGGACCGACTTGCAGCAGGGTTCACACTGCCAGAGGACTTGTCAGATTTAGGCAATCTTCTGATCTTGATGCAAACAAGTACTGTTACTAAGAACACTCCCAATACTACTAATGCCAGTGCAGTGACCACAACTCCGACTATGATAATTTTATCATTCCGCTGCACGGTGGACAAACTTGGTACACTTGGAGGGAATGTTGATGTAGGTGACAGTGAAGTCAGTGCAACAGTATCTCCTCCTGTAATTCTGCTGCTCTCTGGACCACTTGTTGTTTGTGCATTGAATGTTGGCGAAGGGCTGACAGCTACTTGATCTGTGGCAGAGAGCCAGGAAGTTAGAAATGTAACAGCTGAAAGCTTTTGTTCATGTAATGTACTGATCTATTCTGCTATAGACTTCTAATGTGTATAAGAACACTAATATAACCATTGAGCTGAATTGCGGACAGTCAGGTGCTAGTACAGCAGCTAGGGCATTCATAGCCTTGTTCCCAAGCCATACCCCACATTATGGTGTGTGGACTGACGGATATAGCTAGATAAACATGCAGATAAATCATGCACAACCAGCATGATTGCTGTATGGTAATATGGTAATTCGTAGCCGCCACTCCCCCCCCCCCCCCCCCCCCCCAGCCCACTAGTTCCTTGCAGCATCAATCTACTTTCGCACACATCTTACCACTCTCCACTGCCGCATAAATTTGAGGTGATCCATCAAGAGGTCTGGAAAACGGTTCATCAACATCAATGGGATCACGCGTGAAGAACTCGGCCAATGGTCCATCAGTGTTAGCAATGTAAGTGACAATGCTTCTGGAGGGTGTGTATTTGATCTGCATGTCACCCTCCCTCCCAATGTACACACCCACGACATCACCTTGCTCAACTTGAATTCTTAGTCGATCAGGTACAGGCAGTGTTAACATCTTATCTGGCCCAACTCTTGGGTTCATCACAGTGTTAGCACCTATGAGCTGGTAGCCACCTCTGTCCTCACGGAACAATCTCCAGACTTGGAAATCAATTCTTGAAGGCATTCGTCTGTGCAGTTTTGCTCCCCACTCAACAATGGTGCTTGAGCAGTTGAAGTGATATGCCGGTACAAGGATTTGTATACCCTCAGGGAGTTTCAGTGAACCTGGCATTTCAAATGTGGGGAAGTTTTGTGCACACTGCTCATAGCAAAAACCTGCAGGAGGGTATTGTGCATGCCAGTGTAAATATCACCTTCAAATGTGTAGCTTTTGCCTTTGCAATTTAGCCTGTGGTCATGCCGTATGATTTAGCACATTCCCCAACAAGTGTAAGTGAATACTGTGAGCACACAGATCATAAATATAAGTACTGGCAAGTGAATTTACATAGTGCATGCTATACTGTAGTTTATACAAACACTGCTTACCTCTGCACAGAAGCTGTAGTTGCAACAGTGCAAGTAGTTGTATCTTCTTTAAAAGCCACCACATATTTTAAGTACATGCAGCTAGCTACTCTAACAGTAGTAGTTCCACTGTTGAATGTTGAACCTTACACAACTACTCTTCCAAACTGCATTTGGAGAGTGAAATACTATTCATGGGGGTATATATAGAGGACTCATTTCCTGCCAGTTGCTAAGCAGCAGCCTATAATTCACTCTACAATCTTTGGCAACATCACCAATGTACCATTTTGTGGTTCATGATATACCGTATAAGATGACTGGGCTTGTTAGCAAACAGACCAGTCACCTCTGAAATGTGCTTCTATGCACATGCAGGATGTGTGCGTTAACGTATTTATGATGTCATTAATAGATGCTGTATGTAGCTAGCTATACAGCTACAGGTGAAAATGGTCAATGATATCTGTCAGTTACACATATAACATGAACATATTCTCCCTAGGATGTCCAACATTAAGTACAATGTAGATATGCAGCTAGCGCTAGAGAACATCACTTTGCCACCTGTTATATATGGCCATGAATGCCCATCTGCTTCCAATTGACTACACATAATAATCGGCTCCTGCTCACACAGAAAGGAGTGAAAACTATCACGGCCTAAAACTATGGTACAAAAAGCTAGTATAGTCTTCCACTCTGGCTAGTTATGAGTTACTTGGGTAGCAGTAACAACCATTTTTTCCCTCCAATATGTAACATTATGAACTGTGTGCCTACTGCTTGGAATCTTGGGTATATACACCATTTTGCTTTAACTCTTCACCAACCATAACAAACATCTTAAGGAAATGAACGCCCATAGTATTAAATTCCCCATATAAACTCTCATGAGCTTATGGGAGCTCGTAATAGCAAATCTGTCATTGGTTGGCAAAGTGAGCACAATTGAAAACCTCTCAATTTCTTAACTCTCCATCCCCCTGTTCAATAGCAATGAGGCTAGCAGTAAGATTTTAGGCCTTGTTTTATTGTATGCATATGGGTTACTGTAATTTTATTCCAGTGAGTTAACGGTTGTCGATGGGCCGGTCACTTCATGCCACAGCTTAGCCTCATTCCCAGAATCCTCCCCAGCTTTTTGTCACATCCTGCACATAAAAGGCATAAAACAGGTTTTATGTACAGTATGCGACAAAAAGCTGGGGAGGAGTCTGGGAACAAGGCTACCACAGCTTATGTCACACAACTTTAACACAAAGTCAAAGGAGTATCCCAAATATACAAGTATACGGAGAGAGTCTGGTGACACATCAATGCTATGCAGTTAAGAAGACTAGCATCGCAACCAAACCCGCACAGTTAGAAGACTCAAGATTTGCTACAATGATCCTGTCATACATACGTAGCACAGGTCAGCTATCTTCAGGTGACCAGAGCCTTTCATATCTGTACAATTCAGTGTCAGCTGCTGCACCGCGGGGATGAGGGGAACCCTCAGATTTTGAGTTATGTGTGTTCTGTGCTGGTGGGTAACTAGGGGGTACCCTCAGGACAACAATGTCGTTATCACCCTGCATTGCAAATGCATACATTGCTGAGATATCTTCAACCTTGTCGTACGTCAAACCAGTTGCCATTTGACACTGAGCGGACTCTTCTGGGTATGTACCCTGGATGTCTTCATTCATTTCTGGCTCTAGACCAAGGACGTCACTATTTGCATACCAAACACCCCACTCTAGATCCCTTCCAAGATCAGCATGGGTTTGTGGTCGAACCCTCGTGGTCTTCCTGTTAATCCTACGTATGAACACACAAATGAAGATAGCGGCTGACAAGGCAAACAGTATGGTGATCAGAAGCACAGGAGCTGCTACCCATCCAAATGAAGTGTCTAGGTTTGCAACAGGAGTTGGAGTGATGGTGGGGGATATGTAGAACGACACAGTTGTATCCTGAAGTCTCATTTCTGAATTTCCTGCAGTACAAAATATATTTTACAGTCCTCTCATATATCGCCACAGTTAAGGGTCCGGTAATGAAGGTAGCTTTCATCATACAGCTAGCTACATGTACGCACAGTAGATCAGGTTATTAATATCTAGACTAGAAATGTGTGTATAGGTACCTACCTATCTCCTGTCCTTCATGTGGCAGCTATATGTTACTAAGAACCAGCAAGGCATAGCTACTGCAGAACAACCAATAGTAACTAGCAGCACCAAACCAGGACAGCTCATGCAAGCAACCTACATTGTACAGATGTTGAACTGGTAACTGACTTTGAGGAGTGATCACACCACCAGCTACCTAGCTACACACCTGCTACCTACACACCTGCTACCTACACACCTGCTACCTACACACCTGCTACCTACACACCTGCTACCTACACACCTGCTACTCCTTCCGCTGCTAGCTATGCTTGATAAGTTCTGGAATGCATGGTACTCAGTAACTTGTTACGGGAGTTTAGATAGCACATTAAAATAACAAGCATGCATGAAGCAATTATGGTTACAAGTAAATCCATCCCACGGGTTATAGATACTACTACCTACATAGTGACTCATAGTTGTTTACTATACACACTCGCATATAGTTGTCTTTTATATTATATAGAAGACGTTACTTGTCTTGAAACAACACTGAAAGACAATTGTGTTTATGAGCACAAACCGGAAATTCTACAAATCACGTGACAGAGTCTCCGTGGACCAGCTAGATCACGTGACAGAGTCTCCGTGGACCAGCTAGATCAGCATTATCCAGTTTCTCTCCTAGGCTATCACTATGAACACTGTTTCCTTAATTCTCGAACACTCATGGGCAACTTGGAGCTCAGGAAGACACTTGCTTGTAGCCTCGTTCCCAGGCCTACCCCGTTTTTTCTGTTCTTCGGTTTGCGTTGACAATAATATACGGATGCGGAAGGACGGCGCCCTTCCGCATCCGTATATTATTGTCAACGCAAACCGAAGAACAGAAAAAATAGGGTAGGCCTGGAACGAGGTTAACTTGCTTGCACTGGGCCGGGTGAGAAGCTACCTGGCACCTTCATTCTCAATCCTCACACACAATTTCACACCCACACACACACTCATACCCATACATGACAAATCTACACACACACATACCTGCACACCCACATCGGCACACACCCACCCATGCACCCCACACCAGTACCCACACTCACATGTACCTCCAATGTTCTAATCTGGGCTGTTACACCAGTATCATGTCGTGCCCTCGCCCTGGGCCTTGCCCTTGGCTGTTGATTCACAGTGACATCTGTCGATGTGTGTGTGTTTGTGTGTGTGTGTGTGTGTGTGTGTGTGTGTGTGTGTGTGTGTGTGTGTGTGATTGTGTGTGTAGTTTAAATGCATGGATACCAATGTGTTCTTATAATAATGTAAACAAATCTACAACAACACACAGTACTATAGTGTAATCTACCGATAGCATACCCACCCCTAGTGTGTGCTGCATGTTTGTAGTTTTGTGGGCCTAGCAAAGCGCATGACAGATTTTCTGGGAAGCAGCTGTGATTGATAAGACCATAGATGGTATGCGTGCTTGCCCACCCCCCTCTTTGCGTACCCACTAATGTTCCCATGGACATACTATCGGGAGATTATGGTACGTAGTGACAAGGCTCGACTCCACCTAAGCGTTGTCATACTCTCACTTGGCCTGCTGATATTGTGTCATGAGAAACTCCACTCCCATGTCGGTCCCCCAACAACTATAGTTCAGGGTGGCCATGACCTTAGCTCTCCACAACAGCCTTCATCCACACTTCCTCCCAAGAGTTCAGCTGTCTGAATGCAGTCAACATGCCTGAAGGGGAGATGGAAATGGGAGGGGGGAGGGAGGATAAAAGAGGAGGGAGATGGAAGGGAGCTAAAAGAGGAAGGAGAGGTGTGAATGAGGTATGGGAGATGGGAATGCCAGACCACATAACATGTAGTCCATACAGTGGCTAATTGTGTATTGAAGTAAACCCGAGGTCACGTAATATATATGGAACATGCATCTGGGCACATTCAGTTTGCAGCCTCATCACAATCATGGCCTTCATGAGGCCTACCTACCTTAAAAGATGTACCTTGAGGAAGACCTACCCAGGTCGAAATGTTGTGTGATTAAAATTATCGCATCTCGGTCATGAACTTTGGCAGATTCTGACTACTCCTACCTACTATGCACCATTGATCTAGTAGTCGAGCCCAGCAAACCAGTCGTTGTTCGGCACCCTCTCCCCTACTTCTATCCATAGCCAGTACACCATTGCTCTTCTTCAGCTCTCAGGTCAAGCAAGCTATTCTGGACATATTCCAGTCACTGGGTGCACTTAGCACATACATTTGTATTATGTACGAAAAACTTGTTGCCTTATTAATTATGCACGAGTTGCATAATACAACTGATATAGAGAGAGGGAGGAAATGAGGTAGTGAGTGAGTGAGTGAGGGAGGGAGGGAGGGAGGGAGGGAGGGAGGGAGGAACTGCATGACTCACTTTGCCTCTCTGATCTGGATCTTTCCGTGGACCGGTTGTGAAGGGAGGAACTGACTCACTTTGCCTCTCTGATCTGGATCTTTCCGTGGACCGGTTGTGAAGGAATCTACACTGGTCAGCCTGCACCAAGAACAACACACAATGCAGAACGTAATTAGATGTACCTGTGTGCTTACGGGGGCCATTAACACACTGAAGATGGGTATTCCTGCCTGACGACAGATACCCGAAATGTTGCTCTTGAGAAGTCCACAATGTCCTCGTTTACATTACGCATTCAACTTTGTTGCCAACAAAAGATTGCCACGTAACAACTATACTGTTGTCGTCTTGTAAAAGGCATGTTCAGCTGTGGAATTCTTCCGCAGGAATAAGCACTATAGTGACCAATAGGATTGTAGTACCACTGTCAGTGCAGTGGGTGAACAAATACGAAGACCGCGGGTTAAGGCTGGATAGCTTCAACTTGAGAATTGTAACTCTTGAAGCTGGGTTTTGAACCTCAAGGGCTCAAAAGCCCATTCTCCATTCTCGAGAATTGCAACCTGAACAACAACCACAGGTTTCTCGGTCTAAGAGTGTCTCGTCCCCAGACCTTTCGTCCAGTGCGCATATGATATTGCTTCCAGTACTGAAAACAATCCACGCTGGGGAACATGAAATAATGACTTGCACAAATGGCACTGTGGTACTCCAGACACTGCATATGGGTACTCCTGGCAATGGGGTACTCGGCCTGGCACTGGGGTACCCTGGCACTGAGGTACTAGCTCCTGGCACTGGGGTACTCCAGCACTGCTCCTCAGTTATAAAAGCTATCTATTCAACAAGATCCTCATCCATGCACTCTTTACTACCTACACCACTAAAGTTATCCCCTCTCCTCTTACACACCACTCACTCTCTCCTTACCTCTTTATCCAAGGAGTCCATCTCCACTGTTACTGTTTCTTCCAACTCCCTCATCTCTTCCTCAGTCTTCTCTTGTAAAGAGAAAGTGGTGGAGCAGCACTGCATGGGATCAGACACAGGGTACACTTTCATGAACTCCCTAAGCATACAGCCTCCCTCCTCTCTGCCTTCCTCAGACACCAATTCAAATTCTAGCCACACCCGCAGCATCGATCAGGACAATCCATCATCACTAGCTTGCACCTATAATTGAAGACACAGTGGACAGACTAGGTCACAACACATTCACAATATGGTGACTGAATCATTCGGCTGTTTCTGCATACGTAACCGATCATGGCATTACATCATTGATTCTATTACAGCATTACATCATAAAATAATATAATCGATCACAGCATTATGAATGTAATGTCCACTGATAATATAGTCTCCACTGTCACTGCTTTATCTACAGTCACTACTGTCTCTACTGCTGTCTCCTCTGTCACAGCTGTCTCTACTGTCACTGCTGTCTCCACTGTCACTACTGTCACAACTGCATGTAGTGTCACAGCTGTCTCTACTGTCACCACTGTCACTGCTGTCTCCACTGTCACTGCTCACTGCTGTCACCACTGTCACTGCTGTCTCCACTGTCACTGCTGTCTCCCCTGTCACAGTGATGTCTCCACTGTCACAGCTGTCTCCATTGTCACTGTTGTCAATGCTGTCTCCGCTGTCACTGCCTCACTGTGACTATTGTCAATGCTGTCTCCACTGTTTCTAGTGTCTCCACTGTCACTGCTGTCTCCCTTGTCTCCACTGTCACTCATGGTTTGCAGCAAATTCACAGGGGTGGATAGCTAGCTAGCTAGAGCTGACATGGCAGTAGTCTACAAGGGCAACAACAGAGGGAGGGCCAATGGAACAGGGCCTACCAGAGGAGGCCAACGCCATTAGCCAAACGACAGAGCTCACCACTTCCCGCCAAAATTTGAACAACCAACAAGAACTGAGCATCCAGAACAAGCGGCATGGGGTCTCGGCGCCATCATATTCCTTCGGAACAGCATTTAGAGTCAACTACAAGGGCAGCAACACAGGGAGCGCCAATGAAAGAGGGCATACCAGAGGAGACCAACGCCATTAGCCAAACGACAGAGACGGCCCGGAGAAACGCTCACCAGTGGAGACAGCATAATTTGACAACAGTGACAGCAGTGACAGTGGAGACTACAAGGGCAACAACAGGTGCAGGGCCAATGGAAGAGGGCCTACCAGAGGAGGCCAACGCCATTAGCCAAACGACAGAGCTCACCACTTCCCGCCAAAATTTGAACAACCAACATGAAGCATCCAGAACAAGCGGCATGGGGTCTCGGCGCCATCATATTCCTTCGGAACAGCATTGGAGTCAACTACAAGGGCAGCAACAGAGGGAGCGCCAATGGAAGAGGGCATATCAGAGGAGGCCAACGCCATTAGCCAAACGACAGAGACGGAAACGACAGAGACGGAAACGACAGGGACGGAAACGCTCACCATTTTTCCCGCCAAATATGAACAACCAATCAAATTAGAGCATTAACGTTGCCGGCGCGCGCGTTGCCGGCCGGCTTCTGTGGGGTATATAAAGCGAGTCCTGTTGCGTTGAAGTCATTCGGGTTAGGTTTAGCTCGGGTAAGGTTAAGATGAGGTGAGCCCTCACCTATACCTTACCTTAGCTTCACCGCCAGGGGGAGAGCCTGGGGGGGAGCTTTGTGGGGGAAGCCTTGGAGGGGAAGCCTTGGGGGGGTGGAGCCTTGGGGGGGAAGCCTTGGGGGGGGGGAGCCTTGGGGGGGAATCCTTGGGGGGGGGGGGGGGGGGGCATGGGGAGGTGTGGGTGTGGGTGGGGGGCATGGGGAGGTGTGGGTGGGGGGCATGGGGGTGGGGGGCATGGGGTGGGGGGGGGGGGGGGGGGCGGCACTGAAGTGTGTGTGGTGCATGACTGTTGACTGAATTTAATCTGATGTTGGACCTAACAGCTCAACTGTTTTTGGTAACTGATTTAGGAGAATCTATATATATGGTGTACTTACTCCTTTTTTTACAGGAGAGAGCCTGGGACGCTATACTTACTCACTGTGACAACAGTAACATGACCGTTTGTCTATTGATTTGAAGTGCCACACATAAATGCTATATACAACAGATTCCATTGATAACTCTTCCATCTTCCCTCAATAATTTAGTAAAAGAGGTCAAGTCTTTCTGAGGTAGCTGAAATGATCCAGTGCTTTCTTTAGTCCCTCATCAAACCGCACAACGGGTGCATATGCAAAGTCTCTCTTTGCCCTTTCGCAACTGTAGAAGTGGTGGGTTCCAGCAAGAGCCACCCTCACTGGAGTGAAGGTAGACTGGAGAGTCACCAGAGGCTTTAGAAGGAATGTGACAAGCTGAAGGAGTAGTGCTATTGTGTACACCAGCCAGTACGGTAACCTGTGGCTGGGTGGAGGGTACTCGAGGCCTGTCAGAACATGAGACATGAAGTCCCAGAACAGCAGTGGGGCATCGTTCGTGATGTTGTAGGCCTGTGTGAGGATGGACCAACTTGGCTGAGGAAATTCAGAGCAACTAATGGTACATGGATGTGCACAAGTAAAGCCATCATGTGTAAATCACTCAGTTCAATTGGCTACACACAGGTCAGTATTCTTTGAGGTGAATTCAGTACAATGAATACGGAAGACCATATTTGGCTAAGGCCACCAATAAATTAATTAGATACCATTTGGCAGGGTGGGACAATTAATGTATGAGGCGAAGGCGAGTCCATTTTCCAGTCGTAGACCATTACCATACTGCCTGAGCACACTAAGTTAGCCCTGTCAAGTGGTAACTACATGTACCTACAGACCCAAAACAGCCATTGATCTTTACCAGAAGTAATCATCTAAAATTTAAAGTGAAGTGTCTGATTCGTTGAAGGTCATGTGGCCATTAATTGCAACAATATTAATATTGTCTAGTAGCTGAGTCATATCAAAATGCTGCTCACCTCTCCACATACAGAGGAATCTCTGCGTAGGTTTTCTGCTGCCAGAATGTGCCCATGAACAACATTTTCAACATACGTGAAGTCCACAATATTTCCACCATTGCTGTGGAGACACAAAGAAGGTCCCTATCCAATTGATCATGTTCTCTATAGCCCCAAATACTTGCAGAGTGTTTGGTAGCCTCGTTCCCAGCCCCGAGACGGCCTGGGAACGAGGCTAAGTGTTTGGCTACTCACCCAATAATGAACTTTGTTTTTCCGGCTCTGGCAGCGCTGACTATCGTTGGGATGCAAAGGGGATCTCTGGGGCCAAATATGCCATGAGGTCTGATGGCACAGGTTAACAGTTCTGGAGAGTCTGACTTGCTTGAACAGTTGGCTTTCAAAACTAGCTGTGTGTGTATGTATGGTGTGCATGCATACATGTGTGGTGTGTGTGGCGTGTGTGGTGTGTGTGCAGCGTGTGTGGTGTGCGTGCAGGTGTGTGTGTGGCGTGTGAGTGGCGTGTGTGTGGGGCATATGTGTGTATGTGTGTATGTGTACGTACATGCATGTGAGTGTGTGTGTGTGCATGCATACATGTGAGTGTGTGGGGGTGCGTATGTGTCACAATGACAGTTGGGTCATCGTGAGGAAGCTGGGAGGTTTGGTGTCAAGAACTGAGGCTTGGTGACCATGGCAATCATCAGGGCTGGCTTCCATGCTACCTTCTCCTGCAGGATCTTAGTCTCAGTGTAGTAGTCCATTGGTCTGGAGGCGTAGGGGAGGTCTTCTGTGCCGTTCTCAATGTCCTTCCCCTCATACACCACACTGGCACTGCTTGTCAGCACCAGTCTCTGCATGGTGTGTGTGTGTGTGTGTGTGTGTGAGGGTGTGTGTGTGAGGGTGTGTGTGTGTGTGTGTGTGAGGGTGTATGTGTGTGTGTGTGAGGGTGTGAGGTGTGTGCGTGTGAGGGTGTATGTGTGTGTGTGAGGGTGTGAGGTGTGTGTGCGTGTGTGTGTGTGAGGGTGTATGTGCATGTTGGTGGTGTGTGTGTGTGTGTGTGTATCCGTGTGTGTATGCACGTGGTGTGGGGGGGTTTGGGGTAAAGTATAATCCGGCATGCACACTGAAACCTGCATCCACTAGTTTATTACCTGTACTTTAGCTTGCTTGCATGCCTCAATCAGTGTGCTTGTACCCTCAACATTCACTCTGTAGAACAGCGCCCTGAATAGGAGAAATGAAGTTAAGTAGTACACTTTCTTTTTCCAGACCACTTTATCCAACACAATATTGGTTCCAGTGTAGTGGCATCCTGCTGAAGAGAGATGGGTTTTGAACTGAGACTAGAGTTCAACCTGCAATCTCTAAGTGGGTGTCATGTGATCACACAGTGAGCAATAAGAGTGCATAGTTCAAACTAACTAGTGCACGCAAAGTGTGAATACCTGTTGTTGCTGTAGGAAGGGGGAGAGGCACAGTGGAACACTACACTCACACCATTCAAGGCTGGCAATAAATCCTGCATGTTTATGTGCGGGTGTGTGCACATGTGTGATGTGTGTGCATGCATAGGAATGTGTGTGGGTGGAGGGGGGGAGGGGGGAGGTAGGTGGATAAATCGATCCATAGCCAGGCAACTGCTAGCCTCATTCCCAGGCTATCGTTCTCGAAAGGGAGAAGAGAGCCTGGTAACATTGGGGAGGGGGGGGGGGGGGGGGGGGGGGGGGGGGGGCGTCAAGGACAAAGTACCCCTCAAAGGTAGGTAAAAGGCAGATGGCAGGTGTGTGAGAGGGCTATTGGTCTGAGCTTGCTGTTCACTGCGGTTACGGGATCAACAGTTTGCAAGGTGAGTTGACTGGTTTGCTTGTAAAATGTGTCTTGGATCTCGATAAAGCCGGGGATGCCTTGAAAACAAAGAGTAATATTTCGAATAGCGTGTGGCTGCTTGTAACTCACGTGACATTTACCACAAAAGTAGGAGTGTCCTTCGTTTAACACATGAATGATGACGCGCCGGAAGTCAACGGTTTGGTCCCACCAATTTTACCAGGCTCTCTTCTCCCTTTCGAGAACGAGAGCCTGGGAACGAGGCTATAGGCAACTGCCACCTGTTCATTGCTTGCATTTTGTCAATAATTGCTGCCATACTGATTGTGAAGGGTGGAAACACCCTGGGATCGATCGAGGCCAGTTTCCATCTGCATATTCTTTCTTTGGTTGGGTACTACTGTGGGAAAACATTTATGCTATGAGCATATCTGGGTCCCAGGAAACACTTTTGTGGCAGTTTAAAATGGAATGTTATTCCAAAACAGACGACTTCATACATGTACTAAACGTCTAGTCAGGCCTTGCCCTTGTTATACCACTGTAGTCCTGTGGTCACCGTCTACTCATGTAAGATTAGTCTCGTGTGGCCAGACCCTGTTCCACATGGAATGGGGTTCTGGCCACTTGAGACTGTGTAGTCACATGAACAAGACATGCCTAAGGTTACAAGCTGTTTCTGGGCGATATGGAAAGTGATGTCGCACCAGTTAGTAGCTGGTCTCCCTAAAAACCAACCCTTCCCTCATACCTCCTTCCTGCAGAGGTCTCCTGTAAAGAACTGGACCTGGTCATTCCTGAAAGTGGTCCTGAGGTCAAACACATTGACTTGGTAACCCCTCTCCAGCAGGCCTTCCGTCAGGTGACGCCCCAAGAAACCACATCCACCCACCACTGCGCACACCTTACCCTTAGTGCAGGAGAGAAAGTTGTGTGTGTATGTGGAAGAGGGAATTGGCATGCCAGGTGTATGTGTGCGGGACAGCATTGTGCCCCTCCCACACACTTGCAAGCAGTAACTTGCCGCTCAGAGTAAGCCCTCAACCTCACCCTTCTGCTTCTAGTAGCCATTCAATCTGCTACAAACGAGTTAGCAAATCTGACATCTGACAAGCATTGCAGATCATCGATCCCACAATTACAAACCCTCATCGAGCGATGCTAATTAGTTGTGACGTCATTCTAGTCAAACATCACATGCACATGAGCGATCACCTTATCATAGATAAGTCAGTACTGTATTATCTATATATGGCTACACTATAATAGCTTATTATAGCCTAGCCGCCTATAGCCGTGTACAAGTACATGTCCGAACAGTGCAAGATGAATTGCTTCCTAACGTTGTCCGTCTTCCTGGTCCTTTCACTGTTTGCATCCGGTGTGCACTCGACCGAGTGGCCTGTCCCGTACAAGAGGTACGACGGTAGGCCACCCGTGGACCCGTACTGCAAGCCTCCGATGTACGCCTTCTGCCCAACTGGTGAGTCGAATAATCATGGCAATTAAAGTGTGCTGTGGAAAAGCTGTTCTAGCAGTGTATTAAACGTTGGAGCTGAGTGGGCGGGGCTGGTACCGCCCTTCAACCATGGATGTGTACGTGTGCACAAAACATAGATGTCTCTATTATCTGTGGCGCCACACACAAGTGTGTGTATTCAGTATGGAACGCCATATCCGCCAAAATTAGCCACATGCGATCAGCGTTCGAATGGTTCGAATTTGTATTCGAATGGTTCAAATTTGTATTCGAATGGTTCGAATTTGTATTCGAATGGTTTGAATTTCTATTCGAATGGTTAGGGTTAGGGTTAGGAATTCGAACCATTCGAACGGAAATTCGAACCATTCGAACACAAATTCGAACCATTTGAATACAAATTCGAACCATTCGAATACAAATTCGAACCATTCGAACGCTGATCGCATGTGGCTAATTTTGGCGGATATGGCATTCCATAATTCAGTTCGCAGTTCTTTGTACTCACAGGTTACACTGATGGCCACATCCCGGTGATGGCTGCCAACGACACTATTGACGTGTTTCTGATGAAGGCCCCAGTGTTTGAGTTCAGATTTGGAGACTTGCTTGGAAAATTTGTAAGTATTTACGAACACGATGGACCATTGCACTTAGCTAGCCATATTACTCCAGTCTTAGCTGCAGCCTTGTTGTCCCAGGCCCATTCGTATTAGGACTGGGAACGAGGCTATCTTAGCCATGCAGTTTGCATTGGACATTATAATTATCACGCAACTTGAATGTGATGAAATAAGTAGAATAGTTGAATGTTGTTGTCCCAGCTCTTCCAAGTTATAAGCTACAATGATCATTTCTCACTGCAGAACATTGTTCACGATGCAATCGGTTTCAGGAGCAGGCTCACAGGTCTCAATTATACCTCAGAGTGGTACGAATTAGCCGAGCTCTTCAACTGCACGTTTCCCCATGTACTTTCAAATCGTACTTCCCCACTTTGGTGCAACCAGGGAGGCGCTTGCTTTTACCCTGGCATCGACGACAAGCACTGGCAACAGAATGGAACACTGGTCAAAGTAGCAGAGATGACTGGAGATCAGTTTAACAAACTGGCGGACTATATCCATTGGGACAACCATACAGGGATCTACTATGAAACTTGGAGGGTGAGAAATTCTACTGACCCTGACAATGTGCAATGGTTTTCTCCGTACGACTGTGCAGATTACGTAATTCGAGTTTTCCAGTACATGGGTTCGAATCTCAGTATCAGTTTCACACAAAGCTACAAAGCTAACTACACTTTTGTGACGCTTTATTCCGACACGCCACAGTTCTTGGGGAATGAAACGGTTATATTTAGTCATGGTGGCAACTCGACTCTAGCCTTGAAGCTCATGAAATTTTATAGTAACTTCCAAGCTCACCAGACTGTGTGGCATTACATAGAGCACTTGCTGGAAGTGATAGACTATGTGTTTCTGGAGAAGGAATTCTATTTGTACTACAACTCTGAATATTGGCTTCTGCCGATGAAGAAACCTTATGTGAAAATCACTTACGAGTATGTGCCGTTTGTGAAGGAAGGACAGTGACAATGATTGGTTTTCGTTATTGTGTCTTACATGATTATTGTGCACGTCCATGACTGTCAGATCTAGCTTGGACTTTTTGTACTCGGATCTTTTGTACATAACATTTGCTCCTGCCATCAAAATTGAGTTCCTTTTCTTTGGAGTATTTTTGTGATCTGCTAGGCAGGATTGCAGCTGCAGATTCAATATCCATTCCACGGTTGTCGGAATGGATGGTGTTGGATTTCCGTACCAGCCTGGCCCCAGCTTTCACTCTCCAGCAGCAGTATTAAAATTTTGCAAACAAAACAAAAGGTGTGCGCATCAAAATTTCCACATGTATTATGCATGTCTCCAGTCCATTCCGATCACAAAAATACTTGTGGGTGTACCTTAGAATGGTACACAGGAGCTATTACGAGGCTGACATGACCTGCCAGACTATATACCCATTGAGCTATCCGATGAGCCTGCATGCCGGACCTGTTCCACAACATAGCTATGCAGTGTATATAATTTGAACCTCTTAATGGATGAAATGTGAACCATGCACTGCATGCATGGATTGCAATATATATAACTAGCCTCATTTCCAGGTCCCCGCGGCCCTTGTTGCAATGTGTAGACCGGCCTTGTACATGGATAGTATAGACCCCTGGCTACTATGTATAGTCTCACATCAGCATGATGCCGGCAATCAACAAACAGCAGGTCATGATCAGCTGCGTATCAACATTTGGTGCGTGAGCTGAATGAACAGCATGCAAACAATAAAACTATACCTGTGCATACTAGCTACAAGCTACAGAGTGAGCACTACTGGAGTGCAACATGCAATGTGACCTTGAAAGCATTGCAACTCTCAGTGTCAATTACGAGCAGCTGAGTGTCCGAAAACTGTGCAACAGCAGAGCTTGGCCCAAGTACAGATATGGTGGTGGTCCCACTGGGGATCCACGAAGTGGTGAGCGGACAGTACGCATGGATCATCTTCGTTTCCTTCTCAGTTTGCTCCTCTTGGCCATCACTCGATAATGGCGTGGTAACACCACCAAGTGCCAAAATACCCCAACCTAGCTTCGCTGCAACTGACCCAAGATGTGGTGTATTAGAGATGGCTTTCAGCACAGCGCTGTGAGTAATATCTCGTTCATCCTGTGTGGATGGCAAAGAAAGGCATAGAGTACTCTTCTGGAATTGCAGTGGGCCTTCTTTCTGTGATGTAAATGCTCCGAGAAAGTAGCAGCAATTGTTCAAGACAACGTTGGAACTGAATGCAAAATCTGTCGGTAACAAATCACCCATCATGAACCACTGATTTGTCTTTCCGCTAAAGATCTCGATACTCCGAACAGGCTGTTCATGCCGATTGGCCTGGATATACACTCCACCACAGGCTACTAGAAGCGAGCAGCAGCTTGCACAAGATGGCAACATACGATGCTTACGAAGGTGAGGAATCGATTCTTTCCACTTAAGTGATTCGTCATCGAACACGTAAACTGCATTGGAAACTTCATCCCCCAGTCTCCCACCTACAGACACAAGCTTTCCTGAAAAAGCAGCTAACCCACCCACAAGGACAGGTGGTGTAGCAACTACAGTCCACTCATTCCGTAAGGAACTGTATTTGACAATGATGTAGGTTGCGTCCTTTCCATTGTCACTCTCTGCGATGAGTCCACTGAGATACACTTCATCACCAACTGCTACTGTTTGGGGGAACAGCAGCTTAATGGGAAGATTGCACAGTTGCTCCCACTCCAGCCTGGCACCAGGGTGAAACAGAGTCTAAGAGAGTACGTAAAAGGACAGAGACATTTGTTAACACCAACTAAAAGAAACAGTATACGCAACGTAAAGCTTATGGGGTGGCATGTGCAAACACCCTCATTGCAAGGTGGGCACACTATCTCTGAGATATGTAAACTATACTATGCTACCAAGCTATCTACCAAGCTATGTAAACTACAAGATATGAAACTAGTCTGAGAGGAAAATTTATTGCATTCCATGTGGTATATATTATGTACAAGGGCGCATCGAGCCGCGCCGCCGAAGGCGGCGAGAGGGCATGCAACTTCCTATAGCGCACGTATAGACGGCATAGTGCTGAGTGTTACTAAAAATAACGTTGAAATTGCGTGCACGGTACGGTTACGGACGTTCGACGGAACTTATTCCTGGGCAAGGAAGATGAGTGCTACTAGTCTCGGAACCAGAACCATGAAGGGTCTGGTTCCGAGACTAGAGTGCTACCGATGTTGGTACAGAAACGCCATCCAAGCGATCTCTAGCCCAAGTACTTCTAGTCCGGGTAGCTCTCCTACCAGTGTAGCAGGCCCAGATTCGGAGAAAGTATCGCCGGATGCAAGCCAAACATTCGCCGCTCTTGACAACAGCACAACAGCTCGACATTTGCTGTTGCATAAGTTGGAGGGAGGGAATGATAGCATCGAAAGGAGCTCACGCTAAGTAGCTAGGCCCTCGTCAAAGACAAACGCTAGCCATCTCGATCGTTTGTACAAAAGTGACCGCATAAGGGGCGCGCGTCTACGGTTCACGTGCTTATACAGTCAAAATTTGAATTCTATATTTAGTAACACTCAGCATTTTGCCGTCTATGTGGCAAGTTATAAAAGCCGGAACGGGAAACGAAACGAAACGAAACGAAACGAAACGAAACGAAACGAAACGAAACCGGAAACCACGCCCTACAATGAACACATGCATTGTTTCTCACTGCAACAGCACTATACCAACTCTAGTAAACCTGTAAGTTAGTTCGTATAGCTAGGTAGCTAGCTAGCTAGCTACCCTGCATTGTACTTTCGTGTGAGTCACTGCCAGTCTCGAAAGCCAGAGTATGTTTATTGTGTTGCGTGCTGTGTGTGTTGCACGCTGTGCGTTGCATGCTGTGTGTTGCATGCATGCTGTGTGTACGCGTAGCCATAGATAATCTATGGCGTAGCATGCTGTGTGTGTTGCATGCTGTGTGTACGCGTAGCAACATGCAACACACACAACATGCAACACGTACACACAGCATGCAACACAATACGAAACATACTCTAGCTTTCGAGACTGGCAGTGACTCACACAAAAGTACAATGCAGGGTAGCTAGCTAGCTAGCTAGCTACCTATACGAACTAACTTACAGGTTTACTAGAGGTGGTATAGTGCTGTTGCAGTGAGAAACAATGCATGTGTTCATTGTAGGGCGTGGTTTCCGGTTTCGTTTCGTTTCGTTTCGTTTCGTTTCGTTTCGTTTCCCGTTCCGGCTTTTATAACTTGCCCCGTCTATGTAGCTATAACTATCAAGTAGCAACTCACTGGGGTAGGAGACTTTGCTACAAATATTTGCAGCCGGTTCAACTGACGCGTTAGACTTTGTATGGTCTCATTCTTTGCATGGAGAGAAGCATTTTGACCTTCAATAATGGATTCTTTCAAGGAAATTTCCTGCTGTTTGACTAACAGCTGTTGATCACATGCCTCCAGTATTGCAGCTGCCTTATCGTCGGTTGCACTGAGTTCTGCAGCAAACACAACGTCTCTAGCTTGAAGTTTTTCGTGAGATTCTTTATCCATTGCTTCAAGTGCCACTTGTAATTCCTTATCCTTTGCTTCAAGTTTTGCTTCAAGTTTTGCTTGTAAATCCTTGGCCTCTGTTTTGAACTTTGCTTCCAACTCTTGACTTCTTGCAACTAGTTGTACATCCTTTGCACTGAGTTCGGCTTTCAGCACCTCATCTTTTGCTTTTAATCTCAATTCCAATTCCCTGTTCTTTGCCTTCAAGATATCCTCGGCTATTGCAACTGTGTCCTTCATCTTCATGCTTTCCACACTAAGTTCATGGACTTGCGAAGACAATAACTTGACTTGATTGTAATGAACCATGTCCTTGCTCTCAATTTCTCTCTCCTTTCCCTTGAGCTTGGACGAGAGCTGGTGAACCTGGGAGCTGAGTGCGTCCTTCTCATTCAAAATTTGCTGAAACTGTTGCGGCATCTCAACTTTGTTTTCAAAGTTGCAGCTTGGTGGCAAACAATTTTTTACTCGGTGTAGGGGGAGGTGGGTGGGTGCACCCGAAGGGTGCAAACAGCATGGCCGCGTTTGGGCACAGCTTTGAACGGTTTGCACCCGAAGGGTGCAAACAGCATGGCCGCGTTTGGGCACAGCTTTGAACGGTCCTTGGTTGGAGCCGGGTAGGCCATTTCACGGGTTTTAAGCATAATGGACTTAGAAAGTAGCTGTCTTGCCTTGTAGGCCCTCCATTTCCAGTGTTCATGGTCAGTTTTTTAGCTACGGCAGGTTGGCCACTTCTCGGGAGGCTTGATTGCAAGTTCGTTAGTTGGTGGGTGTGGTTAAGTCACGTATATGCTTAGTGTAGCTGAAATTACCTGTGTGAGCAGTTTCGAGCCCAGCAACGCCAGGGAACAGAAATTAGGGTATGTTTAAGTGTTCTATAGACTGAAAATGACCTAGAGAAATAAATTTAGGCCCTAAAGAGTTAACAGATCCGCCACTGTCCAACAGCTGGAACAGGAACAAATCCCCTACCATGCAAGAAAGGGTACAGAGATATGTAAGAGAGCTAATCTTCATGCAGTTAATTTGTCAGCATACACACCCAATAATTTGTTTAATCTCAGTTAGGATCTTTTCAAACAACAGTGCATGTGTACATTTCAAAAATCATTATCATGGAGGAGGTAACAATCATTCACAAATTACACACTTGTACACTTTGCGATGTTCAGTTTGTACAATGAGCACTTCTGCATCAGATATCTGAACTGCAACTGAAGCTAAGCTCCACAGGGCGACAGGGGCATTACCGATGTGGGCCCACGAGTCAGTCAGAGGAGAGTACACGTGAATCGTTCTTCGCTCATCTTGTGTTTCACCACCACCGAGCGACAAGAGGGAGCCACAGAGACTTGCTGCTACTGCTGTATAGTGGGGAGTGTCCGATAATGCTGAAAAAGTGTTAGTTGGGAATCGAGGGAGGGATGACAGTGGTACAACAAGAACCTTATCTGCTGGGGGAAAACTTTTGAGGCCGACTTTTTCATTCCATTCAGTACTAGTGGTCCCAAGGAAATAACAAGTGTCACGGACAAGTGTAGTCGACGTGATGTTCAAGGCTACTGGCCAGGGAAGTGCCCCCTCAGCTAGCTCCCACTGATCATTCTCTCTGTTGTACACTTCTATCGTTTGAACAGGGAGATCAGAATCACCCAAACCGCCAAAAGCTATTATCGATGAATTGTAGCTGACACACTTTGGGAATGCTCGTGCAGTGCTCATTGACGGAAGTGGAGTGTAAGACTGGCGATCGAAATGATACACACTTTTTACAGCCCTCTTATTATTCCGGTCATAACCTCCAACGGACACTAACTTAGTGGATAGGTGTGCCAACCCCCCACCACCAACAGGTGGGGATGGAACTGAGTTCCAACTACTATGGACCAGACTGTACCGGAATATCACGTAGTTTCTGTGATTGTCCACACCACTGATGTAGACGTCACCGCCAACTGTGATAGCTTGCGGGGCTGCAAGGACATTCGGAAGATTGGGGCAGTGTTCGAACATCAGTTTCACATGGGGGTGGAAAAGGCCCTGGGGGAAAAAGTGTTGTATACAGTGAAAACTCTCAATTGAGGACAAATTCAGGACAACATAATACGTTCCGGTGTTTTGTCCTTTGTAGAGACGTTATCCTCTTCTCCGAGGTTCAAAATATTATTTGTATAGGGAGACCAAACATTTGGGACCTTGAAATCGTCCTTTGTAGATTGCTCTATTATCTTGTGTCACTATCTCGGAGGGTCCACTATCACTGTATAAGGAACCTTAGCATTGTGGCCGACCTGCTGTTGTCTAAACACGGCCGGGGTACAATATGAAGTAGTGTTTTAGCAAAACTAATGATATTCATGATGTCTAAAAAACACTTGCCTATAAAACAAAATTAGCTATCATCACTTTTCTTTGCATTACAGGAACAGTTCATGATCCATTGTAACTGGCTTAATTACAGAGTCCAGTTTCAATGACCTCCAAGTATTTTGTTGCAGTGCATGGGCTGGCCTACTGGCTGGCCACACACCACAAACAGTTTGAAGCTGCCTAGTATACCGTATGGCGCTTATATTTCGCGGGTCTAAATTTTCGCGAATTGCTCTTCGAGAACATTTTGCTGAAAAAATTTCGCAAATTCGTGGTAAAATGCCACGCCCACACAATGGGCGTGGTGTACTATACTCACCTGATACTGCACTTGAAGACTTCCGTGCACGCTGAACTCAACTAGATACCACAGACCACTTCGTCAGTGCGTTGTATTCTGCGACACTCTCTTCCCCACTTCGACGCTCTCAGAGTTCGTTTTCAGATACCTGGGCGTTCCCCTAACCTTTGCCGGATGGAGCTGGCAGCTTCAGTATTGGCAGATACCGCACATGTCAGATGGTACCTCTTGGGAGAACTCTCCATGTGGATCCGGAAGCTTACACTTCGACTACTGTCCATCCTCACTGTTGATGTACACAAACAGAGCCATCAAGCTAGCTGTGACCAGTGTCGTGCGCGTACGCTGGAATACTGTCCGCGTAGCTGTAGGCGCACAAAATTTTCGTTGAAATAATTTCGCGAATGACCTGTAATTCGCGAAATTCGCGAAACTTTAGACCCGCGAAATTTAAGCGCTATACGGTATACAACTTACAGTAGGGTAGGTGTTGCACACAAACTCCTGCATCTTGCTGAGCTGTTGCACGAGACCTTGTATTGTATCATCTTTTGCACCAACCATGGCTTGTTGTGCTTCTATGGTGGCATCTTTCATGGACAACTCCAGCCGAACAACCTCAGCGTCTAATTTCTCGGCCAGCAACTTTGCAGAAACCTCTTTGTCTTTTGCACTGAGTACTGCAGCTGCTTTCAGCTCCTTGGCTTGCATTATAGCAGCTAGCTGTTGGTCTTTCGCTGTGAGCTTTGCTGCTAGCTCTTCTCTTTCTGCGGCAATTTCTTCTTCCTTTGCATTCATCTTTGCCGACCATTCTTCCTCTTTAGCTTGCAGTTTTACTTCCACTGCGATTTCTTTCCCTCTTTCCACCTCCTCTGACTTGGCTAACGAGGACTTGAGTTGCTTGACTTCGACATTGAGTTCCTTCACTCGAAGGGACAGCTGGTTAGCAGTTGCTGAATGAAGCTCTTCTGTCCTTTTGCTCTGCTGCTCCTGTTGACGAACCTGTAGTAACAATTGGGTGACCTCCTCGCTCAAAGACAACTTTTGATCTGAGCTACTTTTGATTTGTTGCCACATTTGTAGCTTGCTGTCAAACTGACTCGGAAACTGCTGTGCAACTGTTGAAACATGTCGTGCAATTACTCGAATGCTTGGACGATGATCAGGGTTGTTAGCAAGGCATTGGCGAATCAGATTCAACAGGGGATGGTTTCGGCCAAGTTTTAATAGATGGCTTTTTCTGCGTTCAATCTCTGATACAGCCTTCAGGCCAATGAACCTTGGCTCAACAGCTTCCCTGGTGGGTAGTGGCCACTCTCCACACAGTACATGGACCATCATAATTCCATATGAAAAGATATCAATGGATTTGTCGTACTTTGGGTTGGCGACCGTTGCTTCTGGAGGCATGTAAGCCTGGGTACCTGGGGTCTGCGTCATGCGGCTCATGTCTGCTGGGGTGAGATTGAGGATCCTGGCCACTCCCAGGTCTGAGATTTTGGCTGTCATCCCCGAGGTCAGCAAAACGTTGTTAGTGGAGAGATCCCTGTGGATGATTGGCTGGGGAGTGTGCTCGTGGAGGTATGTCAACCCGAGAGACACGTCTCGTAGGACAGAGTAGCTAATTTCGTCCGGGAACACCCCATAGCGATCGAGGGAGTCGGTCAGCGTGGCAGGCAGATACTCCATCACCAATACGGGTACGTCCGAGCCCTGCTCGAAGTATACGCCTAGGAACTGCACGATGTGTGGGTGGCGCAGGCCACTCAACAACGTGCATTCGCCTGCGAATCGCTCCAACAGATTCCCATCATCATATTGGCGTAGAAGATCGTGCACTTTCTTCGCTGCACACCTCAGTCCTTTGTACAGTACTGCGACGACCTTGGCGTAGGATCCTCTGCCCAGTTCTTCTCCCGTTTCCTCCACGCCTTCCAGGTGGAAAGGCTTCAAAGTCGCTTCCATAATGACCTTATCGTGCCCGCCTATTACGGCTGGTTAAAATGGCGCATATGATGCCGCGCCATCGTGTGGTTGCATGCCGAGCCATCATGCATGCATGCGGCATGCTTGAGCTCCACCCCAACGAGCCTCACCACGCGCGCCGTAACCTCTGCTCATAGATATAGATCTGGGTCTTTCGAATTCATGCAACCGAAAGCGGCGCGCGGGCCTGGGAACGAGGCTACGTTATATTGAGCCGAGGCAATCAATAACTTGAGCCCAATCATCAAGTATAACAGTCCAACATGTGCTGTTCTTTACAAGAATATGTAAATCTGTGTGGGTGAAAATCCCAGGTCCTAAAAAAGAGATCATCTGAGGTGCTGGCAATCCGGACTTCATCACTCCAAGCACAGTTCACACGATCCTCATGACCGGTGAGAGTTTGAATACAGCGACCACTGCAGTCAAAGGAAATAGCCATATGTGTTAAGGTTATGGGATCGTCGCGCGGTGGGCGTGGCCTGACAATTTCTTCAACCCCGTTTTTCTCGCACAGAAAGTAAGCTAGCGAAATCAAACTTACTCGACACAAAGCAGGGAGGGTAGTCAACATGCAGACCAAACATCACTACAGCAGCTCACACTGTAGCCGTCGTACGCTGGTTAAATCTCCAAAAATCTCCAGTGCGAAGACTGCCAGCAACTCGATTCTACTGTTGGGAGACACGCCATAGGAAGCTCTAGGGCGGGACGTAAGCGTTTTGTGGCTAGGTTGAGCAGTCCTCGAAAGAACGACTCTTGAGTGCGAATAACCGCCATCTTGACTCCCCTCTTTGGAATACAGGGTCGTATAACTTCGGAACGGTCATCAGTATTCACAAAAACGCTTCGTCCGGCCCTTTCTATACTGTTTGTGCCTATTTCAACATGGTCTTCCAAGTCCAGGTCGGGTCACATGGCTTTGTTTTTGGTGCCATAAAAAAAAACTATGAAACAGCGCTTAATTAAGTATACGGTGCGCGTATCCGCGCGCAGGGATCCCGTAACCTTAAATAGCAATTTTGCAAGCAATTTTTGGTCTTTTTGCCTAATTCACAATTTTCCCTGCTATATGTTATACTAGGTACCCCATGCCAGCTCAGTACTCTCGTCAGTGTAAGAGATACCACTCGTGTCAGTGAACTAGGCCATTGTTATTGATTGCTGGATGATCAGTATGGCCCTGGACAAGAGCGCATGATGACTGACATCATTGATGTCATCATGCGCTCTTGCCCTGGAAAGCCTGTTAATGTTCACCTCATGGTGTCCCAGTACTTGACCGTCCTGTCTCTGCTAGCACTGAGTATCAGGCCAGAGCGCTTCTTGTGGTCATAGACCTTCAACTGCACAGATTCCACCCTACAAGCAAGCACAAGTGTACCGTCATAATTCAGCTGCAATTTTGACACAACTCACATAATACGTACAACTCACTGTTTCTAAGCCTGTTACCATTGTACATGTAATTAAAGCCGTTAAGGTTAAGTAGTTTGGGGTTTATCTTACAATGGGTCATATATCCTGCGGCCGGCCTCGCGCGCATACTGTGAGCGAACAACTAGCTTTACCACTACCTCAGTCAAGTATCAAGCTTGGGCCTTTACCTCTACCTCAGTCAAGTATCACGGATGCCTCTGCCACTGATCGGTGAGTGTCTACACCATAGTATCTATGTCTACACAGTGTACTCAGTTTAGAATAGCCTAAGCATAAATAGTTGTGTCCTTGCACAGCGGGATGTAAGACCTGTTCCATCCCTTGGGAAAGGCCAGTGATTTTGTTACGCTTCGGAAGTGCCTCGGGCTTCGCCCTTGGCACTTCCTCGGCTCTACTCAAGCACTGACCTTTCCCACAGGATATAATGGGTCTTATTTCCCGCTGGGCTGGGATAAAACCTATACTTGCCCACTCACACTTCTATACCTGAAACGTCTTATACCTGTCTTCGTGTCCTTTGAACTCTAGTAGCTTTCTCCCACTATGGGCAGCCCATAGTGTAATCACATGTTCAGCACTGCTGGCCAGGTAACCCTACATATGCACACATCAGTGAAGATTATCCTACACAACCTAGCCAATCAAGCTAGACCAACTTTCTCTCGCTCAGAAATTCGGTCTAGTTCGACAGACTATACACACTATATATTCAACCTGAAATTTGACTAGTGTAGATCATGAAGTACTGCATACAACAACCAACCTATTGCACGAAAATGTGTGCTGTTGGGATAGAATAGTTAATGGGTTAACTGGAGTTGGGAATGGACATCACGGCCTGGAAATGAAAAGAGGCCATGCAGATGGGTAGCTTTGTATGCATAATGACTGCAATCTCTCAGGTTTCCTGACTGTGCTGTTTAATGTTCCATGAGTTCCAGAATCCAAGTGGAGGTCAAATGTTAAGATTGGCCTAATTCGGTAATAATAGGAACTGATAGCTGCCTTGCATATACTATCTGTGTACACCTTGGTGTGGTCTACGAATTCAAGGTGGCTGTGCTCCCTTAGAACCTAGCTGTTCTCATAAGGGGACACTCCCACCCACAGAGCTGAACCTGGGTTGTGCACAAGAATCGTTAGGGTTTGCCTCCAAAACTTATTCTTGAACCGTGTATAAGACTGCTCCTGTTTCATGAGAAGTGCACCGAGTCAAAAAGATGTCCATGTGTGCTAGTAGCAGTTAAAGGGTCAATGATGGCTTGTAGTAGTAACATTTGTCTGTCTAGCACGAGAGCACGAGGGGAAAAGCCAACAGCGATTTACAGTATACGTATGAGACCCTCTGCTTTGTTCCTCCATTCCCTAGTTGTGTGCATCAAGAGTGCATGATGACATCATCGTCATAACGTCAATGATGTCATCATGTGCTCTTGATGCATGCACGGACAATTATAATCTGGAATAGTCTCGTGCCCAGACCCTCCCGAAACGCGGAAAGAGGGTCTGGTGTTCTAAGCGACATTTCTTGGCGCATGGGGCGGGGCTATACGGCGTAAGGAATGTAATTATTGCATTCTGTATGTCCTCTCCAATGAAAGCGCACCCAACATTCTTCTTATAAGCTTACTGTAGCAGCGTATTTGATCCTTCACGAGGGACATCTAAGGGCTAACAACGTGCAGTTGCCCTGCGCTTGTCTACAGAATTCTTTCTGAGGTTGTCAAATGAAAGATGAGTGGAAGGGTCACGAAACACAGAGATTTCCCCACACCAGTCGGCAAGATAATCGATTTGGCTACTGCCTCAGCTTGCTCTTCGGTAGGCCTGTCGTATCCATTTCACTGACATACTGTCTGTACTATACTAGTTACACTGCACTGTTACATGTAGCTACCGTACCTATGACTTACGCTGATTGACTACGTCATTCGCGTTCTGCCATCTGATTCGAGCTTTAAAATCCGAGAGCGACCACGCCCCATGAATCAAGAAATGTCGCTCAGAACACCAGACCCTCTTTCCGCGTTTCGGGAGGGTCTGGGCACGAGACTAAATCTGGAAGTGGTATGGAATTGGGATGGATATGCACTTGGGAATGAGACTGCTTCCTATGTTGTCCGGTGTTGGCTTACCTTGTGCCAATGCATTGCCATGATGGGATGAGTTCTGCTGGCCCTGATTACCCTCAGGCAGCGACCACTCTCCACAGCCCACTGCATGATAGTCTGCACACATATAACCACACAAGCTTAACAACAGTAAGCATACAGTATAATTTGTGGAGACAAAATCTGTCCTGTAACATTGGGATACTATTCATGGGTGTTATTTTTCAAATGCAGTCTGCAGATAGGATCACTGTATTTGTTTACTAGCTCAGAAGTCTCAAATTGCAAGTGCTACCATAATCAGTTTACCCTAGGATATGGATCAGGGTATGGCAGTTTGGGAGTAATTAGTAACTCTAAGAGATCAGCAATTACTCTCAGGTTTACTTAGCTTACATCACGCAGCTATCATGGGTGCAGATACGCTAGTTTAGTCTTGTTGTTGCAGTCTGATTGGCTTGTTCTACTGTTATTTCAACATGCACTGCTATTTCAACATACACTGCTATTTCAACGTACAGTGTATTGATTACACTACCTTGTCCTTACGGTTGAATACATACATGTACAGCAAGGGTCTTATTAGCTCACCGCTCCAGGAGGGTAACTATACATTGGGGGTGCACACTATTACAAGAGGTAAGAACATACCTTGTCCCCTGATGCAGTGAAGGCCACTCTGGCAGGATTGTCCAGGTCCACAGCAAACACAGCTCCCTGGTGGCCCTCCAGTCTCCTCACAAGAGAGCAGTGGCGGATGTCCCATATCACTGCCTGTGGAAGAAGATGCACTGTTAGATCTAATTGAGATTCTGAATGGATGAAACTCCTTATAGGACGGTTGAGCTGAGATGTATTATTATATTGGGAACCCTTACCATTAATGCTATATTCAATGATGCATGTACATGTAAGTGATGATTGCATGCATTCATTCCACAAAGTATGCACAGACTGAATCTCTACTAGCCTCGATCCTCCGTGCCTGGGTTCGAGGCTAAATCTCTACCAGTCGGCTGTGTTCTTCGTGCACAACCAACTGGTTATTTCACTTCCCTTTCCCTAGCTGCTGTGCATCAGCAAATATCACATGACCAAACTACATCTGGTGTGGGCTGCCATGTGATGTTTGACATGAATGCATAGTACACTACGAGTTGGACAAGAGCAGCACAGATGCAATGCTCATGTGCTGGCTGAAAACGAAACACCAGAAGCCAAGTGTGGTCCTCTGATTGGCCACCCTTAACCCATTATGTAACATCAGTATGCCTGTGAACAAGTCAGGTGATATGGACCCTACCACAGCATCTGTATCCCAGTTCATTAATTACACCACAGATGTATGTGGTTCCAGGGCTACCTTACAATCCCACACAGCCTCCATTATGTCAACTATGACCTCACTGGGTCAGAGTAGTATGCCTGTTCACCAACAGTTTGGAGTTGAACCACACAAACGTAGAGGTCTTGGTCTGGGCCAGTCACATTTGCAATGCAGTGAGGTGTATGTGCATGCACAGGGGCAGCAGGCGCACGAGCAGTCGAGCACAGATTGTGGGAAGCCTTGCAGTGGAAGTGGCTATTGTGCGTGCTGAGCTAGAGTGAGCATTGATCCTTTGGTGGATTTCCAACTTCCCACCCACTGCAACCCCATTTTCGAAAGAGGTCAACCCGAAGTGATATGAAACAGTGGAGCCTCTACTCTGTGCACGTGTTGTACAGATACACTGTGCTTCAAAACAGTGTGCCGACTAATTGTGGAAATTGTTTGGTTATATATTATCATACTCACTGGTACATGGTACTAGGGCTAGTGTAAACAAACAATGACATATCCGTCCACTATAGCGTGCAATAAGGTGTGACCATTTCTCTGCTCTGTTTTTTTGTGAAAAGTAGCTGCTGTTTGTGGCAACTAGCTGAGCACCACAAATACAACATCAAATTTTTCATCATAATTCTGGTGGAAAGCTAGAATAGCTCCAGTATGCAGGCTAAGATTCCCTAGATGCCATCAGGTCCTTTGCTGGTGTGATGCATTTCAGTAGCCTACATCAACTTGTACAAAGTAGGTTGTTGTGCAAATCTCCTGCAACTTTGATCACTAAAATGGCGGACCGTACCAGAAGTGAGATTGATACAGTGACTAAGTGAGGTTGCCATGGTTACCAGGAGGTTGCCATGGCAACTGTCACGAAATGTAATACCATATTGTCACCAGATTGAGCCCTGACATTAGTGTTCTCTTGGCATTCTAGAATTTGCAGTGCTATAAAGGACAGGGCAAAGTTCACTGATAGTGTCTGCCATGTACATGTACCTAATTGCCCAGCACACTTCCTGTGTGACATCACATCCTATGGTGAATGCAGGTGTATTACATCACAATTGTATGAAGCCAGAGGGAACTGTGTCTGTACGCACTTCTGTATTGTTTCCTGGTGATCTCATGTGTTCGCATGGTTTTCAGGTCACCAGTTCATGGTGGAAGGATGTCCACCTCAGAGTGCTACCTCAGAGGGCTATGTCGTTTCTGCATGGTCCTGTTTGAATGTGATGCAGTCACTAACTTCCTGCATCATTTGCAGCACAAGTGTCCCTGATGCAGACTGACTGAGACATACACAGAGGCCTGCAGCACATGGTTGCTAAGGACAGTGGACTTTGACCAATATTTGCAAATACTGGTCTGGTACCTGGTATATACAATGATCAAACATTTACCAACTGTAAGGGACAGGACTTCAGAATCCTTAAATGCTGAGTGCTTTTGAGATAGCCAGGTGGGATTTGAACCTCTGCTTCTTAAGCTACCATGCAGGTAGCTCGTTTCAAGCAGTCCCACTTCACGTTTTCAAAAATTAGAGGACGGCAGCAATAAATATTCATCTTTAATGTAGTAAGGTGATCAGAGTGATGGGATACATACGTAAGGGCAATGCAATTTCCCTGGAACAATATGAGCGGAATGGGGTGACGATCTGAAAGTGATTTGAACAAGAGTAAAATACAAACAGGTATAGTGTGGTTTGTTTTGATAACAGAGAAGAACAAATGAGGAATGTAAACCTGGTATAATATTATAACAGGAGAATGAAAAAGGAAGCATATGTTTATACAATGGTAAAAGCACATCTGAGGCTTTGAGGTCTTGTGACCACTACGGAAAGTGACTTAGTCCACACAGATGCGACCACGGTAGACAGTTTTCAAGGCCTCCTCTTCATTGTGGCCCATGCCACCAATGATGACCAGCTCTCCCCGGGGAAGCCTCGCAACAGCACAGGCAAAGCACTCGACGGGGATGTCCTCGATTCGAATCCACGAGTCTGTGAGAGGCGAAAAGACATGCAGAGCTCCTGATTTGTGTTCCAGTTTCTCGTCACTGCCTCCCAGAGCCAGGAGACAGCCTCCCATGCTAGCAGCAGTGGTAGCATAGCGAGGAGCATTGGGAGAGGAGAGCCAGAGAGGCGTGCTGTCATGGTTTCCATTCGAAAGCCCTTTCTGTTTAGTGACCGCATCTTCGAATAACTGAGGGAGGGATGCACTAAACAGCATTACTGTTGGATGGTCAAAATCGGTATCAGTAAACCCCCCGAGGAGATAGCAGCTTTCTTGGATGATTGCACATGTCATGCCACTGCAAGCGAGGGGTAGAGGCTCAGCTTCATACCACTGTGAATTCTCGCCATCAAATATCTCAATGGTACTCACGCAGATGTCATGAGCTGCATCGAGAATGATCCCTCCGCAGGAGATTATGGATGACCCATACCTGATGACAGTGGGGAGGAGGCGGGCAGTGGGCATCGCAGGGAACGTCTTCTTCCACTTCTTTGTCACCTCATTGAAGACGTGAATATCTCCTGTGAGAGCAAAAGGTGAGCTAGAAGCTTCCTCTGTCGATTCGTAAGCTCCACCGACCAGTGTGAGCTTGTCCATGTAGTTCACCATGCCAAACCCAACCACGGGACACCCTCCGACAGGGCTCCACTTGTCACTCGAGGAATTGTACTTGAAGATCTTGTAGGGACAATCTGAGGGGGCATCACCAATGGTAGTGGTGCCACTGCCGAAGTAGACCATTTCGCCAACTGTGACTGCCTGAGCAAACACCATCGCACTTGGTAGGTGGGCACACTGTCTCCATTTTAACTGAGCCTTTGGATGTAGTAGGTGAGGCTATGGTATGTATGCATGTATGTAGGAGGGAGAAGATAAAACAACTTGCTTGCTGGTTTGTAGTTATACATACACCCATGTTCTACACAGTTTGTACCCAGCTATACCTACACCCATGTGGTACAGTCATACAATGCTACATGCCTAGCCAAGCACATTTTACGCAAGTTTAGCCCTGCCCATGCTTCAGTACAAACAAGCAACGGATACTACAGTAATCTGGAAACATCTGGTCAGCAGAGTGTCACTCTGAGCCAATCAACAAACCAAGAACTCAATCAGTTGTTGTAACTGAACATTGTGACCATCGCAAAACCGCTATGCCTAGCCCCATGGAATAGCATGTTGCTTCATTCAGTTAACTATTGTCATGTGAATCCAAGCAAGGCATCACTATTGTGATTTCCATACCTGGCCAGGATAGAGACCTTAGCAACTGCAATTGCAAATGTACGTGGGCAGGGTTTACTGTTGGGCCACTCCTTTGAGGAGGCTTTCTCACTATAAAGCTGTGTCTGCCACACAGTTGCTCCATGGCAAACTTTGATGATATTGAAATGTGAATGGCCAAGTGTGCTTAAGCCATTTAGCCTCATTTCCAAGAGGCTCCATGCACAAGATCAAAGGAAAGCAGCCAGAGAAGGTAGAGTGTGTGCCTGTGTGGGCAACCTAGTGCTAAGGATCAGTTCAGTGCTAGAACTTTTCCTTGTTGTACCCACCCAGAGAGAACATTCATGCCTCAGCTCATACTGCCCAGTAAGAGAGAGCCGTCTCTGCCTGTACATGTGATGTTTCTCAAATGTACTAGCTATTGCACTCATGTGATCAACACGCCAGGCCTTCCAGCACTTGTGGTGGCCTGTGAATGAACTACTTTGACATACTGTTTTCAATGGGTAGGAAGATAAAACGTACCTCATGTTTGGTGGCGATGTATCCCTGCAAGTGGCCAAGCTGTTTGGTGAGGCCGTGAATAGTCGATTCCTTTGCTGCGATGGTTGCTTGGCAGGCTTCTATCGCTGTCTCTCGGGCACAGAGCTCCTGGTGATTGGCGAGGATTTCTTGGTCTTTTGCCATCAGTTTAGCTGCCATTTCATGATCCCGAGCATTGACAAGGCTCTGCTGCCTCGTGAGGGAATTCTGGAGGCCCCTGTTTTCAACATGAAGCTCCTCAATTTGCAACTTTAGGTGTTCAATTTCCATGGAGTTGGCGAGAGTGGCAATGCTATCCTTTCTGATTACAGGCGGCCGCTGTTTCCAGGTCGTCTGGGACGTTTTCATTCGGTGCAGAACCTCTATCCTTCTTTCGAAGGATGGCATAGGAAACTGCAGCATCATTTCATTAATTGTGCTCAGGAGTTGAGAGGTTTCAGGTCTGACTTGGGGCAGCTTGTTGATGCATTGCAGAATGAGAGTCATGAGGGGGTGATCGAAACTGATGCCCTCTATGTACTCCCCAATGCCATTTGCTTCACTCGAGACGAATTTCCCAATCATGTGTGCTGGAAACTTTGCACTGAATGTGTGTATCATCATAATGCCGAATGAAAAGCAGTCCACTTTCCTGCTGTGCTGTGGCTTGGGTGTTAATGCCTCTGGGGGTAGGTAAACCCTAGCGCTCTTGGAAGCTTGCCCCTGAGGCAAGTTCAGCATTCGGGCCACGCCCACGTCCGCAATCTTCGCCGACATATCCCATGAGAGCAAGACGTTATTTGCAGTGAGGTCGCCGTGAACGATCGGTGGTGAGCGGCCGTGGAGGTAGGTCAGCCCGAGGGCAACGTCCCGCAAGATTGAATAGCTGATCTCGTCCGGGAGCACGTCGTAGTGCTCGAGAAAGTTAGTCAGAGTAGCGGGCAGGTACTCCATCACCAGCGCAGGTACATCCGAACCTCGCTCGAAGTAAACACCTAGAAACTGCACGATGTGCGGGTGGCGTAGACCACTGAGCAACGAGCACTCACTCGCGAAACGCTCCAGGAGATCTCCCACGCGTTCGCGGCGAAAAGTCTCGGACGTCTTTCTCGCAGCGCATCGTAATCCTCGGTACAGAACCTCGACCACCGTCGCGTACGATCCCTTTCCCAGTTCTTCTCCTGTCTCCTCCACGCCTTTCAGCTCGAGGCGCTGCAGAGAGCTTTTTAACGATCCAATCTCCATGCTTTACAGTTTACAATACATGATTGCTGGTACAAGCACTGCATGCACTAATAACTACCGGTACAAGCAGAGTACTGATATTCATGACTCATAATCACACCAGAACTTCCGCTGAAACTTCCGGTCGCAATCCCCATAGGGCTGCAAAATTGTTCGCTATTTTCCTGCTAAATACAATGCTCAGTGGTTAACTGAAAGAACAGCAACCTGTAAAGGTCTCTGCTACACTTGATCCACTCAACTTTTACTGCCCATGCACTCATAATTATACTATAGAGCGCTTGCAAGTGACATCACCGGCAGTAAACAACCGAAAAGCCCTCCACTATACCGTTTCTTTCATAAGAATGTATGGCAAGAAGTAGTAATTTCTACAGTGATCTTAGAAACGCAAGCAGCTCGGAACTTACGAAGTACTACTGTGTCAACTGTCGCTGTAGCACAGTTACCATGCCGATTAATTAGATCGAGTAGATATGCGACCTGGAGTGCAAGTGAGTCAGTAGTTTCCGTTCAGCTGCCATTGAACTCTAGCCTCGTTCCCAGGCCCCGCCCAGCATTCTTTCGTGCAACCAAAAGCGGCGCGCGGGCCTGGGAACGAGGCTAATTGAACTCCACGTTCTTTTGCCATACGGAAGTACTCAGTCATGTGGTTTTGTGACGTAATTGCAACCACTCTATCTTCCTGACTTTATTCTTGCTTGAGGGGACTTTAGTACATGTATTTATGCCGGCACATTAATTTTGGCTCAGGCCTGATCATTGGGTACCAACCTAACCTTGAGTGGTGCCCCTCACTTCTAGTAGCTACGTATGTAGAATTTGTAACCCCAGAAGTAATGACTTGAGCCTCGAGTTAGTGAAAGTGTTGGTACATGGTATTTGAGGAGATGTCCACAAAGAAGTGCTAGTGCAAGTCTAGATCCGTTTGTCCCACCACCACAATATCCACTGGATGCCAAAAGTTAGCCTCGTTCCCAGGCTCCCACCTGTACGTGCGGTGCCTGGGAATGAGGCTAGCCAAAAGCTACTACGTACTGTTTTATCATGAGCCCCTGAGATGAGAACTTCCTCCTTCTGCTGCAATGCCCAAACGGTACCGCTATGGCCCTCCAGCGTGCTACAAACATGGAATGAGAAAGAGATAACATACAAGCATACAGATGATTGATGACCCTCAAGAGGGAGGGAGACTCCTTTCGCGATTAGTTCATCTTTATATATGTACCCCATTCTTGAACTAATACATGTACTAGCATTGAGAAGTAGCTTTGTGTGCAGTAAAATAAGACCATACATGAAAAATTAATAAGTGGAAGCTTTGATGTTGGAAGGCTTCCACAGGGTTAAGTAAGATAGAGCCCTCCCATTTGGACTTTAACCCACAAAAGCACCCTAGAAACACTTAGTTGGTCTCGTCGGCTGGCACCCTTGACCAATTATATAGCACTGCCATTGGTTCCCAGGGTGTTTATGTGGGTTAAAGTCCTTATGTAGGGCTCTAACCTGGGTTGGACACGGTCATGTGACCTACGTGTGTAGGCGAATTTATATGGAGGTTTACTGTACTGAAGTGTTCTCAGTAGTCTTTACAAGCATCTCAACAAAATTGGCATTGTTCGAAAGCTCTAGTGGAGTAGATTCCAAATATGCCATCAACCCCTGGGTCATTTAGGCTGTACGACCTCTTGAAGGATTGGCCGCGCGGGATGGCAGAGAAGCCAGTGCTACGAGGCACTCTCGGTACTCCAACTGGAAGCCTTCCCAACCTGAAGTGTCTTCAAGGCACTCTTATCATTCAAACTCCCGAACTGTAACTTCACTTCTCGTTGGCACGTGCTCTACGTTTACCTTCGGTCCCAGGCCTGGTTGACGTGGGAATGATGCTGTTGAGGTTAGGAACGGCAATTATTTCCGCTCGAGTGCAGCACATACATGCAGTCACGTGTCCAATCTCCTCAGTATCCTATCAGACATTCTGCAGATCTTAGAAGGCTTCTCTGAAGGTATAGGTGATTAAAGCTACGTTTGGAGAACTGTGCTTTTACGTGGTTCCTACATGTACAAACTCCCTCTGGTGGGAGGGGTTTAGGCTATAATGCATCTCCAGTATCAGGCTAGTGGCAGATCACACCTAATACATAACTGTAATGCAAACTTAGTTTCCATAGCACAATCTCACCGTTCACAAATTCCAGTCCTGACATTCCACACCTGCAAGAACAGTAATAGCCAAGTGTTGGCTGTTGATGACCTCCGAATGTCAATTAGTACTGCCACTGTAAATTATGATGAGTAGTTGTACCACCAGACAGTACAGAGTCATGTAGCCTAGTTCCCAGGCCCCCACCCACTTTTGTGAAACCGAAAACGAGGCTAAGAATCATGGAGAACCCCGAAGCAGTATGGCAGCTTGTCCACTAGTCAGATGCTCTTACCACTCCGGCTACCTCAGCCAGTATTCAGAACATCTCGGGTCTCAGAAGATAATGTTTTCTTCTACTCTCCCAGCAAATTCTGTTAGTAATTACCCCTCTACGATTAAACCCAATCAATCTAATTTATTCCATGTCAACACAAGATCTCTGCCGCACATCCAACGTACCTTAATGGATTGGTCACTGGAGCCGCTAATGAGCAGGTTTTTGCCGTAGAAGCACAAACACCACACTGCCTTCTGCAAGGGCATATCAGCGCATGCGGGAGTGCCAGCACCAATTTGGCAGGCAGGAGGATAGAGGGGACACAAGAGATTAAGAGTGGTTACAAATGCATTCTTAGTGTCACGACAAGTAGACTTCACCTTTACTCTCCTAGTTCTGCGGTGAGGGTTCCACAATAGCTAGCTAGTAAGGTAGCCTTGTTCCCAGGTTGTGTAGGCTCCCTAACGACCAGGGGGACAAGCCTAGCTAGTAAGGTAGCCCTTATATCCCCTCAAAGCATCACCATAAGCAATGCAACCATACGTCAACCTCTACATCTTGAGCTTCTGTTTTGGCTACCTTAATTGCTGAGTGTTGGTCATGCTGAGGTTCCGGCTAGCCACTCAAGACCGTTGGCTACAAGGATGGTGCGTCAGAGATCGGGGTGCGAGCATGTGAGGCTTTTAGGGCTTGTAGAGCTAGGGCAGCTACATGTAAATTCGAACATTGAGCGCAGTGGACATCTTTAGATCTTAGCTCCACACACAAACTCATGAAAGCATGTGGCCAGGAGGCCCAGGACACACGTTTGCATGCAACCTGAGACACAATGCGGATAAGTATTCGTACAGTAAATACACGAGAAGCGGAATAGCATAAGAAAAGAGAAGGCCCAGGCAAAATGATGACTTGAAACTGTACAGAGGATTATCACAAATGTTGCCCCACTTCTGGCACCGCATACAACAAAACTGGGGGAAGTCCTAACTGAGTAAAGCATCTAAGGTGATGGTGGTTCCAGCACAGCTGCAATCAGTATTGATTTCCTCAAGCCTTTCAAGTTCAGAAAACACCAGGCACCTTTCAAGTTCAGAACACAACGTGTTACCTACCAAGTGTCCCTGGAGTGAACACAGACACTCTCCACTCTCAAGATTCCAGACTCTGCGTGAACAAGGGGAGGATAAAGGAGATGACAGCTGCAATACATGTTGAAGTTAACTACAACCTAAATCTTAGCCTCATTCCCAGGTCTCTCCCCAGTAAGGAAAAGAGGAGGGAGGGCCTGGTACATTATCGGCATGATGTCATTACAAGCAGCAGAATAAAATGGGGCAGTTTGTGCGTTCTTTGAGCAACCACCTGTTCCATACCTGGTGTCGTCCCTCACTGGCTAGATGCATGTGTTAATTGCTCTGAAGTACAGGGACGGACAATCAAACCCTTCCAAACATCTCCTCAATCCTTGTGTGAGGTAATCTACCATGCCATGCTCCTTGCATGATGTGCCTGATTGTGTGCGGGCACCTGGTGTGTACAACACGCATTTTATTTACCAGTCAGCTTCTCACGCAGATGGTAGGTGGTTTCTTCTGTTTGTGTTTGGGACCTGGCCGTGCTTGAGTCACTACTGAGAGTTTTGCTGGTTTACTCAATCATACATGTACACACATTGCTTTATGCTCTTCCGGCACAATCGACACACACGACCTCCCTATACTACAGAAACCCACTGCACTGAGACCGTTATCACCAGCGTACCAGGATGATGTCCAATGGACCAGTGAGGAGTAACAGCTCACACACAAAGTGATGAGCGATCAGTACTTGTTTACGCTAGAGTGACCTACAAGCTGGCACACCTCCCACTGGCAGGCAATTTGTTTCTTCCTCTTGAAATGGGGGTGGGGGGGGGGGGGGGGGGGGGGGGGGCTGCTTCACTTCTAGGAACTGTTAATACACTGCACACCTGATGGTGGTGTCAGCACTACCGGTTGCAGCCAAGTCCTCCTTCAGCCTGACACACAACACTCTGCATAAGAGGTGAATAGGGACAACCAATGAGGTGGAAGTGCGTTACCAAACTGACTCGTACGATGGATCATGGTATTGTTATTGTATCTGTACGTAGTTCTGTATCAAAGATTCCAAAACGTCAATATTGTCTGCAAACCACTCATGGCCATGCAGGAGTAACCTAAACCAGTGAATGAGGTGCATGAATCTATTTCAACACTTGAGTACTGAATCTGAAACCATAGTGCAAGCTCCCATTTAACGTTTTGTGGACAGAGTTCTCCGTAGATGTATTATATCTTACTTGTGGAGAGCGACAGCGATATACCTCTCCCATTATTTGCTCATCTTTACTTGCTTGTCGGTATGTCCCTGGAGGGTGCTGGCAGGCTGGCAGCACACCTGTTTACTTACTTGTGGGTGTGTCCATGGGCGCTGGTGACACACCTCCCTCTTCGCCAGTTCCTCTTAAGTCGAAGGTCGTCGATGAACAGACGCTTCCATGAGAGGAAGTTACTAAGAGGGAGCCCTGCATGCATGAGTGCGTGTGTAGTGTGTGTGTGTGTGTGTGTGTGTGTGTGTGTGTGTGTGTGTGTGTGTGTGTGTGTGTGTGTGTGTGTGTGTGTGTGTGTGTGTGTGTGTGTGTGTATTTGCATGTGTGTGCAGGTGTGTGCATGCACGTACATTGTAGGTGATTGTATGTGTGTGTACATGTGTGTACATGTAAGCGTACAAGATCACATAACAACACACATACAGCCTATCCCAATCTTAGCACAGTGACTGTAATAGCTCTGACCACACAATGCAGTTGAATCTAACAGCAGGCATATACTATGATCCTTCACAGCCATTCTCAGCACAAAGTGAATGACAGTGAATGGCAGCCACGGAGGAGGAGGTGCACCGAGACATGCATTCAGTCCGTACAGTAATTCTGAACACTCACAATAGCCCACCTACATGCAGCTCCCAAATGGAAACCATAAATAGGCTGTATTGATACATTGTGTGTATCTATATATAGCATAAGCTCAGTGTTTCTTTTAGACTGATAAATATGGGGTGTATAGCAAACTGATGTGGGACAGTCATGTAAAGAATCTTGTAGGATCTTGTAGGTCAAAGACACTGCATACCCACCCAGTCTGTGCTGGTGGCACTTTGTCCTCCACAGCGGCTCACTGCTGCACCTCACACTCCAGGAATGAGATACCTGGGTGGATAGGAGCAGTCCCAACACACCATGATATATGTACAGTATATATATCCCTTGCCAGGGTTTCATTTGGGGGGATTTGAATGTTTACTGCCCCCCTTTGAAAAATACCCAAGGATGGAGAAGGAGAGGATAGCATGTGCCCCCCCACCACCACCACTTTTGCCATGTTACGGTTCATCACCCTCTGATAAACGAAACAGTGCTTGCCTGTATTCCTGATGGAGAGACCTAAGGAACAGTACAGAAAATATGCACAGGTAGATGGCTCTAATATCTGTGGTGGTGGTAATTACCAAATATGGTAGTCAAATTTCACTAGAGTAGGTCTTCTAGTGTGCAGTTAGCTGTGCTCAAATATCACACATTCCATGGCTGTACACAACATGATGGAACCAACAAATTGCAGACCACGAAGCTCCGTGGAAACTATACAGTCTCCATTACACTGAGGTATGAAGACTGCCCAAGTACTTTTGCTGCGTGAATCGTTAGTTTGGACAACTCGAGTCTAGAGGGACTAAGAATCCCTGACTCTCAAACACAGCACTACATGCAGATCCACTAAGCCAAAGAGAGAAGTAACCCCATTCTAAGGTCTCCAATGGAGCTGGGTTTTTTTCTTACTTCCTGTATGAAAAGCTTTTTGTATTGCAAGTAATAAAAGCTGGGTGCGTACTGCGTAGAAGCAACCTGGGCTATGGAATAGGTCGTAAGAAGTCAAGACACCCTATACTCTTACTTGTGAACAGGAGATCAGCAGTTCATAACAGCCTCAATACCAAACATGGTAGGTACGAGCAGCTGCTTACCCTGCAGCAGTGTCTGAGGATGTCCTTGGGTGGGACGAAGGAGAGCACTTGGCAAGCAAGGGCCTCCGGCAACTGGGAGATGAAGTCCCGATACTGCTGTGACTGCCAGTGTGTGTGTGTGTGTGTGTGTGTGTGTGTGTGTGTGTGTGTGTGTGGTGGGGGGAACAGATCTATCCTACATGCATTGTGTACCTTTATACATGTAAATACATGTACATCTCTCCCTCTCGCTTTCTCCCCAAATTATCTTGGTCTTGATCTCACTATGAGCAGGGAGGCAAGGAAGTAGAGCTCCCTCTGATCCAAGTTCCATACCACCAGCTGTAGTATCTCCTGCTGCTGCCAGTCTGTGATGGGAGGGGGGGGGGGGGGGGGGGGGGAGAAGGGGAAGGAGGAGGAGAGGTGGAGAAGGGGGCGGGAAAACAAGACAGAGGGAGGAGGAGGGAATGGATGAGAAGATGAGGAGAGTACTGCATGTTATTCAGTGATGAGATTCAGAGATGTCTTGTCTACTATAATTCTGTGAAGTGCTTACCTCTGTCAAGGTCACTGAACCATGGTAGAAACTGCACCGCTTCGGGGGGCAGCAACAGTTGCTGCTGTAGACCAAGGAAAGGTATGTCACCATGTTAATGACATGCCAGCAAGCATCAAAAATGTAACACGGGGGGGGGGGGGGGGGGGGGGGGGGGGGGTACTCATCAGTGTGTCAATAGCTACCAAAAGATCATACTGACCTCTTTAGCGGGAGGAAGGTGCTGTGGTGTAAAGGCCCTAAACAATAACAATGAGGAATGCACATTTAACCTTTAGCATTTGATACTGTATTTGCATTATGATTCAAACATACAGGTATGCATGGCAGCAAGCAGGTTTTGTTGCTGCTCCAATAAAGCACTCTTACAGTTACAGCAATGTTATCACTCACATGCATTGTATTGTTGGTGTGTGTGTTATGAGTGCCTCTTGTGGGAGGAAAGGAGAAAGAGGGTAGGAAGGCAGGAGCAAGGAGGTAGAGGAGGAAGGAGAGAGGAGAGAGGAGGTAGGAGGGAAGAGAGAGGATGGAGGAGGGAGGAAGAGGAGGAAGGAGGAGAGAGAAGCGAGGAGGAAGGAGGGAGGAAGAGGAGGGAGGAGTAAGGGAGAGAGAGGATGGAGGAAGGAGGAAGAGGAGGAAGGAGGAGAGAGGAGGGAGGAGGGAGGAAGAGGAGGAAGGAGGAGAGAGGAAGGAGGAGAGAGGATGGAGGAGGGAGGAAGAGGAGGAAGGAGGAGAGAGAAGCGAGGAGGGAGGAGGGAGGAAGAGGAGGGAGGAGAGAGGAGGGAGGAGAGAGGAAGAGGAGGGAGGAGAGAGGAGGGGGAAGAGGAGAGAGAAGCGAGGAGGGAGGAGGGAGGAAGAGGAGGAAGGAGGAGAGGAGGGAGATGGGAGGAAGAAGGAGGAGGGGGAGGGGGGAGGAGGAAGAACTTGAAGGAGGAGGGAGGAAGAAGGGGAACAAGATGGGAGGAAGAGGGAGGGAGAGAGGAGAAGAGGAAGGAGGGAGGGAAGAGGAAGGTAGGGAGAGAGGAGGAAGGCAGGAGAGAGGGAGGTAAGAGAGAAAAGGAATGTACCTCCAGTGTAGTAAGGCAGGTGTGTGCGTGCCTCTCTCCATGGCAGTAAGGAGGTCAGAGGGAGAAGGAGAGGATAGCATGTGCCTCCGTACGGGAGAGGGGATGCGGGAGGGAGGGGTACTAAGTGCTGTGTTGGGAAGGGGAGAGTGATGAGTGTGAATATACAGAGAGTGAGGTAAAGTGTGAGGGTGAGGATTGTGAGGGGGTGAGGACACTGCATGAGTGCGAGGAGTGTGAGGACTGATGGCATAAGGTGTGAGTGAGTGTGAGGGCGAGGAGTGGAGGGGGAGGAGTGTGAGGGGGTAAGGAGTGTGAGGGGGTGAGGATGAGGGCTGTAAGGAGTGTGAGGGTGAGGAGTGGAGGGGTGAGGAGTGTGAGGGGGTGAGGATGAGGGCTGTAAGGAGGGTGAGGAGTGGAGGGGTGAGGAGTGTGAAGAGGGGGAGGGAGAGTGGAACTCACATCTACCAAGGGATCGTTGGTTTTGTTTAGTGTGAGGTCGGCTGAATAGGGGAGAGGGGGAGGGGTGTGTGTTGTGACGTAGTGAGGGGGTTAGACGTGTGCGTCCTCGTGAGGGTGCACTCATGGTGGGGGGTCTGGGACAGAGGCCGGGAAGTCTGGAGGGAGTCGTGGTCTCCGGGGGAGCAGCACACCTGACACAATGCAATTGTAGTGACTACGTTTCACTGTACGTACTGTGATGGTGACATCCATTACTGTCAGTGCTCACCTCCACGTCAGCTGGGTTTCTGACCTGGAGCTGGGCAGGGCAACTGTGGGAGCCTGCAAGCAGAATAAAAGTGGCATTATAACACACACACTCACATGTGCACGAGTGTGCATATAGCTGCTTAAGCCAACTCACCTCGCTACGGACGACAGCACTCTGAACTCGGTATAAGTGTTTGTTCTGTGGAGCAAGTGTAACAATTACATAGACACCACACTTTTCATACACATTAAGTCACGAACGGTGCATATTAATGCCCACACCTGGGGTCTTTTGGAGTGACTCAACCTCACTCTGATCTCACGGCTGAGGGGGGTGGAAAAAGGAAGGAAACTGCCACCTGCACCGTGTAGAAAGTCACGATGGGGGGTGGACTCCATCGCCTAGTGGTGTGTTTGCGGGAGGGAACCAATGAACACTCAAGCTTGTGCCTTACACTTATATTGGCATGTAAGCAATTCTACAATCAAGCTACATGTACCATTAGCAAAGGCAGTCATAGCATCGTTCCCAGGGTGTGTGTGTGGCCTGGGAATGAGGCTATGCAAGTCAATAATATTGCATCATGGGTTTGCATTAAAATGCAGGCTCACAGTCCACAAGTACTCCAGTTGATTCAGGGGACACCGTGCAACGAGAGACCGAAGCACAGCACACACCTGTAGAGAGATGGAGAGGGAGAGGGAGACACGTCATGATAAGCCCAGGCCTCTCTATCTCCTGTGGGGCTACAAGTTGCATCGGAAAAAAATCACACAATGTAATTAATTAGTAAGTCATACTGCATGTGCAGTCAGCATTTGGACTGGAAGAAGTATCATGCCAGCCAGACTGTACACTTCCATGTTTGTGACGTTTACACTGCAAACAGACACTGTAGACTGCCAACATGACATCACACAGTTCCACATCCAGATTCATAAACAACAACATTCTACCAGCTCGTTTCCTGCAGCGGGGCCTGCACTTAGAACTAATGAATGCTGCTTCGTCTACTGAATGCTGCTCCGTATACTGAATGCTGTTTGAATGCTGCTTCGTCTAATGTTTTGTCTACTGAAAGCTGCTTCGTCTACTGAATGCTGCTTCGTATACTGAATGCTGTTTGAATGATGCTTCGTCTAATGTTTTGTCTACTGAAAGCTGCTTCGTCTACTGAATGCTGCTTCGTCTACTGAATGCTGCTCTGTCTACTGAATGCAGTTTCGTCTAATGATAAGTGCGTTCCGAGGTCATGAGCCTGGGAATGAGTCTAATCGTTTGCAGTATCAACTGCAAGCAATCCTTGCAATTGCTGGGGTTGTTTGGGTCTGGGAACAAGACAACGTAAATGGGTAAGGTAAATCGGGGTAATTTCGGTCACCGCACAATTCCAGTCAGTATAGCCCAAAAGGTAAGTTTACATAGAGCAATGCGGATATAATTGCAGTTCTAGTACGAGGAGTAGTTAATGTTACTGCAACATAAGTGGGACTCCCAAGGAATCTAATATCGTGTACAATTGGCGGTGGCTTTTGTATAGACTGACCGGAATTATACCGTGACCGGAATTACCCCGTTTTAACTTATGTGTTGTTGATACTGATACCATGCAGGGATCCTAATCACTATCATCCTGCCTCCAGCACTTCGATAGTCTGGGGAAAACGGCAAAACAAGGATACCACATACCTCATCAAAGTTCCATGCACTTATCCAGTGTGCAAGGTTGTCCTTCCCCCTCTCATAGGTGAGGTCTGTCAGCCTGCTTCTCTCTCGCGAGTAGCTGCTACAACTGACACGCAGAGAGGGTGCAGAAACACTACGTCCTCGAGTTCTCCTAGAAGTACCCGCCATTTTGTTGGCAGCTGTTAGTTACCATGGAAATTAATTAAGGGGTACTTTTATAATATCCCCTTTGGTCTGATGGCTTTGAGATCCGTATTTCGCTCACCTTCCTTGCAGAAATACTCTGTGGCTTGGATGTCCCCCGCATCCTCCAGCTGTCTCGAGGGCAGGGCGAAGCAAGCCTGCAGCAAAGCCTTTTCGACTTGCTCAAGAACTGACAGAAGAATTGGAACTCGACTAAACTTGTGGAATCCACTTTATGACAGAATTTTGTCTCCCCATTTGAGTACCAATATCAGGTGGCGGTGTTCCAAGTCAGTGTCTTCTCTCCCATGGTCGGAGATTCTACCGTTCAGGTCCGTGAGGGTGAATTTGACGAAGGCTGTCCACCGAGAAGGGTGGACTCTAGAGAGGGTGGAAGATTTCCCTCAACAGCTCCAATGTAAGAGTGGGAAGAGGTGGGTGTGGAGGAAGTCACATGCACCTACATTAAATGTGTAGCCTAGGATACTAAATCCAGCCCACAACAGGAACGTACTCGGTTTGAATTTGGACCCCAGAGAAACATTGGACCTCCACAACCGAAATATGTGGGCCGCCCCTCTCCCTAACTATTCGTGTAGATACAATCCAGAAATGTTTGTTCCAGGGGGTCCAAACATTTACGTGAGAGTACTATACATTAAGTTTACCTTCTACCGTCAAGTGCCACGCAAAGAGATTGGTTTCATAGTTCCATGCTGATCTGTTGGTCATTGTTATCTCCCAGCACACATATCCGACTGGAAAGCAGAAGGAAGGAATGCAGTATGGCTTCACATCCCTGTATCCCTGAGCGTCCTGATTCCCCTTGCTGCAGAGCTGGGGTTCACCCTCCACCACGCTAAGGGGGAGGAGGTGGTCATGAGCCGATGGCTGCGGGAGGACAAGCCCAATAAACTACCTCCGTATGCCTCACATCAAGTGGGGGTGTGCGGTAAGGATTGCGAAGATGATCGATCGTCATCCTGTGGCAGCATGAGAAATTAATACGGAATGCAAATGTGCTCACGCAAAGTGCCCACATAGCTTCTGGACTCTATTCCAGACCGTGTCATTTCCACCCACAGGAAGTTCTTGGCGCTAATGTTAGAAGGAGTGGTTACGGAATATGCAATGTTCAAACGGAAATGAAATTCACTGTGCTCCCATCCAGGTAGAGTATTTGTTTACTTCTCCTCCCCTTGAGGCACCATCATTTTGCATAAAAGGGCTGGAGGTATAAATTTAGTACACCTCACTGCCTGCCTCCTTTTCCCCTCAAGCTGATCCATGGTTGACATACGTATTTACAAGATCATTATAGTTACTGTCGGAGGAGTGCAGAAGTGCTAGTTCTTTTGTGCGAATCAATACCAGTTTGCACTGTTACTCACCTCACTTACCCCCCTCCCCCCCCCCCCCCCCCCCCCCACACACACACACACACACACACACACACACACACTCACTCACACACAGGGGTGGTGTACAGGGGGGACACAGACGAGATTCTAGTTGTCCAAGACAAGTTTAAAGTGAGGATGATCATCCACCATGTTGCATTACTCCATTAATGTCATGTGAGAACAGTAAGAAGACGTAAACGTGGAATGCGAGAGCTATAAATAATTGTAGTACTAGTATGCGGCCGGGGGAAATGGCCTTCAGCAAATCGGGTGTGGCAACAACTCACTTCTCTAGCAGCGAGAAACAGCCTACTGTACCCCGTCTCCCTAACACAATAATTACCAGTGATATAGATTCCCCCCAAAAGTTGAGTGTAAAGTCGCATGGGAATCGCTGAAATAAAGTGCAGCTAACCATATACGTGCCAATTAGATTTTTGTTCCAGTCAACGGGTACCTGTAACCTTAGGAGTACATGCCAGGCATTGCTATTTACTGACGCCAGTGAGTTCAATGCTACCAAATCTGGCTTAGTTGTTGACCTGTACTGTTGATGTGCTCTTATGTTATCAGTTCTATCTGCAGCGTCCTATGTGGAAGTTTCCTGGTGGAGTATCAGAGTTTGCAGAAGATATTGGTGAGTATGCATATCAATATGGCTTACTTACATATTGATCGATGTATCATTTGTCATACGTACATGTATCCAAGCAATACATGTACATGTATACATTAGCAATCTGGTTTTTGTGTACTGTGTATGTAATGCCTTAGTTTCATACCCACTACCCATACGTATATTATATCGGCATATCAAGTTCACTAACTTCACTATCATCCTAGCACTAGTATACAACAGAGGTTGCTAGTATTGCCATGGCAATGATTACATTGTGTACATTCCATAGCTCACACAGCAGTGAGGGAGGTGAAGGAGGAGACTGGAGTGGATGCGGGTGAGTACACCTTGCACGGACACTGTCGGCTGTCTACTCAAATTGAGTCCAGGCTAGTTCATACCATAAGCTGCCTACTATTCTGACCTCATTCATGCACTCAGATTCCATTCTCTGAAACAAATCCACATGTACACTGATAGGACAGTGGAAGTGTTGTTGGTAGCTAGTTCACTAGTGAGTGCACCCCTCTTCCCCTTCCTCTCTTACCAACTTATTGTAGAGTTCTGCTCCATCTTGGCCTTCCGTCAACACCACTATCTCCCCACCAGCTTTAACTGCTCTGACCTCTACTTCATTTGCCGCCTAAATCCCCTGACCTTTGACCTCCAACCCTGCCCGGATGAAGTCCTCAAGTGCCAATGGATGAGGCTGGAAGAGCTTGCCACGTCAGAGGATGCTACACTGCTCAGTCACAGAATTGCCAGGCTTATGTTGGAGGGCAGAGAGAAGGGTTTCGGTGGGATTGATATTGCAATGGAGGAATGTCCTTCCATACTTCCCAATATGACCTACAAGTTGTTTGTCAGATGAGAGGATTAATTTTATTTTTTGGTTGGTTGTCATACAAATCCAAAGCATTGTTACAGAATGGTAAATGGGTGTACATGTATGCATGAGAAAGAGAATTCTTTTCTGTTTACAATCAAGCAGAAACAAGCATTGATGAACTCAGCACTTGTACAATAATATTATAATACAGAGAAACTGGCACAGGTACAGGTCCATATAACGTATAGTATTATGTGATAACAGTCATCAGTTTATTCTTGTCCAGATGCTCTATACGCATTGTGGGTGTTTGCAATTTCACAGCTTTGCAGATGGGGCAGGAGACGTTGTCAGCTCGCCAGTTGTCAATGCAATCTTCATGATACGTGTGGCCACATAACAGTTTAGTCGGGTTGCGTACAATGCCTGCCCGACAGATGTCACATGAAGGAGTATCTTCATTATGCCTTGCACTGATCTTTAAACGAAGCCAATTTGCCGTGCCACCAGTCTTGGGTTTATACGTATGGTAAGCATCGTCCGCTACTTTCCACTCTTGTTTGACAACAAGTGGACGTTGTGTAGAATTAACCACTTTCTTTCCCACATACTTCCATTTACAGTTGTTGACACCAAGTTAACGTTTTTGGGGTTACATGCTGCTGACACACAGGGCACTTGCACTCACAGCTATCTTCAATCAGGTCAAAGTCCTTGAACCGACGATTCACGATGACCCACTTTCCGTAAGCAGAGCACTTGTTGTTCTTGCAAATGCCTTCAACACACAGTCCCTTCTTTGCCCTCCGCCATTTGGGTGCACGACTGGAAAATCTACCAGTCCACCACACTTGTGTGGCTGTTAGATCTCACAACGGTACTGTATTCATGCTTTCTTTTGGTACGTGCTGCACAACATACTGGGCTGCATGACAGTTTCTACCCATTATAAAACACTGGCAGGACAATGCAGGCTATCCGATAGCCTTGGTGTATATATAGCTAGTCTAGTGTGTGTGTGTGTGTGTGGGGGGGGGGGGGGGGGGGGGGGGGGGGGGGGTATTGCTGCATGCATGTCATGCCTTTGATTTACAGTATCTCTATGCTTATCTTAATGAGAGCTCACGTAGGTGAATGAGCTAGGGGAAGTAGCTGAGCGAGCGAAGTGTATTCATTACCTTTGCATGTCCTACCAACCCAAATCCTAAAGCCCTCCTCACCCAGTACTCTTTTTATCGTGCTTTTGATTATGACTTTCAAGTTCATGGGTCATGCACCTCAGACTCACCTGGGGTTTCCAAATAGGAGAGGTCGAGTCCTAATCCTTCCTCCCATTCCTCACCCAGTAGCTACTCTTTTTGATTACATAATCCTTCCTCCCCCCTGCTTGTTTGTTTACAGATACAAGCATGTTACTGGTACATGAAGTAATAACGAATTTCTATACAGATGTACAATGTATGCATGCATGTTACATGATGCAATAAGTTGGATGATGTCATACATGCTCCTAATAGTGACACAAATAGTACATAGCCCTATGGACTTGTCCACTATTCGAACCAAGCATTTCTGCGTGCCTTCTGCAGAAAAGGCTCAACCTATACAGAGACAGAGAGGAGGAATTGATGATTAGCAGTCACGTTAAGGTTATATAAGCCCAACTGGAAGTACAACGGGATAGGCGCTGGGCAAAGGGCATCCAAGCGTTGTTGTAGGGAATCTCTTCACCAAAGGCGAGCTTCTTTTTCAGCGTACCTCATGCACAGGAGACTCCAGAGCAGACACTACTTTTCTCAACTTTGCTTTGCAATCTCCGACTGCATAAATGTCCACTCGTGTTCTGCATGATGTGGGTATGCCTAGTACTATACTTAGGCTATTCTAACCAATCAAGTTGCAGGATATAACGGGATAACTTATATACATGTATCCCATGGCCGGCCGCGTGCGCATACCGTAGTTGCGCGTTATTAGGCGCATCTCACTTATAGGCGCATATTCGCTGTTAGGCGCTGGTTCAATGCTCGTCCCAGGTAAGCGCTGCAGTCTTCTTCCAGAAACTCTGCCATTTTCAATCCTTCGCAGTGGAAAACAGCCATATTCGAATTGAAACGCGCTTCCTATTCGAGGAATGTCATTATTATTATACATTGTGTTATTATCTCGCTTATAGGCGCATATTTCCTTCCTGTGGAGTTATAGGCGCATGCACCTAATAACGCGCAACTACGGTACCGTAAGTGATCGCATACTGGAGAAAGCGAAGAGCTAGCTTTGTTAGACAAGCCAAAGACTTGTGCCTTTCATCAAAGCCAGCCAACCAGTCTAAAAGCTGGCACAACCGTTTACAAGCAGGACGACAAGCAGGCTAAATGTACAGCTTACTGGCTGGCTGAATGGGTGCTACAATGCAACATGGCATTGGCTGAACAAGGAACAGTCCAGCATGCTAACAAGAAAGCAATCAGCTTTTCAACAAGATACACACTGTTGACACCGAGGAGGTTAGCCATCATCCAGCACACACACAGGCCTGATTTCTGACCACACATGCACAGACCCAACTTCCTACCACACACGCAGGTGTATAATCCAGTTAAGGTGGCGGGCAAGCAATGATTACGCGCGCGTGACCGCGCAATAATTGGAGGCGTGGTTCGAGTTCCTAATCACCACTCTCGAACGCTCCATCAGCAGCCATCCAAGATGCTGTGCCACCTTTCTTCTTCCAAGGCTGTTGGGCATCCATTGACAGCGTGTCTAGTTGAGCGCTACGTTATACGTACTTCGTACCGTGACAACGCCAGCTGCAAATCTGGGCGAAATACAGCACTGTTTTTTCTGTACGTCTCAAAAATCAGCTGAACGTGTTTAGCTAAAATGCTCTTCGCAGGCAGCTCTTCCACTGGTTACTCGAGGGGGCTACGTTGTCATATGGCGTCGAACGAACGTCTCATCGTGGTTTCTCCCCTGCAAGATGTACAAAAACAGGAAAATTGACCTCGCGATAACACTGTTAACTCCGTATCCGGCTAGTTCGGAAGCGTACTTACATAAACTCAACGTAGCCCCCTCCGGACTGGGCCTGTCTTGATCCTGAGAAAGAACAGTAGCAGTAGCTTGCGTGCATTGAAACTGAGACGTACAGAAAAATTATTTAATTCCATCACACTGAATAATTCGCTGTCTCCGTTGTTTGCTGCTCCAGAACATCCTGGCTTGGCACATAAGTAGCACTTAGCATGAAGTGTTTGATTACCACATTTGGTTTCCATTCATGGCAGGACTTGCAGGTTACAACATATTTTAGATGACATAATTATTAATTCCAAAATCACTTGCCCGCCACCTTAAACCTACTCAAGGGATTTGAAATCAGGCTGTAACACAAGGCAACTTACCAGTGCTACCATCTCTGCATCAGGCTGTACATTCATCTCTGACATACAGTTCCATAATGTTTCCACACCAACTCTGAGGATGTGATTTGCGTATATGTAGTGCATGTTTGTGGTGTGTGTGAGGGGGTGATTGTAGTGACTGAAGTATATAGGGCGGTACTACACAACATCTGAAAGCTCCATAAGATACTTTTCTTGTGGTCAGAAAGACAAAAATGCCAGGCTCAAGGACACATGCATACATAGAGAGGAGAAAGCGTTCTGGTACATACTATATACATGAATTGAAATCCAGCAAAAGGTCAGGATGACCACCTCCATTGCTAGACTGGAAATTTTCATTGCTAGGTAATTGTTTGTTCCACCCAATTCACCTGTCATTATACTTTACGAGTGTTTCGAACACTTCTTTGTAGAAGTCTAGGTCAGGGGAGACGGCCGGCTTTGCAAAATACATTTCCTGAACCTGTGGTAGAAGAAACATGCACATGCAAGTCATGACTGCACACAAGTGTGACAGAACAGAGGCTAGCCTCGTTCCCAAGCCATTCCCACCGCCAGTAATTGATCGCTTGCAGATGCAAATATGGCAGGGGAAAGCCTGGGAGATGTGGTCGTGTGCAAGACGTCAGGTAGACAGAGAGGGGGAGAGGTGCCCAACTGTTATATTATCTGTTTTACTTGCGTCAATCCGTCCCCAGCGTTGTGAACAATGAACAGTAGTGATCGTCTGCCTTGCGAACGCTCTGACGTCCTGCCTTTTGACGGACAGTACAAGAAAGTGCATCAAGATTTTTCATTGGGCACCACCCTCCATGTGTCAACTACCTGTCTATCTGTCAACCTGATGGCACCACATGTGATCACATGTCCCAGACCTTCCCTTGCCGGTGTCACAGGAAATTTCGCCGCCAGGAAAAAATGTCGCGGCGACGAAATTTCCTAGGATATACGGTCGCTCTAGTATAACGGAGCGACCGTATTTCCTAGGAATTCTTGTAGCGCCCAGTAAATTTCGTCACTCACAGTTAGCTTCAAACATAAACGTTTTTGCATCGCTGAGATGCACCAAGGAAAATAAAACATACTGCTAACTTAACCCATTAACCGATAAATTGTTTTTCTCCGGAGGTCTCTCTTAGCTAATAGATGCACTAAACCTACCATATTTCCCGTTGTCTCTGCTTTTCAGCCCCCAAACTCCACACACATGACCATGCAGCAATCCTCTACACATTCGTGACTCTAACCACACCCACCCATCAAGGGGCATCCAATAGTCACGGCTCTCTGCCGACCATCGCTCGTCTAGACCGAGAAAAACGCTTCCCTGCCAGAAATGGGGGCCCTACTAGGCGAGAGGACTGTTTTCTCGGCCCATTTGTGCTAAGAAGGAGAGAAATGGCCCACCCAGCTCCAACCAAGGGCTTTTCAAGGCTAAGCCCAAAAGCGGCCATGCTACCTAGGCTCAGTGCTGAAACCCACCCACCTCCCCCTGTCCCGCCCTCTCTGCTGGCGCAGAGCCTATCTCCCAAGGACATTGCCGGAAGTCTGACATCACTGATGAAAGTCTCATGCCGGATATATCCGGCTACATCGGGGAAAGGGTTAAGGTACCTGCATATTGCAAATGCTCCTGAAAGTCTCAAGAAGGATAGAAGGATTCGTAAAGGGTGGACTGATCTACCGTCGAATCGGATGACAGTTGGATGAACATTATCGATCAACGGGTGTGCCAAGCAAGTACCTGAACAATAACCAACTATCTTGGCATTGCAGGCAGTACAAACGTTGATGTTTTATCTGTTTATCGCTGTTCTAAGCGGTTCCTGTATCTCGTCACCTTTGGTTTGGGCACACCATTTGCGTGCGACCGATTTTCCTGGGGAGCTACAATAATTCCTAGGAAATACGGTCGCTCCATTTACTAGAGCGACCGCATATCCTAGGAAATTTCGTCGCCGCGACAATTTTTTCTGGTGACGAAATTTCCTGTGACACCGGATTTGCATACTGCAAATACTGATGGAGGGAATGGACTGGGAACGAGGCTACATTTAGTATGCAACACAATGCAAGAGCTCACTCCACCCTCCCTCAGCGGGGGCATTACAACAACTGTGATCATTGTCATTAGTGCTGGTGGTAATGACTTCCTGTGGGCAGCAGCTCATCACAGAAACTGTCTAGGTATAGTTCACTTGAGTCTCATGGAAATGCATGCTCAAACAGGACCACAAATAACCTCCACCATCTCTGTGCAACACTCATGATAGCAAATTGCAAAAATGGGCCAACATTCAAATGTGCGGTAGGTAGTGATATACAATCCCTGGCTGGTGAGTGGGTCATTGGTTGCTAAGGCCAAGCGGGACATATATAATGAATATTCTAAATGCTACTTTGTGGGCAACTCCATTGGTCAGGAGAGATAATCATCAATGTGTTGCCTAGGTAACAGGATTACATAAAGCCACAACAAAGCATTAGGAGGACAAAAGTTGTAGGATACTAACAATGTGCTTTTGTACCAGCATCAGACAGCTAGGTCAATCTCTCCATCAATTATTGATGCAGGTACAGTGTATGTTCACTTGTTCATTAACTGGCCACACCCACTTTTCCCATGTAACTGTTTCTACAGAGCTGTACAATCAATTATTACAGGGTCGTACCCGTTGTAATAATGCTTCTCTTTCCCCTCTTTCTTCAAGATCCATAATAATCTAGAGAACAAGAATGAGTGTATAGATGCAACAATTATACACAATAGATTACACAAAGGGGGTACACACAGTTAAGGAAAATGATATAGTGAAGGGAGGTTTGGAAGGGTACATTTCGGGCTTCAAACAACAACAAACCTAGTTTCATGTGGTCAGACTCTGATCAGCACTGAGGGAAAAGGTCCGGGACATTAATTTTGCCATAGAGCAGTTTGGTAACCCACACCATGGAGTGAGTACCAATCACAGTGCAGTATTCGTCCACATGCTACCAGAAACATGTGATTAATGGAATTATGAGTGTGAGTAGAGAGCAGCATGACAAGTGAACTGAGCAAGATACATGTATGTCTCGATTCATGAGTAGACTGTCAAAAGAGCAGCAAGGTCGCTCAAGTCTTACTCTGGTGATTGCTATTGTTATTGTCATGGCTGAATTACATCAATTCCTACATGTAAGTGACAAGCAGCTCTATGGCCATGTCCAAGACCCTTTCCCTTGGTGCGGAAGGGATCTGGCAATGTGGGACTACTACAAAACTCCTATCCAAGCACCACACACACATTAGGACTCCCTTCCCTACACACAAGTACACACACTCACATGCATGCACACAAACACTTTAGCACACCTACTGCACACGTACATGCAAACACACACACTCACCTGGTTTTCATCAACCTCATCATTAAACCACCTCCAAAACCGTCTGAAGATACTGCTGTTCACGGGGGCAGCAGCGGTGGTGGTCGTGGGGTGCCACCGCTGACAACTGACAGACAATGGGGCTGTCAGCACCTGCACTCCTGAGCCAGAAACTGGGTGGGAAAGAGACGGAGCTCAACTCCACAGAAAAATACATATACACCATGTACCACGCTAGGGATATAAACAGTCTGTAGTGTTGCAGTCAGCCTATGCGTAAGGCCACTATTTGTTGCATGTAGCTTCTCATCCCTCACCCGCAAATATGTTTGGGACCTGCTTGTCTGGCCAATAGAGGTACCCATCAATTACAAGTATGCAATGAATACAAGACTTGAAGTACCTATCAAAACTGCCATTTCCTGAATAGAAGTACAATGTACATGTATGACCTATCATATCATTGCCATGGAGACAAATACAGGCAGCTTTGTGGTATATCCCAAAGCATGGATGCAAGGTTAGCCTAGCAACTATGCACGCACAGTAGCTATTACTATCATTTACAAACCGAGCTAAAAGAACTAACAAAGTCGTATTCCAATTAAAGCTCACCAGGGACCGATTTTTGCATTTGCTTACATTTCTACATGTACACTACACTTTAATTCACTGCAGGTTTGAAAAACCTCATCCACAATTTTACAACATGCAATCAGCACCGCTCAAAAGCACAACTTTACGGTATCACCAAACGCAGTCCTGCCAGTCAGACTGGACGTCGCTACAATGTTGGTGGCACCAAACTGGTTGGAGAACGTTTGGTCACATGATCAAAACTCAGATTTGTCCTTCACAGTTGTAAGCCAATGGCACACACAAACACACAACCATTTGTTGCTGGTGGCACGTACATCTTAGGACAAGACTAGCATTGCACAGCAGCATCCCTTTAATAGTGGTACAGTTCAAATAATTTATCTGGGGACACTTTGTGCTAAAGAAAGTAATGTAGCTACACTGTCCTGGGGGCTAGTGTAGAATGTCTGAGGGGACATTCTACATTCACTGATTCAGACAGTACAGGTTGACAACGCTACCGGACCTACCAAGCTACTTTCGCTTACCATTGCCTACACAGGAGTGCACTCTCCCGCCCGTGAGGTTCTGGTGCCATCTGACGGGCTTTTTTCTGCTCAGAAGAACAGCCAAACGACTGAAACCTCTGCAGCTGGCAGCCATTGTTTGTTGTGAGAACTACAGATCTGCAGAGCACGTGTTCGCCATGTGTCTCATGTGCGCAAGATAATTCCAATTAGCGCCAACCGTTATTATTCAGTGCATACTTAAACAGTACAGATTACCGAAAGACATCAGCTATTTCTGAGATAAATATTCGATCACCCCGTGGCATCGACATCGGATATCCTGTGTTAGAAAAGTGTTGGACACCTGTTAGCTCATTTTTGAGAGGCGTAGAGCAGAGAAAGAGAGACACTGAAATGCATGATGAAGGGACAAATAGTCACCTCAAGATATTCGCCAACATCTTCATCTCATTCATTGGAGCTGGTATCCTCGGACTTCCATATGCTTTCAAGGAGGTTTGTGAAGGTTAACTAAAGTCTTGGATAATATGGACTACGAAAACATGGTCTACAGGTTATTCCATTAAATTGTTGTACACTGGTCACCCGTACACCCCCTGCGGAGGAAGAGATTTCAATTCCCCCCTAGGACAGCGAATTAACAACATCTGGGACACAATTAAAAAGGTTAATTCCTCTACCCCCGTGGCATTTCTACAGTGTACCCCCCTAGGACACAATTACTTGACTACACCCCACCTGGGACACAATTAACGGTCCTCCGCAGGGGGTGTACGACTTTAATGGAATTGCCCATTGTCCATGTTGAGGTTAAGGGATGGCTGTTCCCAAAGATCCTTGTATATAGGTGTTTTCCATGAAGATGGGTGATTTCAGCATCTGTATGCCATATACACATGTATGCAGTATTTATGCTGGTCCTAACCGAACTCTAACCACACCCTGCATGAGGGGCCGGTTGAGTGGCGTATACAGCACAAGTTGAACTCCTTTCAACTTCTGCATGTTGGCAGCTCTGCACCACCATTACCACAATGTACATCCTTTGTTAGAGCAACCACCCTTTGTTGTTGTTGACCAAGAGAGTACCATGTTGACAATTACTGAATGTTGACTGTCTCCCCCCCCCCCCCCCCCCCCCCCCCCACCTCGCCCAGGCTGGTCTTATTGAAGGGATTGTGATAATGTCAGTAGTTGGAGCCATAAGGTCAGTGTTAAATGACATCTGAGCATATCACATCTGCAGAATCTGTATATACATGTAGCAATAGTCGGGACATGCCCACACCAGGGTTCTCTCTAGGCCTCTATTGAAGGTGCTTACACCTGTCATTTTTCAATGTGAATGTACCCATGAGTAATATGGTAATGCATGGACAGTGCTCAGTGAGGAGACGGTCTGTGCAGTGTGTGCTACATGTACCTTACCCTTATTCAGTGTGAGAACACTGCCTCTATTTCATTCGCCTCTCCCTCTCCTTTCTTTCTTTGCTATCCCATTTCCTCTCTTGTCCTCTTTTTCTACCTCTCCCCTTTCTACCTCCTCCATCTTCCCTCCCCCCTCCATCTTCTCCTTCCCCTCCCTCCTCCGTCTTCCCTCTCCCCTCCCTCCTCCGTCTTCCCTCTCCCCTCCCTCCTCCATCTTTCCTCTCCCCTCCCTCCTCCGTCTTCCCTCTCCTCTCCTTCCTCCATCTTCCCTCTCCCCTCCCTCCTCCGTCTTCCCTCTCCCCTCCCTCCTCTGTCTTCCCTCTCCCCTCCCTCCTCCGTCTTCCCTTCCCCTTCCCCCTCCGTCTTCCCCCTCCCCTCCCCCCTCTGTCTTCCCCTTCCCCTCCCTCCTCCGTCTTCCCTCTCCCTTCCCTCCTTGCATGCATGCAGTGTAAAGGCAATGCTACTGCTGATTGACTGCAAGGATAAAATCAATCTGGAAGCCTCTCTCTCTGCCGCACTCAACAGCGCAGAGAAAGGGAACAAGAAACTTTCTAATGGGGTGAGTGCTTGGCCCAGACCAGTGTACTGTTTGTAACTTAAGGTTACGGGATCCCCGCGCGGTGGGCGTGGCCAGACAATTTGTTCAAGCCCATTTTTCTCGCACAGAAAGTATGCTAGTGAAATCAAACTTTCTCGACACAAAGCAGGGAGGGTAGACAACATGCAGACTAATCATCATTACAGTAGCTCACACTGTAGCCGTTGTATGCTGGTTAAATCGGTTCCAGCAAACTATTCGCCAAAAATCCCCAGTGCGAAGACCGCCAGCAACTCGATTCTACTGCAGGGAGACACGCGATAGGAAGCTCTAGGGCGGGACGTAAGCGTTTTGTGGCTAGGTTGAGCAGTCCTCGAAAGAACGACTCTTGAGTGCGAATAACCGCCATCTTGACTCCCCTCTTTGGAATACAGCATCGTATAACTTCGGAACGGTCATCAGTATTTACAAAAAACGCTTCGTCCGGCCCTTTCTATACAGTTTGTGCCTATTTCAATACGGTCTTTCAAGTCCAGGTCGGATCACACGGCTTTATTTTTGGCGACAAAAAACTATGAAATAGCGCTTAATTAAGTATACGGCGCGCGTATCCGCGTGCAGGGATCCCGTAACCTTAAGAAACACTGCTACATGTACATTGTACAAGCAATCCGCCGTGAGACCATGATTGGGTGTGTGGTCTCCTCCTCTTCCCTGTACGTGTACATGTAACACACCCTCTCCCCTACCTCACTCACACTCACTACTCTCCACACCTACCCTCGCCCTCTCCGCACCGCACCCCTTCCCCTTCTCCACTCTCCCCTCATACACACTTCCTCTACGGGTAATTCCAAATCAATTCAGCAAAAGTTTGCAAGTGACCCCCTCAGAATTGGACGAAACTTGGTTTGTAAGTACTACTTGTGGTTTTATGAAGCCAGACAAAATCTTACTCTCGTATGTTGTATGGCTTCCTGATTATAGTGCATCAAAAATTCATCTTTTTCCCGATTTTTGCTGGTATAGTAACTATTCAAATCCTCATAACTTTCTCATACTTGATTGTTTTGCAATATCGATTGCACTATCTTGAAGCATAAAGAATGGGCTTTCATATGGTATCTTGTATGGCTTCATCCGACAAAGTTTAGGAGAGACGCACATTCCAAAACTTTGACCTTTGACCTTACAAGAAAAGTGCCACTTTATATTTTCTGATAATTAGTGGTGATACTTGCTAGACTTTCAACTAAAAGCTGTAAAATAAATTTGTTGGGGCTCTGTTGGGATTAGGAGATATGTGCTCTTATAGAATGGCATGTAGGCTATTTATGGCGTTTCCCTATAATTCCAGCCTCCCCGTACATCATAGGAATCGCCCCTTCCATCCAAATTTTGGTGAGCCTGGACACGGGTGCTTGCCCAAGCAGATTACCAACCTGGGTGGGCATAGCCCAAAAGGCATCGAGTAGCGGGCTTCATATGTTAGGGTGTGAAGTGAGGTCATACTTTTAGAGACTTTTGATAGGCACCTTGCTGGGCAGGTGTATTATCGATGCTTGTTACTCGCCCTCATTAACATTAGGATAGCGAAACTTGGTGTGTGCATAGTCCACTGGTTGCTTGAAGTGTGTACCAAGGTGGGTGGAGACTGGGCGTGGCCAAGTGGGTATGGGGATAGCAGCATTTCCTCCTATTTCCAGCCTCCCTGTACGTCATAGATATCGACCTTTGCGTCCCAATTTTGGCGAGCCTAGACACGAGTCCCTGCCCAAGCAGATTACTAACCTGGGTGGGCGTAGCCAAAAAGGCGCTGAGTAACGGGCTTTGTATGTTAGGGTGCGCAGTGAGGTCCTACTCTTAGAGATTGCACTTGCTGTGGGTGGGTGTGTTTTCGATGCTCGTTACTCACCCTCATTGACGTTAGGATAGCAAAACTTGGTGTGTGCATAGCCCACTGGTGGCGTGATGTGTGTACCAAGGTGGGTGGAGACTGGGCGTCTCCAATTGAGTGGGTATGGTGTGTAAAAGAGCACTGAATTTGCCTTAAAGCCTACGTAGCTACATGTACATGCCATTCTATAAGAGCACATATCTCCTAATCCCAATGGAGCCCCAACAAAAAATGTTTCCAGCTTTTAGTTGAAGGCCTAGTGAATATCACCACTAATTATCAGAAAATTTAAAGTGGCACTTTTCTTGTAAGGTCAAAGGTCAAAGGTTAGGAATGTGTGTCTTCCCTATACTTTGTCAGATGAAGCCATACAAGATACCATACGAAAGCCCATTCTTCATGCTTCAAGATGGTGCAATCGATATTACAAAACAATCAAGTGTGGGAAAGTTATGAGGATTTGAATAGTTGCCACGGCAGCAAAAATTGGGAAAAAAGTTGAATCTTTGATGGGCTATAATCAGGAAGCCATACAACATACGAGAGTAAGATTTTGTCTGGCTTCATATAACCACAAGTACTACTTACAAACCAAGTTTCGTCCAATTCTGAGGAGGTCACTTGCAAACTTTTGCTGAATTGATTTGGAATTACCCCTACGTTATTCAGAAATGTCCAGATTCCTAGCCTCACTTTCAGGCATTCTACACCTCCAGTTTTGATCGCTTACTAGCCGACTATTAGCATTCAAAGACTGGAAGTGCAGAAGGCCTGTGAATGAGGTCCAGGTTCCCTAACCTCCCTTGCTGTTGAACATCCTTACAGTGTGAAGCGATGTGGATAGCACATCTCCTCCACTGTCTGTACTGATCTCTCTCTTTGTTTCTTTCCCCCACAGACTTCCTCTCCTGTCAATAATGGACATGGCTCGTCATCGTACATTGACTATGGTGATGTAGGTATGTCAAGGACTAGAGTGGCTAGGCTCCTGGGAATACACATACAGTACATGTGTGTCGCACAGCTGTGCTTATCACCTGTGTGTGTTTTTGTGAGAGTGCACAAGCAGCTGTACATATATCTGGTAAGTACCGGCCACTATTAGTTGCGAGCACAAAATTTCGCGATTTGAAGGTACATTGTACATACAGTGTATACCTCAGATTCGGCACATACTGATTTTAGCAATTTTGGCGGAATCGGTCATAATTATTTATTGTGATGTATTGATGAATTCAGCTGCACTCGCTAAAATTGATACCCGCAATTAATAGTAACCTTAAGGCACATGTACATGTATGTTGACCTCTATGCGCTTGCACAGAAAGTGGACATATACACATTGTATGCACACTGTACATACTCTACCTGAGAGCCTAGTCCACAGGTGCTTACTCTAGCAATATGTAAACTATGCTCACGACCGTCACTGTACAATCCTTCTACCGCAACACACCAGTACTACACTCAGTTTCATGCAGAATGAAGTCAATATGTTGTTTGTAGACTGGTTATGTTGCATACCACTGAATAGAGAAGGTTTCTCAAACTGTACAGATATCAGCCTGACTTTTATTAACGTTTCATGGAAGATACATGGACTACACTTGATTGTTAACGTAATACTATGACACTGTGTTATGTGGTGATGTGTTAGCTTGACCACAACCTGGACCATATTGGCTTCTTTCTCCCCTTGCAGGGTATGTAGCTCTCGGAGCGTGTGGAAAAGTTCTCGTGGACATTTCAATTATTATTTCTCAAATTGGTGAGTGATGGAGCACAGCGGGGCCTGGGAACGAGGCTACCCCAATCCCATGGTCCCAATGTCAAATGTTGACTTTGCTTGGTGTGGGGCAAAAGACTAGTAGTACCTTTGTTCCCTGGCCTGAGGCTACCAAACCTGCCTCTATAATGCTCTTCCAAAGGGTCCCACGATGGAGAACCCTGCACTGAAAGCCAGGTAAACCTGTTGGCAGAGCTAATGTATTCTCCACTGGTATTTGAGGGTGTGATGTAGGCAAATGGCATGGTTGTTAGCCGCAGGAGGCTCCTGGCGAGAGCATGTGTAGGGTGACTGCATTGTTGAACTAACCCCCCCCCCCCCCCTCCCATCCCCAAAGAACATAAAACGTGTGTATTACTGGATGGCTGACCTTGAGAATCAGGAACGGTAGTTTTTTTGTCTCGGCACCGAAGTGCCGAGACACAGTGCTGGATGCGTAGGTACGTACGTACGTACGTACGTACGTACGTGGTACGTACGTCGCTTTTCGCAATGCGCCCGCGCAAGTGCTGCATGCATGCTCTATAGGGTGTTAAACGTATTTATAGCCTGCAAGTAGATCTTCAAAAATGATTATGGGTTTGCATGGCTGCTCATGAATCCTCTTACCAAGACTGCTGCTACATAGCTCTAATACTTAATTCAGGACAATGAATACTCACCCATCCAGTGTGCTGCACTCAGCCATCCCAAGTGCATACTAAAGCTCACTCAGCTCTAGCTAGCTAGCTATAGGCCTATAGATAAGTGCTGAAAGAATTGGCCAAGGTGTTGACTGAACATCAAGCCTAGACACCCCTTGCTCACACAGAACCTCCAAGGATATTGACGCTCACTTAAGCTGAAAGTCTCATAGCTAACAGATTTTGCAGTCATAATAAAGGGTTAAGCAGCTGCCATGTCCTCTGCATGATTCTAGCTGATACCAAGTCGTGCCGAGACACATCAAGTCTTTTAAAGACTCACTTGTTTATTGTATGCTAACTCTTCCAACCCATCCAGTAGTTTAGCAAACCTCTTCATCGTCATAAGAAGGTTGTAGAAGTCCTTGTCATCATCCAGCTTGCTGTTCTTGAGCCATGTATATACATGTACAGTATGTACATTAGAGCTGTGACCAATAACCAATAATTGATCAATGTAATAATAATATATTGGAGGTAAAATCGAAATCTGTTTAGTGAGCACAATAAAGCGAACATAAAATGGTCATATGCAACAGTTTAGCACTCCATACTAATGTATATTATAACAAGTAACAGTACATGCAACATATTTCTCCACCCAACAATCGGATAATCGGCAATTAATCAACCCACAATAATCGGCAATTATTCAGCCCCCGTGTTGATTCCGGGAGCAATATCACAGCACTAATGTACATACGATCTGGCTAATCTCCGGTTCTCTTTCTCCTGATGCAGGCTTCTGTTGTGCATACCTCATCTTCATTACAGATAACCTCCACAGCATATATCCCAGAATCCCTCAGTGAGTTAGTACGGAGGTGGAGTGCTGTGTGTTTGTGTAACTAGCATTGCTGCTGACATCACTGTGTCACAGTAACGGTTAGATATGCATGTACACACACTGGTTGCTAGAGCACTACAGTGTACAGCAGTTTATGTGGGCGTTCAGGCCCCATTAGTTTTAGGCCACATTAGTTTGTGTATTTGTTGACGCATCACAACACAGGTACACACACATGTACATTTCACGTGTACGTACATGTACCTTGTCAATGTGGCCAATCAGACTCGGTACTCAGTAAATCACTTACAGCATACATCTTCCTGGCAGGTGTTTAACTACATTGTAGTTCACTTGGATACATACCCCTCCCTCCTCCCTCCTCCCTCTCCCTGTCCCTCCCTCCTCCTCTCCCTCCCTCCCCCTCTCCCTCCCTCCCTCCCTCTCTCCCTCCTTCCCTCCCTCCCTCCCTCCCTCCCTCCCCCCCTCCCTCCCTCCCTCCCTCCCTCCCACCTCCCTTCCTCCCTCCTCCCTCCTCCCTCCTCCCTCCTCCCTCTCCCTCCCTCCCTCCCTCCCTCCCTCCCTCCCTGTCTCCCTCCCTCCCTCCCTCCCTCCCTCCCTCCCTCCCTCCCTACCTCCCTCCCTCCCTCCCTCCCTCCCTCCCTCCCACCCTCCCTTCCTCCTTTCCTCCGTCCCTCCCTCCCTCCCTCCCTCGCTCGCTCTTCCCACCCTCCTTCCATCCTTCCCTCCCTCCCTCCCACCCTACAGGTTAGCATACCTCATCTCTCTCCTTTTCCCTCTGACATTTCTCACGAATCTCCGCCACCTCAAACACCTAGCCCCATTCAGGTGAGTATTCCATGCTGATCCCTGTTGCATGTATGTAAGGGTCAGTGAGTGAATTCCAAACAGGATTGCAAAAGGGTACCATTGCGGGGTGGGTCTCGGTACTTGTGCGTCTGCAATGTTGATAAATGGGTGGAATGGTTGGTGGTACAGTGTATCATAGTCAAGAAGAGATTCTGGAGGAAATGATTCATTATCTTCCGACCTCTATGCTTCCATGCACACACATCAATGTACACACACTCACATGCATCCCTTACTCCTCTCCTCCACACCTCTTCCTCCCCACCTCTTCCTCCTGCCCCTCCTTGCCTCCTCATCTATTTCCCTACCTCCTCCCATCCCCACCTCCTCTTCCCCCTCCCCACCTGCTCCTCCCCCTCCCACCTCCTGTTCCCCCTCCCCACTTCCTGTTCCCCCTCCCCACCTCCTCCTCCCCCCTCCACCTCCCACCTCTTCTTCCCCTCCGCCTCCCCCTCTCCACCTCCCCCTCCCACCTCCGCCTCCTCCTCCCCTCCCCACCTCCTCTTCCCCCTCCCCACCTCCTCTCCCCCTCCCCACCTCCTCTTCCCCCTCCCCACCTCCTCCTCCCCTCCCCTTCCCACCTCTTCCTCCCCTCCGCCTCCCCCTCCCCACCTCCTCCCCTTCCCACCTCCTCCCCTCCCCACCTCCTCTTCCCCTCCCCACCTCCTCTTCCCCTCCCCACCTCCTCTCCCTCTCCCCACCTGCTCTTCCCCCTCCCCACCTCCTCTCCCCCTCCCCACCTCTTCCTCCCCTCTTTACCACTTTCTCCCCTTCCCACCTCCTCTCCCCCACCTCCTCTTCCCCCTCCAACCTCCTCCTCCCCCTTCCCCTCCCACCTCTTCCTCCCCTCCGCCTCCCCCTCCCACCTCCTGCTCCCCCTCTGCCTCCCTCTTCCCACCTCCTCCCCTCCCCACCTCTTGCTCCTCTCCCCACCTCTTCCTCCCCATCCACCTCTTCCTCCCCTCCCCACCTCTTCCTCCCCTCCCCACCTCTTCCTCCCCTCCCCACCTCTTCCTCCCCTCCCCACCTCTTCCTCCCCCTCCCCACATCCTCGCCCCTTCCTGCCTCCTCTTCCCCTCCCCACCTTCTCTTCCCCCTCCCCACCTCCTCATCCCCCTACCCATCTCCCTCTCCTCCTCCTCCTCCTCCCCCCCTCCCCCCCACCATCTCCTCCCCCACCCCGTCACAGTTTGTTCGCGGACTTTTCCACAGTCTTTGCATATGGCATTGTCTTCTACTTTGACATGGAGCAGTTCCATCTCATCCAGTGAGTCCATGCATGTACCAGGATGTGCCTAGCTGGGTTTTACCTAGCCTCGGTCCCTCCTCAAAAAAACGGGGGAGGAGAGAGCCTGGTAACATTTGCGAGAAAAGCTGTTGACTTCTGGCGTGTCATCATCCATGTGATGAACGAAGGACACTCCTACTTTTGTGGTAAATGTCACGTGAGTTGTAAATCAGTCACGCACTATTGAAAATATCGCTCTTCGTTTTCAAGGCATCCCCAGCTTCACAGAAGTCCGAGACACTTCTACAGCTAACCAGGACAGCTCACCTTGTGAACCGTCGATCCTGTAAGTGGCGACAAATGACGAACGAGCTGGTCCGGCAAACAAACCACAGTGAAACAGCGAGATCAGACCAGTGGCCCTCTCGCACACCCTGTCAACTGCCTTTCGCCAACCATCGAGAGGTACCCATGTACATGTATTCTGTCCCGGAGCGTTCAGTTCTGAGTCTACAATTCGTGCATTAGCATGGCAGTGAAGGTACCGTGATTTGCAGTGACCTTGCAACGCGTGCGATGCAAGTGTCAAACGTCATCGACCAATGAAATCCACTAATTTGCGAGTGTCATACTTCTCACCATGCTTTTCTTTCACATCTTTGTAGACTTCATCTACATCTACATCCTGTTGCTTTGATGTCTCTCTTTTCCTCCCTGAACGTTCACGTTGTTCATCATCATCTGTTCTTCCATCACACCAAAGTATCAGTTCACCTTCAGGGTACTTACAATACATGGATTTTAAATCATCGTTCGTGACCAACCACAACTTGGCTTGCTGCCGTCTTTCAAAATACCCAACGCTAAAGCTAACGGAGTTTGGCACTTGCTGTTGGAACTCATCAATCAGTTTCATGCGAATAGCAGTCACAGACTCAAATCTGGAGTTAAAGTGATGCAACTCTCGAAAAATGAAATCAGTCTTTTTAGCAGGATTCACAATTTTTACTTTAATGTATAAACAGGTGACTGTAGGTGAGATTAAGAATAAGTACATGTAAGTTAGTCAGATCTCCAATTCAAGATGAAACCATAATCAGTGAGTACAAGATGTCTACTCACTGATTAAGGTTTCCTATTTAGCAACAACTGGAAACCTGCTTGGGGTTGGATAATGTGTCGGAACTTGTATGGTCATTTGATCTGCAGGCCATCCGGAGGATCATCCGCGTTATACGGCCCCCTCTTTGGCAAACTAATGCTGACCCTAGCCCTAACACTACCCTAAGGGGTCGGGTTTTTTTGTAGTTGATCCCATCGGATTCAAGAGAATGGGGTTCAGTGACCAATCCGTCTGGACTTGCACCCAGCCAAGCGTACACAGAAGTGATGACGAAACCAGAAGTCGCAACCTTGATTCCAGGATGTCCCTTTCTTTGCCTGAATTGCAAGTATGCTCGGACTGCTTTGTCTTCATTATCATTCCCCCAGGCACAAGACAGAGGGACCAGTTGGTATGCTTGCTGGTTGACGATGGAGTTCACGAGCGCACATGGTGAAGTGGTTGGCCATTGCTTGCAAACACGACCAAAAAATGAAGCAATTATTCCCCATTGGCACTCTTCATACCATGCAGGACATCCAGATCTCCCTCTAGCCTGCTCGTGAGTAACAGTTACTTGGCTCAGTACTGTTTCTTCTGGGCTGATCATGAGTGAGGCATGGGAGGAGCGTAAAGACGTTACAGGTGTAGTCTCATCTACATGCAAACTGGGAGGGGCACTGCTTCAAGACCTAGCAATCGTTTGCTCGCATAACCACGGCAAACAGTGACATCTTCTGGTGAGACTCAATCAAGGCTTGTACAGAATCGATGGATCCGTTCCTCTGATATTGGTCGTAGTGTTCTAGGGAAAACAAAATACAATGTACTTCTTACGTGTGTGTTCTTCCATAGTTTAACCTCTTCTGCCTTGCAAGTATGCTGTACAAATCGAACCTTTGAAAGAGAGCCGGGCCATTAGCAGCAGACGCTTTACATGTGGGTCTGTTCCACTACTGAGGTTTGTTGGTACACGTCTTGTCTTCAGGGATGGCTGAAAATCGAAGTTCAACGATATTGCACAACAATGCTGCGACGTGCTTGCGGCATCCACCTGCTCCTGCTTTACATTTGCAGCGTGTGCCAATGACATGGCCGGTCGACTTACTTAGAGCAACCGCAGTTGAGTACATGTAGCTCCCGGTTGTTTTCATGGATGGCTTCACCTCAGCAAGGAAGAGGCACTGGCTGTCGGAGGAACCACCAGGATGAGGCCTTACCGCTTTTACATGGTCATCTTGAAAAAGGCGGTACCCCTGCTCTTTGTGTTCCATTGCCCCAGCCCTGTAGGTTTCTGTTGCTGCACTGCATTGATTCCCGGCAACAGTCCCAGAGTTCGTAACAAGGTGGGCAAATGGAGTACCATAGCTGCATGGTGGGAGTTGTTGCAGACTTGATGTCCAACCATCTGATGGAAGACGTGGTTATTGTGGTAGTGGTGACACGACTTGGGAGTTTTGTGCTTGCAAGCGGCGAGGATGTACACCGTCGTCGGGGTCGACAAGCTTACGATCCAACCCTGCCGCATCATAGTCATGGACTCTGTTGGAGATGTGAAAACAATGCAGGTATTCAACTGGCATGGCAGGTTACTTTGCCTTGTATTATGACTGTACATGTAGTGTACTAGAAGCTTATACATGTAGTAGCTTACCGCTTGACAAGATCACATCTTTTGCCAGTAGTGTTAGCCCCCCTGCATTTCAGCCAATGCTTGAGTTCCACTACATGGAGCTCACTAGGGTCACGATCACAAAGAGATGCTCCAGGAATGTCTTTCTCGCTCAGTTGAACGGAGGAGCTGCTACCCTGTTATGTGTTCTGGTTGTCAGGAACGTTCACATTCCATGCTCCCACTTGCTTTCGGCACCATAACTCCACAACTGCTTCAGAATCTGTGATTTGCACATGGAGAGCATCACCTCATATCAAAATTTCTGTACAGTCAATATCTACATGTAGAATCATTAGGTAGCGTGTGCAGTGCTTATAGACACTCACCTTGGTATATAGTGGTTCCCCATATGTGATACCATAATTGGGCGTGTCCATGTAATGTGATGTAATCATGCGAGTCCCCTATTGTAGTCAGTACAGAAACGTCTCAGTGCCCATGCTAGTGGCAACAACTTCCTGTGGGTGGAGCTTCGAGGGGAGTCTGGAGCATGCTGAATTCTAGAAGTTGGGCAAGGGTTTCTCATTTGAAATTAGCTGCATCTGGAAGTAAGTATACATGTGTTCTTTACTTTCTGCAGTTTTCACATCAGGAACTTCTCACTGGAAGGATTGCCATTCTACCTTGGTGTGGCCATATATTGCTATGAGGTAGGAGGAGTCTGTTTGACAGTTGAGGGCACGGTAAACAGAGCCAAGCCACTAAGCTGACATCCAGAATGGAATAGCCCTCATTGCTCTATGTTGCCAAGCAGTGTCAGTTGAATTTTTTGCTTGGTTCACTGAATGGATTTCGCAGTTCTAACTTTAGCCATAGTGTACATGTATGTACCTGAAGTGGATCCAGTTATACTGCCACGGCTACTTCTTGTTCAGAGGTAGGGCTAGCCTCATTCCTGGGCTGTACAACCTTTGAACGACGGTTGGTGTGGGTCTCCTTTGTTGCAACATACACTTCTTGTTCAGAGGTAGGGCTAGCCTCATTCCCGGGCTGTACAACCTTTGAACGACGGTTGGTGTGGGTCTCCTTTGTTGCAACATACACTTCTTGTTCAGAGGTAGGGCTAGCCTCATTCCTGGGCTGTACAACCTTTGAACGACGGTTGGTGTGGGTCTCCTTTGTTGCAACATACACTTCTTGTTCAGAGGTAGGGCTAGCCTCATTCCCGGGCTGTACAACCTTTGAACGACAGTTGGGGTGGGTCTCCTTTGTTGCAACATCCACTTCTTGTTCATTGTAGGCAGGGGTTGTATTTGCACATCAGTACAGTACATATTTCCATTTGTATTCTGAAATGAAGTTGGTGAGTAGATTCTGATTACCAAGAACAAGATTGACTGTTCGCATGTATGCTAAATTTATTCAGGGAGCAGGTCTGATCCTCTCGCTGGAAGCTTCAGTGGCAAAGGAGATCAGAAGCAGCTTTAGAGGGTAGGTTGCTGTGTCCATGATATGTATGTTGTCCCCTGTGGTCATGTGATGCCTACATCTGATCATGTGATTCTGGCATTTGACGATCTTTCCTGTACATAGTTGTTTTCGAAACTTTAATGCCATTGGCTATTAATGTCACCTAACCACACCCTAATTAGTGAGTATTGCGCTAATGCTAAGTCACATGATCTGACTAAGCCTAAGCCAATCAGATGCGAACTTTCAAAACCACTTGGCTGTGACTGTTTTGTGATGCCTTCATGTGATGTGATCGATGCTTGTATGCGATTGTGTAATGCCTACATGTGATGCCTACATGTGATCATATGATGCCTACATGTGATGCCTACATGTGATCATGTGATGCCTACATGTGATCATATGATGCCTACATGTGATGCCTACACTACATGTGATCATATGATGCTTGTGCGTAATCCTTACCCTCTCAACTCAGGATCTTCAAGCTGGCCATTGTCTGCACGACTGTTCTCTATATTGTATTCGGAGTCTGCGGATACCTTGTAAGGCCTCCTCCTCTCCCCTTTTCTTGACCACACCCTCTTTTTGTTTTTACCGGTATCCCCTCTATATCTTGCCAGTTCCCTTGCCCCTCCCTCCCTCTCCCTTTCTGTGTTAACTCCTTCCTATTCTAACTCCTCCCCCCTTCTAGTTTATTGTAGACCCATCTTTCGTGGTGGAAGTTGTGGGCAGAACTGGCACCAAGTGAAAGAAGGTCTAGCAGATGTCATTACATTATGCCTGTACTAGCATTGACTGGTTTGCCAGCTAAAATCTGATTGGTCAGCAAGTCATGGAATGTTAATGACATCTGGTAAGCCCTCTCTCGCTTCACAACCACTACTTCCTTCACTGCTAGGGATGATATAGCTCGATTGACTAGCTTTTCCTTTTATCATCTCTCTCTTCATTCTCCCTCTCTATTTTTGTCCCCTCCCCTTCCTCTTTGCCATGTCCTACTCTCCCTCCCACTCATTTTCCTCCTCTTGTTCCCACTCCACCTCACTCACTGGACCTGATTGGATGCTCTCTCTCTCTCCCCCTCCCTCCCTCCCTCCCTCCCTCCCTCCCTCCCTCCCTCCCTCCTTTGCTCCCTCCCTCCTTTGCTCCCTCCTCCCTCTCCCTCTCCCTCTCCCTCCCTCCCTCCCTCCCTCCCTCCCTCCCTCCCTGGACCTCACTGGATGCTCTCTCTCTTGACTGCAGTCATTTGGCCCTGACACAGACAGCATCATCACCCTCAACCTACCACATGGTAACAACAGTAGCTGCATGTACAACTGTACATTCAAGAGTGCATGATGACATCATCATCATTGTGGTGGAATGACGATGTCATCATGACATCATCATCATCATTGTGGTGGAATGACGATGATGTCATTACACATGTATGCACTCCTCGTGCGTGTAGTGCGTATGAGAAGTATAGGGCAGTCCTATCTTCTGTTGTCTTCCCCCTACCTGACAGGACTGTTCCCGTTCATGGTGAAGGGTTGTCTCTGCTTTTCCCTGTTCTTCACTTATCCCAGTAAGCCCGCTGTTTGAACTCTGTATTCTGACCTCAGTGCTGTCCTTTGACCTTAATGCTGTCCTTTGACCCTAGTGCTGTCTTGATCCTTCACTTCTACAGTAATGATGTTTCCGGTAGCCAAAATCCTTGACAGAACATTTTGTCCACCATCTGAGGACTCTGTGTCCTACACCAACTACATCATGGGGGTGAGCACTGATGGCATATTGCTGTTTGTTGATTGAATGTTGACATCATCGTCATTCCACCCGCAATGATGATGATGATGTCATGATGACATCGTCATTCCACCGCAGTGATGATCATGGGAGTGAGCACTGACGGCATACTGCTGTTTGTTGATAGGATGTTTACTGTGAGAATATGAGTCAGTAAAGTGGGTTGGGAATAACACACTTTCCTTTGATGCCCAATTTATCGTGTACAAGACGTACAGTGTACCGTATATCTGGAAATTTTCGTTGTAAAAATATTTTCGTGGTTGCCATAAACCATGAAAAATTTTTGACACGAAATTATTTTTACACGCGTGAACAGTCAAGTCAATCTTTTCGCGATGCTAGCTAGTTAGCTACTTCGCGAGATGGCCCTCGTTAGACAGCTACCTGCAACCGAGGGACGGTCTGAGTCTCCTTGGGAAAAGCAAGCAAACATGCGACACCTTTCTCGCGGCGGTAAGTGTCCGATAATCGTTTCGTTCTTTACTGCATATCGTACGCGGGTACCTGTCTGTGGCGTTCCTAGGTTTTCATTCACGAGTTCTTGGCCAACAGCTGCTTCCCAAGGTTCCAGATAAACGCAGTAGCCTCGCAGCAAGCCCTTCGTACTACTTTTCTCCGACGTGTAAGAGAAGTTGCCGTAAAAAAAATTTCGTGGGTAACCCGATCCACGAAAATATTATGACACGAAAATTTAAAACACGAAAATTTTACTACACGAAAATTTCCAGATATACGGTAGTTGCAATCAATTGCACATCAACTTTGTCCATACAGTACAAACACCAGCATTAGGGAATAGTGGGTGTGAGTAGCACATGACACATATCGACCAATCTGATTCTTACTGCTGAAATTCTGCATAAATTTTGTACTACATTGTGCATATTTTACTAGACCCTCCTGCGTGCACTAAGGGTCTGAGAACGAGACTGAGGTTTCCGTTGCACACTTCACATTCTTGTTTACTTACGTACTAGACTTTATTCTGGTGTATAGTGGAGAGACCTTAGCAGCAAATGGTGGGTGCTCTTGCATTGTCATCAGTTCGTGGTGAATTATATTCCACCCACAAATTTACACCGTGATGATTACTTGCATGGCAGAATTTAATTAGCTATGTAATGTATGAGTTGGGCCATGTGCTCACAGTTCAACCACTCCGCTTAAGTCAATTCGCTGCCAATGTAATGAAAAAGCACTAAAGTGCAAACCTTGGAACGAGACTTGCTCCGGAACGAAGCTTGACCCCCTCCTCTGGAATGAAGCTGGACCCTCTTCCTCCAGAATGAAGCTTGACCCCCTTCCTCCGGAATGAAGCTTGACCCCCTTCCTCCAGAATGAAGCTTGACCCCCTTCCTCCAGAATGAAGCTTGACCCCCTTCCTCCGGAATGAAGCTTGACCCTCTTCCTCCAGAATGAAGCTTGACCCCCTTCCTCCGGAACGAAGCTTGACCCCCTTCGTCCGGACCGAAGCTTGACCCCTTTTGTCCAGAACGAAGCTTGACCCCCTTGCTTCGGAATGAAGCTTCATCCCCTTCCTCCAGAACGAAGCTTGACCCCCCTCCTCCGGAACGAAGTTTGACCCCCTTCCTCCGGGACGAAGATTGACCCCCTTCCTCCGGGACGAAGATTGACCCCCTTCCTCCGGGACGAAGATTGACCCCCTTCCTCCGGGACGAAGATTGACCCCCTTCCTCCGGGATGAAGATTGACCCCCTTCCTCCGGGACGAAGATTGACCCCCTTCCTCCGGGACGAAGATTGACCCCCTTCCTCCGGGACGAAGATTGACCCCCTTCCTCCGGGACGAAGATTGACCCCCTTCGTGATGTACTTGCATGTAACAAGAGCTGCCCTGCTGGTTTGTGAATAAAATTAAAGTGTGACTGCAGTAAGGATTTCCACTTGCCGTATATGGTCAACAACAAGCACTAATAGACCAGACTTGTTCTTGTAGTTGGACACTCCTTCTCGTTATGGACTCCTCTACTCCGCCACACATTTTACCATTTTACCTGGTGGTATACATGATGAGGCAAGTGGTAAATGAAACCTTGAAGTCACTATGTATTGTGAACTGAGTGTGCTGCGGAAATTTCCTAAAGACGTAACTGGTCAGGTGTTGTACTGGTATGTGTAGTGGGATGAGTAAAAATTCCGTGCGGATTAGTCCAATTTGGTGACTCTTAGTGCGAAATACTTAGAGTGTAACTGGTCAGGCGTTGTACAGTGTACGTGAGCAGTAGGATGAGCCATGTTAATTGGCCCAATTTAGTACGAAATGCTTAGAACGTAACTGGTCAGGCATTTGTTTGTATGTGGGAGACTGTTTCTCCCCAGCCAGGGGGAGCACCCCGGGAACTACGTACTCTTTTACAGTGTACATGAGCAGTAGGATGAGTGGAATTTACTTGAATTAGCCTAATTGGGTGATAGTTACATAGTATGAAATACATGTAGAGCGTAACTGGTCAGGCTTTCATTGGTATGTGGGAGACGGTGTTTCTCCCCAGCTAGGGGACCTCACTGGTACCTACTCTTTACCGTGTACGTGAGCAGTAGGATGAGTGGAATTTCCATGCAAATTAGCCCAATTGGGTGATACTTACGTAGTACGAAATACAACTGGTCACGCGTTCATTAGTACGTGGGAGGGGAGTGAGCGAGTATAAAAAGAAATGTTTCGAGGATGATTATCAATCGGAGAGAACTGATAATAGTCTCTAACAAAGAAACAATCGAGCCAACGATGGAGTCCAAGCTGAGCTTTGTTGCTCTTGTAGTCCTGTCCGCAGGCTGTCTTCTCCCGACTCCCACGTGCAGCCAGGCAGACGACACTGCCCTCCCTCTCCCCCTTCTCCCCAGAGTGCTGAATGCAACCGAACAAACCTGCCCTCCCGATGACCTCCGAAACACAGCACACTCAGAACTAGCCCAGGACATCCGTACACTGCTACGTGATAACGTTGTCTGTCCTGCTGTTCAAATGGCCACCCCTGCAGCTTCCTGCAGTGAAATATCTGCAAATTGCCCCTCTGGCTACTACTGGGTGAGGAGCTCCAATGGGACTGCGGTGCAGGTCTACTGTGACATGGACAGGCGGTGTGGCTGCAGCAGCACTCGAGGATGGGCACGTGTTGCCAATTTCGATGCGAGCAACACCTCTCAGCAGTGCCCTAGTGCATGGAGACTTATCACTACACCAAACAGGACGTGTGGACGAACCACAGATGGTGCTGGCTGCGACTCTGCGGTATTCCCAACCAACGGGATACGATACAGCCACGTCTGTGGTCAAATTATCGGATATCAGTATGGATCACCTGATGTATTTACGAACCCTTCAGTCACTCTAGACAGCTACTACGTTGATGGTGTCAGCGTCACGCATGGAGGTCCAGGGTCCAGGTTGCATGTTTGGACTTTTGCTACTGGAGTTGGACAGGATGAAAATCATCAGGACTATAATAGGGAGTTCGATATTAGTCCCTATAATTGTCCTTGCAGCGGAGCAACTTCACCCCCTTCATATGTTGGACAGGACTACTTCTGTGAAACTGGCAATGACGATAATGTAGATTGGCATGGAGCATTCTTTGATGACGATCCTCTCTGGGACGGCTCAAACTGTGGAGCAGTTGGTGCCTGTGAGTGTACCCTCCACAGTCCTCCCTGGTTCTGCAAAGAGCTGCCTCAGGCCACGACTGATGACATTGAAGTTCGTATTTGTGGTGATGAAGGCCTTGCTAATGAAGACAGCCCAGTCGAACTCATCGAACTCTACATTCGCTAATGATCAAGCCATCGTGTGTGAACTCCCAGCGTAGTGTCAAGCGTAGTTTAGATTTGAGTGTTGATGTTCAAGTGTATGATACGAATGTACATTCATGCAGACTTCCCTGCTAGTCCCTACCCCTGTAGTTATGCTCTTAGCTGAATATCCATTGCTTTTTCTTAAAGTGATGCCATGTGCACACCTATAACACTTTGCGCACAGCGGGCTACTTGAGTGTCCCAATACGTATTCTTGCAACACGGAAGGCCACCATAGTGGCTAGACGCATCTGCTGTGGCACAGCTTCAGGTTAGGAAGACTTCAGAGTATGCTCCTCCCCATTGAGAGGAAACTAGTTAAAGATGATAGCGAAATGAGTTCAGTGTACATTTTTTTGTATATTGAAAAACGGTATGGTTGTATACATGTATAGCGGAGATCTCAACCGCTTAAGTGAAAATGTTTGAGATCAGTGTATAAGTGAGCAAGATATGCTATACTTATGCTAATAGAATTCATGATCCAGTTTAGCGCACATGCAAGACGTTAATTGTGAGAATTTATGGGTGGATCCAAGGTCAGTACTAATTAAGTTTGGCAGCTTACTGGTATGCAACTTCAAATGAAGCACAGTACACTAGCCTCGTTCCCAGGCCTTCTACACCTCCAGCTTTTGATTGCTTCCAGTATGCAAAAACCCTCCATTTTTGCATACTGGAAGCGATCAAAAGCTGGAGGTGTGGAAGGCCTAGGAACGAGGCTACAGTACACTCATTGCTATCCTGGGTTCCTTGGCATTAAAGTTTTGAGTCTGTGACCGTCCACGGATGAATACAGGAAGTGACTCAGCAGGTAGCTCAGCAGATAACTTGAAGCTGGTGCACAATACACCAATTCTGCATATGGACAACTTCTGAACTTATTGTCATATCCGTATATGTGCGTATTTGAAAACTGGAATACTGCAGCCATTTTTTGAGGTCTTAACTCCTACATGCACAGTTTACATGTCGCTGGTTGGATCCTACATCCTGAGGCTAGCCAGGTGAGTGGACTTTGTGGCCATCCCATTTTTCTCTGAAAATACACATCCAAAGCTGCAATGCAGTAGCAATGTTCAAGGTCACAGATACCCCATAAATGACCTCTGAAATGCATTTTGCAAATTTCAAACAAAGTAGCAGCTTGATTCTGATGGTGGTACAATTGGGCCAACATTCAGAATCCAGTTTTTCAATGCATGCGTGCAACTGTTGATGACCATGCACCCAGAGAGTGGGCTCTCACCTAGCCACTCTGCTTTGCAGGTCCAGACATGTACCCCTCAGTTTGAAATTGTTTGTACCTAGGAGGTCTGCATATCTGAAAATATTTACGTAGAATTATATGTGCTGCAAAAGGTACTTCAAATCGTATCCCTCCGGTACTTCATTGCAAAACCCAGCCTCGGGGGTCTTCATTGAATCGTAAGACTCAATATTGCAGCTAGACATTCTGTATCCTACCAACTGTATCAGTGTGCTAGGTCAGACTATCTAAGACATACACTAGTACCATAATACATGAAGAAATTGGGCAGTTTGTTAGGGAGTGGTACGTACATACGTACGTATGTAGCCTCAAGAGTATCATTTCACTGTTGTGATCCATTTGAGGCCTTACGTAACTCCTACATGCACATGGACATGACGTACGTACATCTAGCGTAAGTAACCGATTATCGCGTAGATTTTGTACCTGGGTCCACAGCTCCAAGTACGTAGCAACGTCCTACAAACTCAAACTTGCACAAACTTGCACTTCAAAGCGTGGGCTACAGTCCAATCTGAAGGGTACGATGAATGATGAATTTCTATTTTTTTTCTCAGCTAAGCGGTCAGAGCAGTTTCGTACCTATTATCACACAGTATTGCATATTATCGTACAGCCGTATAGAAACTACATGTTGTTTCATACCAATTATCGTGCAGAGAGTATATCCTCCATTATAAATGAAGAACGTTACGGAGAAAGGCACAGAAAGGCAGGTATAGACAGCTGACGGTCTCCCAACTTATGGCACGCAGCTGTGCTTCCGTTCACGTTACGTAAACTTTGAGCTATAATAATGGCTGGGCTGGGCTTTTGGAGCTGTGCTATATTAGGTAGTGTGCGATAATCCGTTGCTTACGCTGAGACATACTATAGTACTTTGCCAGTTTGTACGTAACTTCAAAAGTATCATTTCACTATCCACTATGAAACCTTTATTGAGACCTGAGACCTGTGTCAATAAAATTGCTGACAGAGGTAAATAATAATTGTGCAGTGTCTATACTAAAGTACCGTAGTCACGCGTTATTAGGTGCATGCGCCTATAACTCCACAGGAAGGAAATATGCACCTATAAGCGAGATGCGCCAAATAATGAATAAAATAATAATGACATTTCTCGAATAGGAAGTGCGCTTCAATTCGAATTATAGCTGTTTTCCACTCCGTATGATCGAAAATGGCAGAGTTTTAGGAAGAAGACTGCAGCGCTTAACAGCGAGTACCTGGGACGAGAGTTGAACCTGCCTAACAGCGAATATGCGCCTATAAGTTAGCTGTGCCTAATAACGTGCAACTACAGCACCGTCATACCAATACACCGTGCAACCTTAATGTCACATTCATCACATACGTGTGTGTTCTTTCAAGCAAACCCGTATGAGTAGGGGCAAGCTGCTTGTATGTGGGAGGTATACAGAGGAAGGTGATCTCCTGCAAATCAGCCTCTGTGGTGGCTTGCTGCATGAGAATGTGCATGGGGAAATTGACCCCCTTCATCTGGAATGAAAACTTGACCCCCTTCCTCTGGAATGAAGCTTGACCCCCTTCCTCTGGAATGAAAACATGACCCCCTTCCTCCAGAATGAAGCTTGACTCCCTTCCTTTGAAATGAAAACTTGACCCCCTTCCTCTGGAATGAAGCTTGACCCCCTTCCTCCGGAACGAAGCTTGACCCCCTTCCTCCAGAATGAAGCTTGACCTTCTTCCTCCGGAATGAAGCTTGACCCCCTTCCTCTGGAATGAAGCTTGACCCCCTTCCTCCGGAATGAAGCTTGACCCCCTTCCTCTGGAACAAATCTTGACCCCCTTCCTCCGGAATGAAGCTTGACCCCCTTCCTCCAGAGTGAAGCTTGACCCCCTTCCTTCGGAACAAAGCCCCTTCCTCCGAAACAAATCATGACCCCCTTCCTCCAGAATGAAGCTTGACCCCCTTCTTCCTGAATGAAGCTTGACCCCCTTCCTCTGGAATGAAAACTTGACCCCTTTCTCCGGAACGAAGCTTGACCCCCTTCCTCCAGAATGAAGCTTGACCTTCTTCCTCCGGAACGAAGCTTGACCCCCTTCCTCTGGAATGAAGCTTGACTCCCCCCTTCCTCTGGAATGAAGCTTGACTCCCTTCCTCCGGAATGAAGCTTGACCCCCTTCTTCCTGAATTAAGCTTGACACCCTTCCTCCCGAACAAAGCTTGACCCCCTTTCTCCGAAACAAATCATGACCCCCTTCCTCCGGAATGAAGCTTGACCCCCTTCCTCCGGAAAAAGTCTTGACCCCCTTTCCTCCGGAACGAAGCTTGACCCCCTTCCTTCGGAATGAAGTTTGACCCCCTTCCTCTGGAACGAACCTTGACCCCCTTCCTCCGGAACGAAGCTTGACCCCCTTCCTCCGGAATGAAGCTTGACCCCCTTCCTCTGGAACGAAGCTTGACCTCCTTCCTCCAGAACGAAGCTTGACCCCCTTCCTCCGGAACGAAGCTTGACCCCCTTCTCCGGAATGAAGCTTGACCCCCTTCCTGATGTAACAAGAGCTGCCCAGCTGGTTTGTGAATAATGTGTGACCGCAGTAAGGATTTCCACTTGCCGTATATGGTCAACAACAAGCACCAATAGACCAGACTTGTTCTTGTAGTTGGACGCTCCTTCTCGTTATGGGCTCCTCTACCCCCAACTATACCACCAGCATTGCCAAACATTTTACCATTTTACCTGGAAAATACCTGATATACATGATGAGGCAAGTGGTAAGTGAAACCTTGAAGTCACTATGTATTATGAACTGAGTGTACTGCGGAAATTTCCTAAAAACGTAACTGGTCAGGTGTTGTACTGGTATGTGTAGTTTGATGAGTAAAAATTCCGTGCAGATTAGTCCAATTTGGTGACTCTTAGTGCGAAATACTTAGAGTGTACGTGAGCAGTAGGATGAGCCATGTTAATTGGCCCAAATGGGTGACACTTAGTACGAAATGCTTAGAACGTAACTGGTCAGGCGTTCGTTTGTATGTGTGAGACGGTGTTTCTCCCCAGTCAGGGGGAGCACCCAGGGAACTACGTACTCTTTTACAGTGTACGTGAGCAGTAGGATGAATGGAATTTCCATGCAAATTAGCCCAATTGGGTGATACTCACGTAGTACGAAATAATTATAGCGCAACTGGTCACGCATTCATTAGTATGTGGGAAGGGAGTGAGCGAGTATAAAAGAAACGTTTCGAGGATGATTATCAATCGGAGAGAAACGATAATAGTCTCTAACAAAGAAACAATCGAGCCAACGATGGAGTTCAAGCTGAGCTTTGTTGCTCTCGTAGTCCTGTCCGCAGGCTGTCTTCTCCCGACTCCCACTTGCGGCCAGGCAGACAACACTGCCCTCCCTCTCCCCCTTCTCCCCAGAGTGCTGGATGCAACCGAACAAACCTGCCCTCCCGATGACCTCCGAAACGCAGCACACTCAGAACTAGCCCAGGACATCCGTACACTGCTACGTGATAACGTTACCTGTCCTGCTGTTCAAATGGCCACCCCTGCAGATTCCTGCAGTGAAATATCTGTGAACTGCCCCTCTGGCTACTACTGGGTGAGGAGCTCCAATGGGACTGCAGTGCAGGTCTACTGTGACCTGGACAGGCGGTGTGGCTGTAGCAGCACTCGAGGATGGGCACGTGTTGCCAACCTTGATGCGAGCAACACCTCTCAGCAGTGCCCTAGTGCGTGGAGACTTATCACTACACCAAAAAGGACGTGTGGACGAGCTAGAGGTGATAGTGGCTGCGACTCTGCGATGTTCCCAACCAACGGGATGCGATACAGCCACGTCTGCGGTCAAGTTATTGGATATCAGTATTCAACGGTCGATGCATTTTATTACTATGTTAACCCCTCAGCTACAACGACTTTAGACAGCACCTACGTTGATGGTGTCAGCATCACACATGGGGCTGTGGGGTCCAGGCAACACATTTGGAGTTTTGGGTGGGGTCCAGGCAGCACATTTGGAGTTTTGGTGCTGGATGGGGACATGGAACTGCAACTTACTTCAATTGCCCTTGCAGCGGTGGAACCTCTCCCCGCTCATATGTTGGGCAGGACTACTTTTGCGAAACTGGCAATGATATTAGTGAAGTGGCAGTAGGAGTGTTCTATGATGGCGATCCTCTCTGGGACGGCTCAAACTGTGGATCAGCTTTCGCCTGTGAGTGTACCGTCAACAGTCCCCCCTGGTTCTGCAAGGAGCTGCCCCAGGCCACGACTGATGACATTGAAGTTCGTATTTGTGGTGATGAAGGCCGTGGTAATGAAGACACCCCAGTCGAACTCATCGAACTCTACATTCGCTAATGATCAAGCCATCGTGTGTGAACTCCCAGCGTAGTGTCAAGCGTAGTTTAGATTTGAGTGTTGATGTTCAAGTGTATGATACGAATGTACATGCATGTAGACTTCTCTGCTAGTCCCTACCGCTGTAGTTATGCTCATCCATTGCTCATTTTAAAGTGATGCCATATGCACACCTATAACACTTTGCGCACAGCGGGCTACTTCAGTGTCCCAATACATATTCTTGCAACACGGAAGGCCCACTATTGTGGCTGTGTGTACGGATGCGCATCTACTGCGATACAGCTCCAAGTTAGGAACCTCCCCATTGAGAGGGAAACCAGTTAGGGGTGACAGTAGCCTCGTTCCCAGGCCGCTTTCTCTCCTCCCACGCGGCCTGGGAATGAGGCTAGGAGTGACAGCTTAAAAGAATTCATTATACAACCCTCCTACACATGGACATTGTTTTTGGTATAATGAAAACGATATAATGAAAACGATATTGTTATAATAGTTGTTGTATGCAAGCATGTATAGCAGAGATCTCAACCACTTAAAATAGAATTCATGATCCAGTTTAGCGCAAGGCATTTGTTTAATTCAAGGTCAGTACTAGTTACCTAAGTTTGGGTGGCATTCAACTTTATTTACTGGTATGCAACTCAAGTGAAGCACAGTACACTTATTGCTACCCTGGGTTCCTTGGCATTAAAGTTTTGAGGTGGTGGCTGTGGATAAATACCGGTGCACAATACAGTGGGTTTGTCCATGTTCTGCATATGCACAACTTCCAAAGTTATTCATATCCGTAGAGGTATGACACTTGAAAACTGGAATAATGCAGCCACCTTAGCCTCGTTCCCAGGCTCTCCCACACGCGAACGAAAAGCTGGGCGATGGCCTGGGAACGAGGCTACGGCCATATGTTGTGGCCATGCATGTACAGGAATGCAGCTAAGACATGCATTACCATAAACACCTGATGCTGTACTCAACCTCTCCTCCCTTACCTCCCCACATCCACCTCCATCCTCACACACCTCACCCACTCACACCCACCCACTTACCCAGTGTGTCCTCCGCACACTGCTGGTGCTGGTGACAGGTGTGATCGTCCTATGCATCCCAGACTTCTCCACCATCATGGCACTGGTGGGGTCCTCCTGCTGCACCCTGCTCGCATTCATCCTCCCTGGTATCTTCCACTGGAGACTGTTTAAAGGGTGAGGCAGTCTTATTCCCATTCCTTACCTTTGAGGTCTTGGAATGAGAGTTTGGGTGATCTGCACACATTACAGTTCATATCAGGGATGAGCAGTTCTCATTATTAACTAGAAACAAAAAAATTTCTTGCAAAAATTACAAATGATTTAGTGATGGCCACCCCGATCGACTCCCGAAAAAGCAGACAAACAAGGAATGCCATTAACCAGCCTCAGTCCCATCCCATTGAAAAATGTAGAATTTAGGGATGGGATGGGACTGAGGCTGGTTAATGGCATTCCTTGTTTGTCTGCTTTTTCGGGAGTCGATCGGGGTGGCCATCACTAAATCATTTGTAATTTTTGCAAGAAAATTTTTTGTTTCTAGTTTGTGAGGTTTTTTGAGCGCATGGAATGCGTAACTTTCCTGATGTCAGATTTTATTAATTGCCTTGATGGATGTGAACCTTCTGCTGGGCACTGAGCAGGCTTTGATGCTTCATTCTATTTCCACTAATAGTATTCCAAAACTCTAGCCTCACTCACAGTATTGGTGGTATATACATGTTCCGCACTGTAGTTACGTCATGAAAAGAAAGCCACGCCTCCATGATGGCATAGTCACGATAGATCTTGGCAAGAACAGGTTGGAAGAAATTCCTTGCAGCGGTAGTGAGGCACCAGAGGATGGATTCACAAGGATTCAGCTGATCACCAAGCGCCCGAAATGCTGTAAAAAAGAATGCAACGTGCGTTTGCATGTGAACTGCGCATGCGCATTTGGCACGCGTGACCTCTGGTTGCATCAAAATGGCTTCGTGCTAGCAATTCACGGAATCGTAGCTAGCCAGCAGTGCCGTTCTTGCCAGTATGTAGTCAAAAGGGCCGAAAGGAGCTACTACGACGAAAGCGATGTTGTTCTGTGAGTGAACTAGCTCAGGAAATGCTTTTGTTGTCCAGCTATGCTAGTCAATGAGAAAGAAAGAAGAAAGAAAGAAAGAAAGAAGATGACGAAATCGGAATTTTCCGGCGACTTATTACTCGACTCCCGCGTACTCTCAGGTACGTTAGCGAGTGTTTTTGTGAACTGCTAGGCAGTATCATTCTGTCTGCATGCTTGGTTTGGGGGGTAGTAGCTTCTTTGGCCGTTTTCCTGCTGGTGCATCAGTATGGTATTTCGAAATTTCCTTAGCCATCCCTAAATAGAGAACGCTACCACGTTCTCTGATAACTGGACTGACAATTGATAATACTTCACTAAAGTATTCACTGAAGTATTTAACTCTCAACCTCAAATGAAAGGTAACGAGTGACAGTGCTTACAATCATGATGATTGTTAAATGTTCGTATCCCATGCAAAAGAGCTTTTTTAGGAATTTTGTGACACCAGTTATTTGCTGTCATAATGTTGTCGTCATAATGTTGTCGTCTTCCCCCCCCCCCCCCCCTGCAGGGAGTCCAACTGTTGGAGCAAACTTCTCGATGTATTTCTCATCCTGCTGGGAGTGGTGGGGTAAGTCAATAAAATTAATACTGTGACGCTAGTGATCATAGTCAAATGTGCAACAAGGTGTATCAACCATTGAAGGAGGCAGACAGCAGGCAACTGCTGTAGAATGCCACTGCCTAGGTCTCTTCTCAGAATTATTCGTCATTGTAGCACAGTATAGGTGTTGTAAAGAGCACTTCTGTGGTCGACATTTCTCAGCCTTTAACCCCTTCACGCATGCATGCACACACACAAACAACTCACCACACACCACACACTCACTAATAGTGCCATCATTGGCACACAAGATGCACTGGCAAGAATGTATGATGTTGACAAGACCACAAGCAAACTCCCTGCTGTCAATGCAACAATGGACATACCCACACTAACATATTATTAGCAAAATGTTTTTTTGTCACAATTCATCTCTGTTCATTGTATTGTTTATCGATTCTGAATGTTTTTCTTGTTGGGTTGTACACTCCCACGCAAGACTACAAGAGTGTATTCATTGTTATTGGTGGGTTTAACGTTTAATGTGGCGCTGACCACAAACAGCTTGAGCATGCAGCGTCAAGTTTCCCACTTGCGACTAAGTGATGGAATTTCTACACTCAAGAACAAAATCGTTCTGTATAGCATGACGAGTTTGAGTTTGAAATACAGTTGCAGCTTCCTTTGTGTGTGCCTTAGCTGAGACGAGCTCTCGATCCCTCTGCTTCCTCTTGTCGTCTCCCTCCCCCCAGCTATCAGAGAACGCGGTAGCGTTCTCTATTTAGGGATGGCCATGGAAATTTCGATTTTACCATACTGATGCACCAGCAGGATAACGGCCAAAGAAGCTACAAATCCCCAAACCAAGCATGCAGACAGAATGTTATTGCCTAGCAGTTCACAAAAACACTCACAAACGTACCTTAGAGCACGCGGGAGTCGATGAACAAGTCGCGGAGAAAACTCCGATTTCGTCATCTTCTTTCTTCTTCTTCTTTCTTCTTCTTCTTTCTTTCTCATACAAAACTTTGCCCAAGGATAGCTTACCAACTAAACCACTTGTTGAGCTAATTTACGCACAGGTCAACACCGCTATCGCCGTAGTACTCGCCATGACCACTTTTATCTGCAAACTGGCAAGACCAGCAGTTTTAGCTAGCTACAATCCTATGAAATTCTAGCACGACGCCATTTTGAGGCAATGAGGTCACGCGTTCGCCAATTGCGCATGCGCAATCCAAAAGCAAGCACATTATTTTTGTGTTCTCTTGCTTGTGATGGCTGCGTTTGGTATACTAACAGAATCCCTGTGAATCCGTCATCTGGTGGCTCCTACAGCTACGAGGAATTTCTACCAACCTGCTCTTGTCAAGATGTATTGTGACTATGCCATCATGGAGGCGTGGCTTTCTTTTCATGACGTAACTACAGTGCAGAACTGTGAGGCTAGAGCTTTGGATTACTTGGAGCCATTGCAAGTACATGACCTACATGGCTGCCATCGAACTCTCTGATCTGATGAAGGGTGAATGCCCCACCCCCTCATCCCCAAAGGCAACAATAAATATTGATCACAACACAACAACATCAAAATTTAATTATTAATGGGAACTAAATGAAGCATTAAAGCCTGCTCAGTGCCCAGCAGAAGGTCCACGTCCATCAAGAGAGACCACATCTCAGCTTTGTTGATGTGGTGATCGCCTTGTAGTCTCGGGCCTAGGAACGAGGCTAACGTGGCAATTAAGTAACAACACATTAATATCTGACATCAGGGCATACATCCAGTACCCCGTACCCTTACGGTGGTGTGACGTTGCACGTACCATGACTAAGAAGTTACGCATTTCATGCGCTCGAAAAAGTACACAAACTAGAGGCCAAAAATTTTCTCCGAAAGATTAAAAATGATTTAGGGATGGTCTGTCACATTCGGAATTATTCCACCCCTCGAAAAAGCTAAGAAACAAGGAGAAATGCCTTTAACCAGGCTCAGTCCCATCCCCTCCCTAAATTCTACATTTTAAAATGGGATGGGACTGAGCCTGGTTAAAGGCATTTCTCCTTGTTTCTTAGCTTTTTCGAGGGGTGGAATAATTCCGAATGTGACAGACCATCCCTAAATCATTTTTAATCTTTCGGAGAAAATTTTTGGCCTCTAGTAATATTATAGAAATGTAAGAAATTCAATCGTGTATCAACTATCAAGGATTGGAAAACATTCATAGAAGTGAGGTTCAAACCACAGCACTATAGCTGAGGTCAAAAACTATATCAGAGAACGCGGTAGCGTTCTCTATTTAGGGATGGCTAAGGAAATTTCGAAATACCATACTGATGCACCAGCAGGAAAACGGCCAAAGAAGCTACTACCCCCCAAACCAAGCATGCATCTTCTTTCTTTCTTCTTTCTAGCATAGCTGGACAACAAAAAGCATTTCCTGAGCTAGTTCACTCACAGAACAACATCGCTTTCGTCGTAGTAGCTCCTTTCGGCCCTTTTGACTACATACTGGCATAGTCTCGCGGGGCCAGACTACACAAACGTCTCGCGTGCCAAATGCGCATGCGCAGTTCACATGCAAACGCACGTTGCATTCTTTTTTACAGCATTTCGGGCGCTTGCTGATCAGCTGAATCCTTGTGAATCCATCATCTGGTGCCTCACTACCGCTGCGAGGAATTTCTACCAACCTGTTCTTGCCAAGATCTATCGTGACTATGCCATCATGGAGGCGTGGCTTTCTTTTCATGACGTAACTACAGTGCAGAACATGTACCAATACTATACTGTGAGTGAGGGCTAGAGTTTTGGAATACTCATATTATTAGTGGAAATAGAATGAAGCATCAAAGCCTGCTCAGTGCCCAGCAGAAGGTTCACATCCATCAAGGCAATTAGGCCCATGCAGTGACGTTGTATGTACCATGATAAGGTAGGAAGCACGGCATAGGCGAAATTGCGCAATTTTGCTCATGAATAATTAATGAGATGACGTCACTCGCATATGGTTATTACACTCCTGGTATAGGAAAAATTGTGCCGCGTAATCTTTACACTCCTGGTATAGAGAAAATTGTGCCGCGTAAATAATCTAAATAAATAATCAAACCTCACAGCACGCAGGAAAGGTCTACAGAGATTCTGACTACACCATCGTGATCGCTATCATGCAGTGACACAACCACACAATAATTGTGGCGAAACTCACCTTGGTGACGGAGATACAAGCGCTTTTGACGTGCCGTCGGCCGCCATTGCTCGATCGTTCTCTTCGACGTTGGTTGCCAGTACAGTCATATGAAGGGCCCACAAAGATTCTGACCACACAGCCGTAATCGCTGTTGTTCACTGACGGTTACATACCGAAACTCACCGTGCTGGCAAGGTTGTAAGTGCTGTTATAATTTCGTGTCTTCCTTTTGGTCGCCATTGCTTGCTTTCGACTGAGCGTGGTTGCCACGTGGCATGTGCGTTAATTGGGAATAACTGCGATACTTAGCTTTCGCTACGGCGAGTCGCAGCCGGCGTTGCCAGCCCGCAGGAAGGACCTACAAAGGTTCTGACTAAATCTTCATGATCACTATCGTGCAGTGACCCAACCGTACAATTTTGTTGCTGAAATTCATCTTGGTAGTGGAGTTGTGAGTGCTTTTGTCTTCCCTTCAGCCGCCATTGCTCGAGCGCTCTCTTCAACTTTTCATTGCCACAAAGACTATATGACCACCCAGCGAGTTGCAACCGGTTGCATCGCGGCTACCAGGAGTGCGGTTGCCCCTCGAATCTAATATAATATAATATAAATAACTCGTTCGAGTGATAGGAATGGCCTACGAAGATTCTGACTACACCGTCATGATCGCTATCATGCACTGTCCCAACCGTACAATTTTGGAGCTGAAACTCACCTTGGTGGTGGAGATATGAGCGCTTTTGTCTCGCCGTGGACGCCATTGCTCGAGCGCTCTCTCCGACTTCCGGTGGCAGTACCGTTCTTAGGAAAGGCACGCGAAGTTTCTGTCGTTCACTGACGCTTACATGCCAAAACTCACCGTGCTGGCGAAGTTGTGAGCGCTGTATAACAAGTTTCTTGTCTTCTCGATCTCCTTGGGCCGCCATTGCTGACTCAGCTCAATCGATCGACGCGAGCGCTCATGGTCCTCACGTGGCATGTGCGTTAATTGGAATGTGTTGCAATACCTATGCGCTATCGTCGAGCTGCAACCGGTTGCAACGCGGCTACCAGGAGTGCGGTTGCCCCTCGTATTATTTAGAGTTATTCATCTGTTTACGTTTTCCCATAGCGGCAACCGGAATAAACAAGGGGGGCTTCTCTCTTTGATGCGGCTAGCGGCCCTTTCAAGTTTCAAATCGGTACTCTGATGTGGCCGTGCGGTACTTTGAAGATTTGTTTGAACACTCTTTTTTTTCTTTTCTTTTTTTTATTTTTAAGTAAAGAGCTATTCTGGCTTATTGAATGTAGCGATGGGCTATCTGAGTGTGAATAGCTAGGTGGAGTGAGCAGGAATGTTTGTGGGTCTGCTGAAGTGGCCGAAGAACAGCCTGGAAAGTGAACAGCCTCCGACAGCTCCCTGGCCAAGGTACTCTAGAGAGTTGACCTTTCGGCATTACAGGCCCCGCCCATTTTCGTGTTAGGGCGAATTTGGCTGGTTTGGTAGCTGGACTGGGCTGGTGAGAGGCAGTAGATGTGTGGCCAAAACTCTGTAACCGAGAGGTGAACGTGGAAAAGCATCCCTAGTTTTGCAGGGGGTAGGTTGACCTTTTGAAGAGTGCCCTTGGCTTGAGTCGGTTTTAGTTGGTGTGCGTGGAATTTTTTTTGAAAGCCTAGGGTAGCCAAATCTCTGTTTTTGAGGGTGGCAGTGAGTTTTGGGCTGTAGCCTGCAAGTGAGGAGAGCAGGTGGTAAATCCATCCGTAGTTTTTGGGCCTGTTTTGTGTGTGTATTGATGATGGGGTCAGAGTGTGGGTGGGGCCTTGGAGAGGGTCCAAATTTTCAGTTTCGTAGAGGGCCTTAAAATTGAGTTTTAGGGCATTTTCAAGCAGAGGGAGCAGTTTGATGCAAAGTATTGCTGAAACTTGTGTACGCTTTGATGCTGCCCATTTATCCATCAACTTGGTTTCGGAGATCGCGGTACCCATGTTTACTACCTTAAAAAGTTACGCATTTCATGCGCTTGAAAAAGTACACAAACTAGAGGCAAAACATTTTCTCCCAAAAATTAGAAAAGATTTAGTGATGGCCTGTCACATTTGGAAGTATTCAACCTCCCGAAAAAGCTAACAAACAAGGAGAATGCCATTAGCCAGCCTCAGTCCCATCCCATCCCTAAATTCTACATTTTTCAATGGAATGGGACTGAGCCTGGTTAATGGCATTCTCCTTGTTTGTTAGCTTTTTCGGGAGGTTTTGAATAATTCCGAATGTGACAGGCCATCACTAAATCCTTTTAATTTTTGGGAGAAATTTTTTTGCCTCTATAGTTACTAGTGGAATGCAGGACATTGGAGGGCGAGCCTGAGCGAAGTGCACGTGCTGGACATGCATGGAGCAGTTGCATTCATACAGTGACTGTCATCAGACTCAATTATAATTATGTGACTGGGCAATGAGCCACAGAAATTATGACACTAAACATATACACTCGTGCAACTGTGTTTAGCGTTAATAGCTGAAGCAGTCTAGCAGGTACGTCACCGGCCATGGCGGTAGCCACGTAGACCCACGAGCTGTCTCCGTCTTTGTTGTCGCCACCGAGGAGGCACAAGTTCATGGTGCTCTAGCCAATGAATAGGTAGGTTCACGAGTGGTCTCCGTCTTGTCGAACAGGTAGACGGTGCGGCACGATTCACCTAGCCTCGAGGAATGGCGTAGGGTTCGTTGGAATTTGAATATTATTGTGCACGTGCTAGTGAAATCCGCTGATTTTAAATTTACGGTAAGTGCAAGAAGCAGCAAACAACATACAAACATACATAGCCTCGTTCCCAGGCCTACCCCGTTTTTTCTGTTCTTCGGTTTCCGTTGACAATAATGCACTGATCCGTGTATTATTGGTCTGTGTACTGTTGGTCCACCCATTCTCCCTACTCCCGGAATGACCAGAAAATGCGGAAAACATGTCCGTGCATTTGTAATTTGTTTACCATTTAGCGCACTGGAAGATGAAAATTGAAAATTGAAGTACAATTGCCATTTTTCACATTCCATGCTTCAATCATCTGTGTAGCAAACATGGCAGCAGAAAAATGGAAAAATGAGCTGCAAAGTCGTCTGTGTACTGTTGGTCCATCCATTATACATACATCCACCCAGCAAATGAAAACAGTTCGTGGGCCAGCATTTCATATTCCTTACTCCCAGAGTGACCAGAAAAACATGTCAGTGCATTCTTCATTCGTTTACCTGTTTAGCACACTGGAAGAGGAAAAATGAAAATTGAAGTGCAAGTGCAATTTATGTCTTTCTTGATTAAAATATGCAGCTAGCTAATTATAATCAGCTACTAGTGTTACTGGGTTGATAAATTGAGTAGGAGCTTCATCAAAACCTCACCACAAGTTTACTTAATTGATATTAGCCTTGAACGGAGGACCACATGCTAGGTTACCACAATCTCTGTTGGTCCAAACCATTTGCTTAGCTATATCCAGCATGATGATTCCGTTTTACCAAAGTCGGATGGTCCACTAGTAGATGTAGTGGCTCCTTATACGCTTGTGTTTGTAGTCTCTACGTGTAAGGCTGCACGTGATGTCACGTAAGCAGGTGGGCAGGCGTTGTGTACGCTATTGTGGATGATGTCTGCGAGCCCTCACAGCCCACCTGCTTACGTGACATCACGTGCAGCCTTGCACGTACAGACTACAAACACAAGCGTATAAGGAGCCAACAATTTTATAATATAATATATGCCACATGTGTACGTGTGACCTGACCATATTCTTATGAGCATGATCATCCATGCATAGTTAATTTGAGAGTGTGGAGCTGTGAAAAGATGTCGATTACGCTCACTGTTCGACTCAGCTGCTCTAGCTCTGTCTATGTGAGACTATTGTGAAGCGGCTGTATAAACAGATGTCGACTGCGCTCACTGTTCGACTCCATATATAGCTGCTCGAGCTCAGCAAGCCCTGGAGGCACTGCGCTGGTCCACGGATCGGAGTTTCAAGGTTTTAAATCTCGCACCATATCGAGCCCTTGCTGCAAATACAGTTCAATTTGCCAGCAGACAACATTCCTAAGTATTATCAACATTCCTGCTAACAACTTTGCCGGCACGGTGAGTTTCGGTGTCCTTTGAAACTGCTAACAACTACGCCAGCGCGGTGAGTTTCAACATGTAAGCGACAGCGATCACTGCTGTGTGGTCAGAATCTTTGTGGGGCCTTCGTAAGACAATACTGGCAACCAACGTCAAAAGGGGCGATCGAGCAATGGTGGCCGACGGCACGACAAAAGCGCTTGTATCTCCACCACCAAGGTGAGTTTCAGCACCAAAATTGTACACACGATAGTGATCATGACGGTGTAGTCAGAATATTTGTAGGCCATTCTGAAGTAGTCAAATGGTACATTATTTACGCGACACAATTTTTTCCCTACCATGAGTGTAATTACTTACTGGACTTTCTTCTGGTAGTGAAGAGACCTAGCTAGCAGTTAATGTTGGGTGCTCTTGCATTGTTATCAGTTCGTGTTGAATGAAATTCCACCCACAAATTTACACGGTTATAATTCCCCTATGATCACTAGATACATGTAATGTATGATCCTTATGCTCACCACTCCTCCAAAGTCAATTCACTGCCAATTAATATTTCCGGTTATAATTTCATCGCGATGTTCTGTAAGTCCATAATTTTTGTTCCTATAAGTATTGTAGAGTACCGTATTTATGCTAATAAAACGGTATAATTCACTACCGTAGGATTGGAATCATAGAAATTCCAGGAAATGAATTTTGTATCGCTAGATTGGATGGACCGTTGTAATAGATAGAGATTGTCACGCTGCTGCGTTTGGAGAGAAATCGATTGTGACCGTTGTTATTCCAGGAAATGGGCATTGAAATGCTGTGCCATGTACTGTATTTCGAGTGTTTGTGACTGTTGTGGCTGCACTATTCCAGGAAATGGACACCCACTGCCATGCCACATGCTGCATTTCGGCTATAGTAATTCCAAGAAATGGGCATCATCAACCACAATGCTGCTGAATTTCGAGAACTCGTTTGTGACTAGTCTAACAAGCTAGCCCTTCGCTTTCTCCAGCGAGCGATCGCTTTCAGTATGCGCGCGCGGAGAAGTAAGGTCTAGAAACTTTGGACCACTTTACTCGGTACGAAAGAATGCAATTAATCTAACTTCACGTCCGTTTACGTCATAATATTCCAATTAGTGCAACTGCAGTCAGTCGATTCTGGCCCGCTAACCTCGTTGACTGTTTGTACTTCTGTCTGTTTGGTCGTTGTGCAGGAGAACAGCAATCGCAAGCAACTTCAGACTGTCCTCAACGCTTGTACCGAGCGATTTGAAAGATCACCTCGTGACAGCTGCAATCTGATTGGCTCTACCCGATTTCGAGTAGAGCCCAAGCAAAGTGGTCCAAAGTTTCTAGACCCTCTTTTTCCCCGTGCGGTCACGTGAGTCGATCCGTGCTGGGGAAAATTCGAGGGGCTAGCCCGCTAGACTAGTTTGTGACCAAGGGCTGACTTAGTCTCGGAACCAGACCCTTCAGATGGGGGAGGAGGAAAGGGTCTGGGCACGTTCCTACATTCGAGTTGTCCTCACGGAACGTAATTATGCGTGGTAATTAGCGATCAACTGCGATACCACGCGTATGATCACAGTCGACCTGCTCGTTGCTCTCCTCGACTTTTGTCAGTCACTCGCGGGTAACGCGGTACGGCACAGCGATTCGCCATGTCTAGTCACTGGCGACACAGAAAGCCTGGAGAAAAATCATTTCCCTGACGTCATTCGCAATCAACGCTTCTGATTCGTTAGGTCAACATTCCGACCTGGGGACAACTCGAATGTAAGATGGTGCCCAGACCCTTTCCTCCCCCGCACGAAGGGTCTGGTTCCGAGACTAGGGCTGACTGTTGTGCCACGCACTGCATTTCGACCGAATCAGACTGACTATGAATAGCGTATTTTGTTAATGTGTACTTGCAACTGTTTGTTTTGATAACCCTGGTATTGGTAGCTACATTGTTACACTCCTGGTATAGACAAAATTGTGCCGCGTAAATAATGTAATAAACGTTTGACTATTTCCGAATGGCCTACACTCAGTATGAAATACATAAAGCGTAACTGGTCACGCATTTATTAGTATGTAGGAGGGGAGTGAGCGAGTATAAGAAGAAACGTTTCGAGGAGGATTATCAATCGGAGGGAAATGATAGCTAAGGGCTCCACTGATGACTCCTGTTTCCCAGCTAAGGTAACAAGCTGGAGACAGTGGTTATTGGAGGTTTACTAAAGTTGGGCTTATAGAGTAAGGCAACCTGCAAACCCAGGTCATCTCACTGACAATCTTGGAAGGTCACCAGCTACAACTGGTTGTTTTGATGCCCTTGATGGCAGCGGAGTTGTTTAGTGGTTAAGATCAGATGAGTATGGTTGCAAGATAATCTGGACCAGCTTCCTCTCAAGTTGCCTTAGCTATGCAATTTGTCTCTGAACCCCATCTTCTAGCCGGCGCCACCAGCTCCAGCTTGTTGGCAACCAGGGTAGCCACTCTGTTGTTAAACAACTGATTTGTTATAACTAATAACAAGCAAAGGGGGGCCACTAAACTCCATGGCCAAAACCATAATGAACGTAAGTTCAATGTTGTGTTCTATGGATTAGCTGTGTAAGAAAGGGTCATTCAGAAACAAGCGCACGCAGCATGACACGAGTCTGGTGTCCAAAACAATTGAGTCAATCTGCTCAGACGTACCCTCCCAGTCCATTCGTGACTGTGTTCGACTTGGCAAGTATGATGAGAGCCGCAACCGTCCTGTACTAGCCCACCTCAATCGCACCTGTGATGTGTCTAACATACTATCTAACCGCCATAAGCTATTCACTACCCCTGGTATCTCTGTGAAGCCGCATCAATCTCCAAAAGAAAGAGCTACAGAATCTACACTATTGCGTCAGAGACGAGCACTAATTGTCTCTGGGATTGATAAAGGCAGCATCAAGATTCGTGGCAACAGCATTTATGTCAACAATCAGAAATATGGTACCGCAAATGCCTCTGAGTTTCTTGCCCAGGCAACCACCAATGCCTCTCAACAAGTCACTGACACCCCTAACTCGTCCAACAAAGAGGAGGTAGTCTCCAAGCACGCACCTAAGGGTGCTATTCAAAAGACCAATGTCTCCAATGATGCTGTTCATAACAAGAAGGTCCCCACTCCATCTATCAGTGAAGAGGAGGAATCAGATTCTGTAAACCATTCAATCCCTGCCCAGCCCAGCCAATTGGGCGACTGACTATCTCCACCCACTTCATTGTCCACACACACACACCACAATCTACTAACTTGTTCACAACCTGATCCTCCCCAATGTCCTCATCGTGATTTACAATGTCCTCGACACAATCCTCAGTGCCAGCACGCTTTGCAATGTTCTTGTCACAACCCACAATGTTCTCCCCACGACTCAACTATTGATCACAGCTCAATCACCTTCTGCTATCTAAACATAAGGAGTCTGGTCAACAAACTACGCAAATTCCAATCAATAATTTATTCATCTAACTATGATGTAATTTGCCTGACAGAAACCTGGTTGTCTGACTTTGCGTTCGACCATGAGATTCTTCCCTCCAACTACAACATCTTCCGCAATGACAGATGCTCCCGTGGAGGCGGAGTGATGATTGCTGTAAAGGATACCATCCCAGTCACATGCATTGTCAGAAACAATTCACCTCACACTGAGGTCTTGTCCGTCAACTTATTCCATAACTCAGTCACTGTCTGCTGCGCGTATATCCCTCCCAGTTCTAATGATGCACAGGTCTTCGACGCCTTCTCTTGCTTATCACAAATTGTCCAATCTAGCTCTCCCAGCCATGTCATCCTGGTTGGTGATTTCAATTGTCCAGATATTCATTGGAGCACTCTCACTGCCACTTCCTCCACCTCTAGAGCACTCTGCGACTTCGTCTTTGACAATGATCTCATGCAAATGTTAGAGGGTCCTACTCACATTAAAGGCAATACCCTAGACCTTGTGCTGACTAATTCCGTTGAGTGTATCAGTAACCTCTCAATCTGCAAGGATGACCAGATTCTCTTGTCCGATCACTATGTAGTCACCTTCCAGATCTCACATTCCTCCCCTCCTTCCCTAACAACAACAACAACTCCAAAATACGTATTTGATTTCCCCAAAGCTGACTATGACGGTATCTGTTCATACCTTATTGACTTCGATTATTCCTGCTGTCTCCGTTGCAGTGATGTTGAACTTGTATGGAACACTGTGAAGAGCTCAATCTACGAAGCTATGAACATCTTCATACCCAAAGTGAGACTCAGACGCTTTCAATACCCATGCTGGTTCACTCCAGAGCTCAGACACTTGTCTGAATCTCTTCGCACACTTAGGAAAAAAGCTTCAAGGAAACCTACTGCCCATCTCTGCAACAAAGTAGCCCAATACCAGTCGACCCTTCGGGACAAAATTCTACACGCAAAATCTCAATATGAAATTAACCTCGTTCAATCCTTTGCTGGATCACAATCCTCCAAGATATACAAATATATTCACTCTCTCACTAAAGACAGCTCCATTCCATCAACCGTATTTCTAGGCACTTCTTCTGCTTCTCAGGACACTGAGAGGGCTGAACTCTTTAACTCTTTCTTCCACTCAGTCTTTACAATCAGCTCTTACAGGCTTCCTAGTCTGGACAATCTTCCTGTGGCCTCGCCTAGCATTTGTTCGATATCAATCTCTGAACTTGAGGTTCTTACAGCACTCTCAAGCCTAGACCCTAACAAATCTATGGGCTGTGATGGAATTGGCTCCAAATTGTTGAAACACTGTTCACTAGCGCTCTACATCCCGCTGCACCACCTCTATTCTCTAAGCATCTCCAAACACATCGTTCCTCTAGAATGGAAGCACCATTCAATTACTCCTGTCTATAAATCTGGAGATAAAAGTCAAGTAATTAACTATCGTCCTATTTCCCTCCTCTGTATTATTTCAAAAGTCCTCGAACGTCTAGTCTATGACAAACTGAGTGCGTTCATCATGAAGCACAACATCATCCATGATTCCCAATTTGGCTTTCTCCAGCACCGCTCAGCAATTCAACAACTACTTACCTTCCTAGCCAACATTCATAATGATATCAACAGCAATGCCAGATGTGATGTCATATACCTCGACTTCAGGAAAGCATTTGACAGCGTTCCCCACCATGAACTGCTACTGAAGCTCCGGAAAGTGGGTGTAAATGGGAGTCTCTGGTATTGGTTTCGTGCCTACTTACTAGGCAGACAGCAACATGTCTCAATCTCTGGTTGCTCTTCCTCTTCACTTCCTGTGATCTCTGGGGTACCCCAGGGAAGCATTCTGGGTCCCCTCTTGTTTCTTATATACATCAACGATCTCCCATCCAGTAGCCTCTTCACTAAGTTATTCCTTTTTGCGGACGACACCAAATGCCTCTCTCGCATATCCTCACCTTCTGATAGTCTCCTGCTGCAATCCGACCTGGATGGGGTTTCCTCTTGGAGCAAAAAGTGGCTGTTGGCATTCAATGAAACTAAGCTCCATCTCTTATCCATCAATACCAAACGCTCTAACCCTCTGTCTACGTCTACAGCTGACTCCTCCTACTACATAAATGGTCGGTCAATTGCACCTTGCAACTCTCACAAAGACCTGGGCATTGTAATAGCATCTGACCTTAAGTGGACAGATCACCTGCACCTCATATCCTCTAAAGCCTACAAGAAGTTGGGGCTGCTTCGCCGCACTTTCTGTGCTACAAATAGTATCAGTACAAAGAAACGACTCTACATATCTCTTGTGAGATCCCAACTGTTATATGGCTCACAAATCTGGAGACCGGTTCTGATCAAAGACATCAATTTAATAGAATCAATTCAACGCCGTGCAACAAAATACATTCTAAACGACTATACTTCTGACTACAAAGCAAGGTTGACAAAGCTGCACCTACTGCCTCTATCGATGTTGTTCGAACTACACGACATCTGCTTCTTCATCAAATCTTTGAAATCTGACGCTAACAGCTCATTTAATATTGTCAATTTTGTCTCCTTCAACACGAACCAAACCAGGTCTGGATCGCATATGAAGCTAGTCCAACCTCTATCAAAACACTCAAGAGACAAACAGTTTTATTTCAATAGATTACCATCTCTATGGAATTCACTCCCAGCTATAGACTTGACTCTTAGCTACAAGCTAATAAAGCATCGTCTCAAAGTTACTCTTTGGAACCATTTTCTCGCCAACTTCAACCCCGAATCCACCTGCTCCTTCCACTATTCATGTCCCTGTTCTAAATGTTCAACTGTTCCCAGGACAGTATTCACCTCACTATAGCAACTATTGACTACTACTAACGTCACATGCCAGTTACCACAAACTTCCACCTGACAAGACCACTACCAATCTGAAGGTGTCCTTCTCGCTCAGCACTAATACCCACGTCACAATCTCATGAACCCATATGATATTATGTTTACTAGTGTTCTTTGTTCAATCCTTGTAAAGTCGTCCCTTAACCCATAGATAATAGAACTACGTAGTTCTATTATCTATGCTTAACCTAACGAATAAGTATGTGTATGTATTAAGTTTAAGGCAGCTAAGAATCTTTTAGCTGACCTACAGCAGTTCTCATTCTCAGCTAACTTTCAGTCTCTTTTGTGTACCACTCTCACCACCGTCACAACATGCACTCTGCTGTAAAGCAATAATAATAATAATAATAATCTTGGAACATCTGCAAGGTCACCACCAGCTACATCTGGTTTTCCTGGAAATTTCCTGCCCTTGATGGCAGCAAAATTGTTTAGTGGTTAAGATCACATGACTATGGTTGCAAGATAATCTGGACCAGCTTCCTCTCATACAAGTTGCCTTATTCAATTAGTCTCTGAACCCCCTCTTCTAGCCACCAGCTCCAGCTTGTCAGCAACCAGGGTAACCACTCTGTGGTTAAGCAACTGATTTGTTATAACAATCTTGGAACATCTGCAAGGTCACTGAGTGAGATGTAGCCTACATCTGCATGGTTTTCCTGGAAATTTCCTGCCCTTGATGGCTGCTGAGATGTTTAGTGGTTAAGGTCACCATTATGGTTGCAAGATAATCTGGACCTGCTTCCTCTCAAGTTGCCTTATGCAATTAGTCTCTGAACCTCCTCTTCTAGCCACCAGCTCCAGCTTGTCTGCAACCAGGGTAACCACCCTGTGGTTAAACAACTGACTTGTTTTGCAGTGAATTATAACAAACGAAAAATCGAGTCAATGATGGGGTTCAAGCTGGGCTTTGTTGCTCTTGTAGTCCTGTCCGCAGGCTCTCTTCTCCTGACTACCACGGCCAGCCAGTCAGACAATGCTGCCCTCCCTCTCCCCCTTCTCCCCAGAGTGCTGAATGCAACCGAGCAAACCTGCCCTCCTAATGACCTCCGAAGCACGGCCCGCTCTGAACTAGCCCAGGACGTTCGTACACTTCTACAAGATAACGTTCGTACACTGCTACAAGATAACGTTAGCTGTCCTGCTGTTCAAATGGCCACCCCTGCAGATTCCTGCAGTGAAATATCTGCAAACTGCCCCTCTGGCTACTACTGGGTGAGGAGCTCCAATGGGACTGCAGTGCAGGTCTACTGTGACATGGACAGGCGGTGTGGCTGTAGCAGCACTCGAGGATGGGTACGTGTTGCCAACCTTGATGCGAGCAACACCTCTCAGCAGTGCCCAAGTGCGTGGAGACTTATCACGACACCAAAAAGGACGTGTGGACGAGCTAGAGGTGATAGTGGCTGCGACTCTGCGATGTTCCCAACCAACGGGATACGATACAGCCATGTCTGCGGTCAAGTTATCGGATATCAGTATGCAACAGTCGATGCATTTCATTACTTTGTTAACCCCTCAGCTACAACGACTTTAGACAGCACCTACGTTGATGGTGTCAGCATCACACATGGAGCTCTGGGGTCCAGGCAACACATTTGGAGTTTTGCTGCTGGATTTGGAGCAACCCACACTGACGTGAATTGCCCTTGCAGTGGTGGAACTTCTACCCCTTCATATGTTGGACAGGACTACTTTTGCGAAACTGGCAATGATAATACTGGAGCGGTAGCAGGAGTGTTCTTTGATGGCGATCCTCTCTGGGATGGCTCAAACTGTGAACCACCTTACGCCTGTGAGTGTACCGTCAACAGCCCTCCCTGGTTCTGCAAGGAGCTGCCCCAGGCCACGACTGATGACATTGAAGTTCGTATTTGTCGTGATGAAGACCGTGAAGAAGACACCCCAGTCGAACTCATCGAACTCTACATTCGCTAATGATCAAGCCATCGTGTGTGAACTCCCAGCGTAGTGTCAAGCATAGTTTAGATTTGAGTGTTGATGTTCATGTGTATGATACAAATGTACATGCATGCAGACTTCTCTGCTAGTCCCTACCCCTGTAGTTATGCTCTTTGCTGAATATCCATTGCTTCTTCTTAAAGTGATGCCATGTGCACACCTACAACACTTTGCGCACAGTGGGCTACTTCAGTGTCCCAATACGTATTCTTGAGGGGTGACAGCTTAAAAGAATTCGTTATACAACCCTCCTACACATGGACATTGTATTTGGTATAATGAAAACGATGTTGGTTGTAATAGTTGTTGTATGCAAGTATGTAAAGCAGAGATCTCAACCACTTAAGATGAGAGCTTAGGTGAAGACGAGTGAGATCAGTGAATAAGTTAGCGAGATATGTCATACTTATGCTAATAGAATTCATGATCCAGTTTAGTGCAAGGTAATTCATGGGTGCATTCAAGGCCAGTACTAATTGCCTTAGTTTGGGTGGCATTCAACGTAATGACTGGTATGCAACTCAAGTGAAGCACAGTATACGTATTGCTATCCTGGGATCCTTGGCATTAAAGTTTTGAGGTGGTGGCTGTGGATAAATACCGGTACGCAATACAGTGGGTTTTCTGCATAATTATGCACAACTTCCAAAGTTATTCATATCCATGCAGGTATGACACTTGGAGTTTTGGTGCTGGATATGGAACCTTCGCTTAGCTACTTGGGTTGCCCTTGGCCTACCCCGTTTTTTCTGTTCTTCGATTTCCGTTGACAACAATACACGGATGCGGCGACGAAAAACGCGGAAGGCCTGGTATGATTCATCATGTGCTTTATGTCAAGTGGACGTAGGGGGGGTGTGACCCAACCGCAAATAAGTTTAAAAACCACCGACGAAGTTGTGTAGATTGTCTGAGAGTCTCGACTAGCCACGGAGCGTTTGAACCGAACCGACTGGATGATAAACAGCCTTCAGGACCTGCTGAAACAACTACGCCCCCGGCCCCCCCCCAGCCCTACGTCCACCCTTGCATCCACCTGACGTCACTCACGTGATGAATGATACCAGGCCTTCCGCATTTTTCACCGCCTTTCCGCATCCGTGTATTATTGTCAACGGAAACCGAAGAACAGAAAAAACGGGGTAGGCCTGGGAACAAGGCTAAGGTAAATCGGGGTAATTTCGGTCGCCGCACAATTCCAGTCAGTATAGCCCAGAAGCTAAGCTTACATAGAGCAATTGCGGATATAATTGCAGTTCTAGTACGAGGAGCAGTTAGTGTTACTGCAACATAAGTGGGACTCCCAAAGAATCTATCGTGTACAATTGGCGGTGGCTTTTGTATAGACTGACCGGAATTATACCATGACCGGAATTACCCCGTTTTACCTTACTTATAACTCCTACGTGCACAGTTGACATGACATGCGTGTACATCTAATGACATGCAGCTAAGACATGCATTACCATAGTACAATCATACACAATCATGTGACATGACATACATCTAAGGCATGCCATAGTACTTGTCCAATTTGAGTACACAAATATGTAACTTCAAAATGCAATCCTAGTGTAATATTCCACACGGCTATGCGCAGCTGGCCACGGACAAGCTGACTGAATGGTGGATGGCAGAATATGTGCCTGAACAGAGTTGTGTACTAAGGACTGAGCCTTTTATAACAGAGTAGAATACAATCAGGGCCAAACGCCAGATCAGATATAACTCAGGTGCATGTTTACAAGGCAATACAACATATCATTGTTCAGTACACAATGTCTCTGCTGTTCAGCTTCAGGTTGCTACACTAGGTACAATACTTGAGGCCTTAACTCCTACATATATAAAATGGAGTAGTGATTTATATGGAATAGCTACATGTGTACTGGAACGTAGCTGGTCAGGCGTTTGAATGTGGGAGGAGAGTGATGATCATGCAGAATCAGACAGAAACGACCACAGTCTCAATGAGACCAACAATCAAGCCAATAATGGAATTTGAGTTGCTCTCCTAGTCCTGTCTGTAGGCACACTTCTCCTGACTCCCACGACCGGTCAGGAAACGACACTGGCCTCTGTCTGCCCTTTCCTGCATGATTGGTCAGGCGTTGTACTGGTATGTGTCACTGGGCATTGGGATGAGTGAAAATTCCATGTGGATTAGTCAAGGAGCTCATAACGGGAAGGAGGCTCCGAGCGTCCAACTAGCATAACCATCAGGCGCAGAGTAGCAGTACACAACACTCCTTATACGCTTATGTTTGTGGTCTGTTCGTGTAAGGCTGCACAGATGTCACGTAAGCAGGTGGGCAGGCTTTGTGTACGCTATTGTGGATGATGTCTGCGAGCCCTCACAGGCTTCTTAACAGAGTACAGTAGGTGCGAGTTGTAGCCCTTCCGTATAAGGCACTTTGTGCGACTGCTAACCAGCGACAGATGGAACCCTAACAAGTACGGTAGTTTGACGCTCCTTCGTGCCACTTCGCCGCACTCATAAGCTCCTGATTAGTCCAATTTGGTGATTCTTAGTGTGAAATACTTAGAGCATAACTGGTGAGGCGTTGTACAATGTACGTGAGCAGCCATGTTAATTGAGTACGAAATGCTTAGAACGTAACTGGTCAGGCGTTTATTTGTATGTGGGAGATGGTGTTCCTCCCCAGCCAGGGGGAGCACCCCAGGAACAGGAGCGCATGAGCCGCCGAAGGCGGCGAAGGAGCGTTGAACTAGTAAAGACATGTTGTAGTCCCTCACACCTTTTGGTTTAAACCTGACATCTTGCACTTGTCCTTTGTGCCGACTCCTGCCGTGACTCCTCCCTCGACTGTCATCTCTTGCTCGTGCCCATTCCCACCACCTCTTTTCTGTCGTATAGGAGTACTGCACACCAATAGATACATACAAGTAGAAATACATTATGCAATTGAGTGATCCATGTACCCAATTGAGAGAGTGATCACCATCTCTTTTCTGTCGTGTAGGAGTACTGCACACCAATAGATACGTACAAGTAGAAATACATTATGCAATTGAATGATCCATGTACTCAATTGCGAGAGTGATCACTGACAGTTCATTAATGGACTCTACCAAGCATTTACATGACAGCATCTACCTTGGTGCTGGTGGTACGTAGGCCTCGTGCTTCAACTCCAGCATGTCAATCATAGCCTTCCACCAGTCTTGTTGAACTCCAGAATCAGTGTATCTGGGAAGATGGTGCTCTAACTTCCACAGATCAGGCTTCTCATAGCTTGAAACTACCAGTTGGCTTTCCATCTGGAAGGGACTGCAGAGGAACAGCAATGATATTCTATAATCTGCTGAAGGGCCTTTATAATATGCCCAGTATATAGCTACGTTGGTGCAACCTTTGTGGTACCATGTAAGTCAGCTAGCTCTAGTACAACTATGGCTGCACAAAGGCCAATTTGTATTTCATAGCTGGGTTTCACACAAATCCTACCTAATGGCCTCTTGCTGTATATGGTGAAATTTTGGAGGTGTGAAGGACTACTACATGTCCTCTGGACAGACAGACAACAGACAGACAGACAGACGGACAAACCAATTGCTTAACCCTGCTTCGTGCATGTGTATGCACGGTAATAATTATGTAACATTTTGGGGGTCTTGTAAGTACAGTAAACTACATACACACAAGGGAGTTGAACCATGGTGACTAGTACTCCTGGTATTTATGGTCTATAGATAGACTACCCTCACACTCAGTATGAAATACTTAGAGCGTAACTGGTCACGCGTTCATTAGTATGTGGGAGGGGAGTCAGCGAGTATAAGAAGAAACGTTTCGAGGATGATTATAGATCAGAGAGAAATGATAAGCTCCACTGTTGACTCCTGTTTCCCAGCTAAGGTAACGGAGGGGGTTTCCGGAGTCTTTTCATTCCAGACACGGCATTCATGCCCCTCACATTCCCTCCGTTAGCAATTCTTCCAAATTATGGTAAGTTTGCATGCATACCCTACCTTCGAACTCTCCAACTCTGTGCAGTTGTTAGCAAAAACTGCTCCCAGAGAGCGAAAACTGGGGCCGTGTCGGGAAATCCCCTGCTGTCCGGAAACCCCCTCCGCTACCTTATGAGTCGTCTGGTACCCGCACTCAATAAATGTCGGAGCTCAAGCGTGTGCAGGAGTAATGCAAGTGCGCTCACTGTACTCACCACTGCGTGTATCTGCAGAGCTCTCAACTCTCACGCATTTCACCAGCAACTCACGCTCTCACACATAGCGGCCTGATTCTCACGCAATCCGTTATTCCAGGCAGCCTCGCTGAGGACAGTTATGCTCGTTCCCATGCAGCAGATGTAAGAACAGGAACGAGACTACATAGGGGCGCATCTGGAGCTTATGCGCATGTTTATGTATGAGCAACAGGTTCGAACGCGCGCGCCGCACACCTGCACGAGACTGTTATAGTGGAAGTTAGTCTCGGAACCAGACCCTTCGTGCGGGGGAGGAGGAAAGGGTCTGGGCACCATCTTACGTACATTCGAGTTGTCCCCAGGTCGGAATGTTGACCTAACGAATCAGAAGCGTTGATTGCGAATGACGTCAGGGAAATTATTTTTCTCCAGGCCGGCTTTCGGTCCAGTGACTAGACATGGCGAATCGCTGTGCCGTACCGCGTTACCCGCGAGTGACTGACAAAAGTCGAGGAGAGCAACGAGCAGGTCGACTGTGATGGTACGCGTGGTATCGCACTGCAGTTGATCGCTAATTACCACGCATAATTACGTTCCGTGAGGACAACTCGAATGTAGGAACGTGCCCAGACCCTTTCCTCCTCCCCCGCACGAAGGGTCTGGTTCCGAGACTAAGTGGAAGTATTACTACCGGTACCGGTACTATTAACTGAAGAGTTTGTGATGCCATGCATAGTCATGTTTTTGTTTGTACTTGGATAATCACCCTTTACTGTTGAGTTTGATAGAACTTGTTATTACCGTTGACTTCGATGGCTTATCTCACTCATTTAGACACTGATCTCACTCATTTTCACCTATTAAAGCTCTCACTCATATTAGCCTTAAGTGGTTGAGAGCTCTGTATAATTATGTCACGCCCGTTGCACATTACACTAGTGAATACATGCACACGACTTTCTGTTGACTGTTTTGCCCGTACCTGTAGAGGCAGTTGAAAAGAGGATCGTGATTTGGACCAGCATGGTTGATAGTAGCCTCATTCCCAGGCCTCCCTCTCTCAGGCCTTGGAATGAGGCCAGGTTGATAGTTACTCCACCCACCCTCCCTTTGGCAGTACATGGATATCACAGAGTCGGTAGACTCTGTATGTAGGGATACGACGTATACACGCAATATATGCTAATACAAAAAAATCTCTCCAAATCTCAGAAACGGTACACTTATAAGCCTTTATAACAACATACCACTCATCTTCGAGTGTTTTCATGGCCAACAAGACTCACAGCGTCGCGAAAAACCATCGCGAAAGTACCAAACCAGGCACTAGCAAAACGGGCAAATTGTTTTTCTTTCTTTCTTTCTTCTTCTTCTTCTTCTTCAGACAACTTAGCTCAACGTTGCCTCAATCTGTCACGATGGTTTTCGCACAAAACAGCAGTATTTTCAACCGAGCAGTGCAACCACCCATCGCTTTTTCGCTACCTCCAAGTCTTCACCAGGCGGCTACAGCTGCCCACTCAATAACTATGGCTTCGTTTGTCACGCCATTTAAACGTTTGTACGCATGCGCACTTAAACGATCACTTAGCAACGATTCTTAATTATTAGTCCCTGTACGCATGATTGCTACCTATACTGTATTCTGTGAGTAGGGCTCAACACCCATATGAATGTTCCTATACTATAAACTGCCTATGCCATGGTCTTCTAGACAGGGAGAACTCAGTGGCTTTGTCATCCATCTAACAGTTGACTTGAGATGCCCGGCCTGATTCTTCAGCCAATGCTGGAAGTGTAATACCTGAGTAATATTGTCCATATACCAAGGCAAGGACACCTACTGCCCAGGTGCCTGTGAAGTCACTGACTTCTGCAGCGAACTTCAGCTCAAACATGCGCCTGCTGCCAAAAAAATTACATAAACAAGTAATAAAAAACATTTAAAATGTAGCATGCAGGATGTAGGGATACCAGAACAGCAAAAGTAAGGAAACCAGAGGGATGATCGAACACAACAGTGGAGTATACAATCACCCCTACATATCTTTTTTCATTGTACATGTATAATATGGAAGAAGATCTCTGTGGGGGGGGGGGGGGGGGGGGGGGGGGTTGTATACTTCACTGTTGTGTTCGATCATCCCTCTTGTTTCCTTACTTTTTGCCATTCTGGTATCCCTACATCCTGCTACATTTTAAATGTTTTTTACTACTTGTCCACATGTAGTTCGTTGCCAATGACAGCTTCTAATTATACGTGGAAGCAACACACTTGTGGAAATTCCTGCTCTACTTGCATTTGCACAATGAGTATGTGAACATCCAGTAAGTTTTGCCCCATCTGCAGGCTATAGGGTATGTACGTATCTTATGAAATTTTACCCCCATACTGTACCACTAGTATAATACCTGGAAAATACCTTGGTATACATGCATGTATATGAGGCAAGTGGCAAATTAAACTCGATGATTGTATTGTGAACTGAGTGCACTGCTGCCATATAGTGGTTTATGTTAGTGCATGCAGTGTAACACATCGATCCGAGCTTCACGGAACATGTCCAAATCTCACTAGCTATACTATAGAGTTTAATCACTATCAGTAAAGCTGTAGCTACATTTAACCGGAACACCACCGATAATTGTGTGTTGTGCAATGATATCATCCCAACCATCCAACCGGAGTAACGTTCCCTAAGAAAGTAACTGGCAGTCATTGTAATTACCCCGCGCGCGCATGCGCGAAACGGGGTTAAGCAATCGGTTTTGTCTGTCAGTCAGTCGTCTGTCAGTCGTCTGTCAGGTGGAAAAAATTGAAATCTCGCCACATAGACCCTCAAAAAACATCCAAATGGAGTCAAACAATAGCAAATAGCAAAAAAATGCTCTATGTGTACCTGACTGAAGTCAAGGCGCTCCGTTTCGCTGTATTTCGGCTATTTCCTACTTTTCATAACTATTCATAACATTGGCTCCACCTCTTCGTGACTTCAAGAACAGGACACGCAGTGCATTTGGAAACTTCATGCTTCGAGATGACCGCTAGGAAACAGTGCTTTCTCACGATCTATGTACTTCACAGACATCATGGCTATTGTTTCGGCTGTTTTTTCCAGCTATTTCCTATTATTCGTAACATTTAGCCCCACCTCTCGAGCTTCACAATATAGTATATACGGTAAGCGGTCACTCCCACACCTTGGATATGGCCATACACGAACACAGTATATGCGATAGCCGCCGTTGCGCATAGGCAGAGATGTCACGTCGATTGTAGCTGCACTGTGCATGCATCCTGGCCTGATGTTCAGCGCGGGGTATGTGTTCTATGAACACCTCTAGTTTTTATGTCAGCAGTCGGATGAGTAAAAATTCCATGTACATTAGTCCAATTTTGGTGAGTCAGGCGTTGTACGTGAGCAGTAGGATGAGTGAAATTTCCGTGTACCGTATTTATGCTAATAAAATGGTAAAATTCACTGCTGAAATTCCAGGAAATGAATTTGTACCGCTAGATTGGATGTACCATTGTTTTTGTAATAGGCCACTCGCTGCGTTTGGAGTTGTGGCAGTTGTAATTCCAGGAAATGGGCATCGAACTGTCATGCCACGTACTGTGTTTCGAACGTTTGTGGCTGCACGATTCCGGTCCAGGAACTGGGCATCTACTCTCATTGCCATGCACTGCATTTCGAGTGCACACTGTGTCTCAGCACTTTGGTGCTGAGACAAAAACTTGTGTGCAGACAAGCTGGAGACAGAACCTGCAAACCCAGGTCATCTGACTGACAATCTTGGAAGGTCACCAGCTACAACTGGTTGTTTTGATGCCCTTGATGGCAGCGGAGTTGTTTAGTGGTTAAGGTCATATGACTATGGTTGCAAGATAATCTGGACCAGCTTCCTCTCAAGTTGCCTTAATATGCAATTAGTCTCTGAACCCCCTCTTCTAGCCACCGGCTCCAGCTTGTCAGCAACCAGGGTAACCACTCTGTGGTTAAACAACTGATAATCTTGCAACCTCACCAGCTAGCTACATCTGGAAATTTCCTGCCCTTGATGGCTGCTGAGATGTTTAGTGGTTAAGATCACACCATTATGGTTACAAGATAATCAAGTTGCCTTATGCAATTAGTCTCTGAAGCCCCTCTTCTAGCGGTTGCATGTAAAACGCGAACGTGGAATGGAACGTGGAATGGATGTAAAATGTCATAACGAGTCAAACGTACGCGTGTTAATTAAGGTGGGCATCAATTGGAGCTGGCGCAAGCGAAGTCTCGCGCAGTCGAGTCATGGTGGCAATCATATCGTGAGAGAGAGCTCAGCCTAGGCGCCTGGCCACGCGAGACTACCGGCAGGTTGTATGCCCTGGATGTGAGAGGTTCACAGTAGACAACAAGATGTTAGCTGACATGACTAGCTATGCCATCCGAGTGAAGCAGGGCTATAATAATTACGGTCTTCGTCTGAGTGCGAATAAGCGTGAGCGGGCCAGCATAGCAGCACAGCTAGGTCTATAGCACTAGCACGTTACACGTTCATACAGCTTACACTAGTGATGCTACTCGTGCTTTAATATTTGTCAGAAGACAATAGGCCTGCTCCACTTCGCTGATCGGTCAACCTACACGAAATTCTCCATCCAGGCGTAGTGACGGGTAGCCTCGCGTAGCCAGGTTGTCACTCGCGCGACGATTGTCAGCAGCCACCATCTCCCTTGACTCGACTCTTGCACTGTCTATGCCGACTACTGCATGCGCAGGCTCCCTCGCGCCAGCCCCAATTAATTAACACGCTTATTAGACTTATTAGGACATTTTACATCCGTTCCACGTTCCATTCCATTCCACGTTCCGCGTTTTACACGCAACCTCTTCTAGCCACCGTCTCCAGTTTGTCTGCAACCAGGGTAACCACCCTGTGGTTAAACAACTGACTTGTTTTGCAGTGAATTATAACAAACGAAAAATCGAGTCAATGATGGGGTTCAAGCTGGGCTTTGTTGCTCTTGTAGTCCTGTCCGCAGGCTCTCTTCTCCTGACTACCACGGCCAGCCAGTCAGACAATGCTGCCCTCCCTCTCCCCCTTCTCCCCAGAGTGCAAAATGGAACCGGGCAAACCTGCCCTCCTAATGACCTCCGAAGCACAGCCCGCTCAGAACTAGCCCAGGACGTTCGTACACTTATACAAGATAATGTTCGTACACTGCTACAAGATAACGTTAGCTGTCCTGCTGTTCAAATGGCCACCCCTGCAGCTTCCTGCAGTGAAATATCTGCAAACTGCCCCTCTGGCTACTACTGGGTGAGGAGCTCCAATGGGACTGCAGTGCAGGTCTACTGTGACATGGACAGGCGGTGTGGCTGTAGCAGCACTCGAGGATGGGTACGTGTTGCCAACCTTGATGCGAGCAACACCTCTCAGCAGTGCCCTAGTGCGTGGAGACTTATCACTACACCAAAAAGGACGTGTGGACGAGCTAGAGGTGATAGTGGCTGCGACTCTGCGATGTTCCCAACCAACGGGATACGATACAGCCATGTCTGCGGTCAAGTTATCGGATATCAGTATGCAACAGTCGATGCATTTCATTACTTTGTTAACCCCTCAGCTACAACGACTTTAGACAGCACCTACGTTGATGGTGTCAGCATCACACATGGAGCTCTGGGGTCCAGGCAACACATTTGGAGTTTTGCTGCTGGATTTGGAGTTGCAAACTACACTGACGTGAATTGCCCTTGCAGTGGTGGAACTTCTACCCCTTCATATGTTGGACAGGACTACTTTTGCGAAACTGGCAATGATATTAGTGAAGTGATAGTATTAGTGTTATATGATAGCGATCCTCTCTGGGACGGCTCAAACTGTGGATCAGCTTTCGTCTGTGAGTGTACCGTCAACAGTCCCCCTTGGTTCTGCAAGGAGTTGCCCCAGGCCACGACTGATGACATTGAAGTTCGTATTTGTGGTGATGAAGGCCGTGGTAATGAAGACACCCCAGTCGAACTCATCGAACTCTACATTCGCTAATGATCAAGCCATCGTGTGTGAACTCCCAGCGTAGTGTCAAGCGTAGTTTAGATTTGAGTGTTGATGTTCAAGTGTATGATACGAATGTACATGCATGCAGACTTCTCTGCTAGTCCCTACCCCTGTAGTTATGCTCTTTGCTGAATATCCATTGCTTCTTCTTAAAGTGATGCCATGTGCACACCTATAACACTTTGCGCACAGCAGGCTATTTCAGTGTCCCAATACGTATTCTTGAGGGGTGACAGCTTATGGATAAATACCGGTACGCAATACAGTGGGTTTGTCGATGTTCTGCATATGCACAACTTCCAAAGTTATTCAATCCATGCAGGTATGACACTTGGAGTTTTGGTGCTGGATATGGAACCTTCGCTTACTTGGGTTGCCCTTGGCCTACCCCGTTTTTTTCTGTTCTTCGGTTTCCGTTGACAACAATACACGGATGCGGCGACGAAAAACGCGGAAGGCCTGGTATGATTCATCATGTGCTTTATGTCAAGTGGACGTAGGGGGGTGTGACCCAACCGCAAATAAGTTTAAAAACCACCGACGAAGTTGTGTAGATTGTCTGAGAGTCTTGACTAGCCGCGGAGCGTTTGAAACGAGCCGACTGGATGATAAACAGCCTTCAGGACCTGCTGAAACAACTACGCCCCCCCCCCCCCCCCCCCCCCCCCCCCCCCCCCCCCCACGTCCACCCTTGAGTCCACCTACGTCCACGTGCCCTTGCATCCACCTGACGTCACTCACGTGATGAATGATACCAGGCCTTCCGCATTTTTCACCGCCTTTCCGCATCCGTGTATTATTGTCAACGGAAACCAAAGAACAGAAAAAAAGCGGGGTAGGCCTGGGAACAAGGCTACTTGTAACTCCTACGTGCACAGTTGACATGCCATGCGTGTACATCTAATGACATGCAGCTAAGACATGCTGCCATAGTACAATCATGTGACATGACGTACATCTAAGGTAAGCCATGATAGTACTTGTCCAATTTGAGTACACAAATATGTAACTTCAAAATGCAATCCTAGTGTAATATTCCACACAGCTATGCGCAGCTGGCCACGGACAAGCTGACTGAATGGCGGATGGCAGAATATGTGCCTGAACAGAGTTGTGTACAAAGGACTGAGCCTTTTATAACAGAGTAGAATACTACAAAATCAGGGCCAAACGCCAGATCAGATATAACTCAGGTGCATGTTTACAAGGCAATACAACATATCATTGTTCAGTACACAATGTCTCTGCTGTTCAGCTTCAGGTCGCTACACTAGGTACAATAGGCCTTAACTCCTACATATATAAAATGGAGTAGTGACTTAATACATTTGTATATTAGAACGTAGCTGGTCAGGCGTTTGAATGTGGGAGGAGAGTGATGATCATGCAGAATCAGACAGAAATGACCACAGTCTCAACGAGACCAACAATCATGTACACAATCATGCCAATAATGGAATTTGAGTTGCTCTCCTAGTCCTGTCTGTAGACACACTTCTCCTGACTCTCACGACCGGTCAGGAAACGACACTGGCCTCTGTCTGCCCTTTCCTGCATGACTGGTCAGGCGTTGTACTGGTATGTGTCACTGGGCATTGGGATGAGTGAAAATTCCATGTGGATTAGTCAAGGAGCTCATAACGGGAAGGAGCGTCCAACTAGCATAACCATCAGGTGCAGAGTAGCAGCACACAACACTCCTTATATGTTTGTGGTCTGTACGTGTAAGGCTGCACGTGATGTCACGTAAGCAGGTACAGGTGGGCAGGCGTTAGCCTCGTTCCCAGGCCTCTACCACAGCTTTTGTCGCTTTACGAAAATCGCGGAGAAGGCCTGGAAGGGTTTCGCACGTGATGCGTGCCGCGACCGTCATAAAACGTCATCCGTTCAAGACCATTATGTACTAGTACACTAGCTACGATCGCGTACGGAGACAAATCAACGGCCAGAAGAGAGCCACACCGACTTATCCAAGCTAGAAGTCTTACCTTCGAAGTAGTGCTGAGCTGCAAGTGTTGTACTTTCCAGAGCGATGGCGGAATGAACAGTCAAAGCGCTTCATGCGCTTCGAAGTTATAACCGTTGTATTGCAGTCATCTCTCAGCGGTTTTGTTTCAAATCGAGGTATGTTGTATAGGTAGGACCTGCCTCTCCTGTGGAATTTGTCTGGTCTCTGTAGCTTCTCTGGAACAGGCGATAGTCAGTTGAATACTGTGAGTATGTATTAACGGAATCCGTGACGTAAGCGGCGGCATGCATCACGTGCGAAGCCCTTCCAGGGGAGCTATCCCGGAGTGGTTTTCAAAGCTTCAATTCTATTGGCTAATATAACAATATAAACCACACCCTAACCTGCCATAATATACCCTAAGTATGCACTGTATGACGTAAGTGACCTAAGTGAACCAATCAGAAGCGAGCTTTGAAAACTACTCCGGTACTGTAGGTTCCAGGCCTTCTCCGCGATTTTCGTACTGCAAGCGACAAAAGCTGTGGTAGAGGCCTGGGAACGAGGCTAGGCAGGCGTTGTGTACGCTATTGTGGATGCTATTGTGGATGACATCTGCGAGCCCTCGCAGGCTTCTTAACAAAGTACAGTAGCCTGAGTAGGTGCGAGTTGTAGCCCTTCCGTATAAGGCACTTTGTGCGACTGCTAACCTGGAACCCTAACAAGTACAGTAGCTTGATGCTCCTTCGTGCCACTTCGAGGCGCTCATAAGCTCCTGATTAGTCCAATTTGGTGATTCTTAGTGTGAAATACTTAGAGCGTAACTGGTGAGGCGTTGTACAATGTACGTGAGCATCCATGTTAATTGAGTACGAAATGCTTAGAACGTAACTGGTCAGGCGTTTATTTGTATGTGGGAGATGGTGTTCCTCCCCAGCCAGGGGGAGCACCCCAGGAACAGGAGCACATGAGCCGCCGAAGGTGGCGAAGGAGCGTTGAACTAGTAAAGACATGTTGTAGTCCCTCACACCTTTTGGTTTAAACCTTATATGGAAGACCTTTGTGGTACCATGTAAGTCAGCTAGCTCTAGTACAACTATGGCTGCACAAAGGCCAATTTGTATTTCACACCTACTTAGCTGGGTTTCACACAAATCCTTACAACTGCATACCTAATGGCCTCTTGCTGTATATGGTGAAATTTTGGAGGTGTGAAGGACTACTACATGTCTTAGGTGGGGCATGCGTAGTTCAAAGCTCCTTCGCCGCCTTCGGCGGCTCATGTGTTCCTGCCAGGAACTATGCACTCTTTTTACAGTGTACATGAGCAGTGGAATTTACATGAATTGGGTGATAGTTACGAAGTATGAAATACTTACATGTAGTATGAAATACTTACATGCAGAGTGTAACTGGTCAGGCGTTCACTAGTATGTGGGAGACTGTTTCTCCCCAGCCAGGGGGACCACACTGCTACCTACTCTTTTTACCGTGTACGTGAGCAGTAGGATGAGTGGAATTTCCATGCGAATTAGCCCAATTGGGTGATACTTACGTAGTACGAAATACTTAGAGTGCAACTGGTCACGTGTTCATTAGTATGTGGGAAGGGAGTGAGTGAGTATAAGAAGGAACGTTTTGAGAATGATTATCAATCAGAGAGAAACGATATTAGTCTCTAAGAAACGAACAATCAGGATGTTTCTTGGTACACGAACAATGGTGTCGGCGTCCTTCTCTAATTACATGTGCAGCGTACGCCCGGTCAGTCGGGCTGCCACTCTCAATTTGTATGACAGTCCTTAGTCGGTAAGCAAAACTTTTGGAGACGAGACAGTTTTTTGATAGAGCAGACACGCAGTATAAGTGTCTCATAATTTCAAAACAGTCAACATATGAGCCTTTACTAGGAATACGTATATATCTGCATCATGCCTCGCACATGCCACATGCATGCGTACGTGTGACCTGATCATCCATGCATAGGTAATTTGAGAGTGTGGAGCTGTGAAAAGATGTCGATTACGCTCACTGTTCGACTCAGCTACTCTAGCTCTGTCTATGTGAAACTATTGTGAAGTGGCTGTATAAACAGATGTCGACTGCGCTCACTGTTCGACTCCATATATAGCTGCTCGAGCTCCGCAAGCCCTGGAGGCACTGTGCTACTCCACGGATCGGAGTTTCAAGGTTTTAAATCTCGCACCATCGAGCCCTTGCTGCAAATACAGCTCAATTTGCCAGCAGGAAACCTACAACATTCCTAAGTATTATCAACATTCCTGCTAACAACTTCGCCAGCATGGTGAGTTTTGGTGTCCTTTAAAACTGCTAACAACTACGCCAGCGCGGTGAGTTTCGACATGTAAGTGACAGTGATCACTGCTGTGTGGTCAGAATCTTTGTGGGGCCTTCGTAAGACAATACTGGCAACCAACGTCAAAAGGAGCGATCGAGCAATGGTGGCCGACGGCACAACAAAAGCGCTTGTATCTCCACCACCAAGGTGAGTTTCAGCACCAAAATTGTACGCATGATAGTGATCACGACGGTGTAGTCAGAATGTTTGTAGGCCATTCCGAAGTAGTCAAATGGTACATTATTTACGCGACACAATTTTTCCCTACCATGAGTGTAATTATTTACTGGACTTTCTTCTGGTAGTGAAGAGACCTAGCAGTTAATGTTGGGTGCTCTTGCATTGTTATCAGTTCGTGGTGAATGAAATTCCACCCACAAATTTACACGGTTATAATTCCCCTATGATCACTAGATACATGTAATGTATGATCCTACCACTCCGCCAAAGTGAATTCACTGTCAATTAATATTTCCGGTTATAATGGTAATTTCATCGCGATGTTCTGTAAGTCCATAATTTTTGTTCCTATGATTATTGTAGAGTACCGTATTTATGCTAATAAAACAGTATAAAAAAATAATAATAATCTAAATCCACTACAGTAGGATTGGAATCATAGAAATTCCAGGAAATGAATTTTGTATTGATGGATCGTTTTAATAGATAGAAATTGTCCGGCTGGTTTGGAGAGAGTGACCGTTGTTATTCCAGGAAATGGGCATCGAAATGCTGTGCCACGTACTGCATTTCAAGCCTTTGTGACTGTTGTGGCTGCACTATTCCAGGAAATGGACACCCACTGCCGTGCCACATGCTGCATTTCGGCCAAATCAGACTGACTATGAATAGCGTATTTTGTAAATGTGCAACTGTGTTGTTTTGCCTGGTATCAGTACATTGGAATCACAGAAAATAATTAGTGTCCTGAACTCTGCGTAATTGGATTAGTGGATATTCCAGGAATTGAATTTCTAGGCTAGATTAGATGTAGCTAGATGTACCATTTTATTAACATAAATATGGAGTATATTCATAGAATACTTACCCTGCACGCCCATCTCTCAGTCTAAGATCCATACTCATTGACGTCATGGACGCTCTTCCGTATGAACACGTGCCAGAGCCGGCCGTGTGCGCCCGTATTTTTAGTTGCTGATCGTATTATCATTGTTTATTTTGGATTGCAATGGTATTGTTGGGTTTAGCAATTGTCTAAAGCCCTGTAGATCGCGCAATTTCCTATTTTTTCTCTGGACAGACAGACAGACGGACAAACCGATTGCTTAACCCTGCTTTGTGCATGTGTACGCACGGTAATAATTATGTAACATTTTTGGAGTCTTGTAAGTACAGTAAACTACATAGTTACACACAAGGGAATTGAACCATGGTGACGTGGTATTTATGGTCTATAGATAGACTACCCTCACACTCAGTATGAAATACTTAGAGCGTAACTGGTCACGCGTTCATTAGTATGTGGGAGGGGAGTCAGCGAGTATAAGAAGAAACGTTTCGAGGATGATTATCAATTGGAGAGAAATGATAAGCTCCACTGATGACTCCTGTTTCCCAGCTAAGGTAACAAGCTGGAGACAGTGGTTATTGGAGGTTTACTAAAGTTGGGCTTATAGAGTAAGACAACCTGCAAACCCAGGTCATCTCACTGACAATCTTGGAAGGTCACCAGCTACAACTGGTTGTTTTGATGCCCTTGATGGCAGCGGAGTTGTTTAGTGGTTAAGATCAGATGACTATGGTTGCAAGATAATCTGGACCAGCTTCCTCTCGAGTTGCCTTATGCAATTAGTCTCTGAACCCCATCTTCTAGCCGGCGCTGCCGGCTCCAGCTTGTTGGCAACCAGGGTAGCCACTCTGTGGTTAAACAACTGATTTGTTATAACAAACTAATAATCTTGGAACATCTGCAAGGTCACCACCAGCTACATCTGGTTTTCCTGGAAATTTCCTGCCCTTGATGGCAGCAAAATTGTTTAGTGGTTAAGATCACATGACTATGGTTGCAAGATAATCTGGACCAGCTTCCTCTCAAGTTGCCTTATGCACTCTGAACCCCCTCTTCTAACCACCAGCTCCAGCTTGTCTGCAACCAAGGTAACCACTCTGTGGTTAAACAACTGATTTATTATAACAATCTTGGAACATCTGCAAGGTCACCAGCTAGCTACATCTGGAAATTTCCTGCCCTTGATGTGTGCTGAGATGTTTAGTGGTTAAGATAACGCCATTGTAGTTGCAAGATAATCTGGAAATCAACCAGCTTCCTCTCAAGTTGCCTTATGAAATTAGTCTCTGAACCCCCTCTTCTAGCCACCAGCTCCAGTTTGTCTGCAACCAGGGTAACCACTCTGTGGTTAAACAACTGATTTGTTTTGCAGTGAATTATAACAAACGAAAAATCGAGTCAATGATGGGGTTCAAGCTGGGCTTTGTTGCTCTTGTAGTCCTGTCCGCAGGCTCTCTTCTCCTGACTACCACGGCCAGCCAGTCAGACAATGCTGCCCTCCCTCTCCCCCTTCTCCCCAGAGTACTAAATGGAACCGAGCAAACCTGCCCTCCTAATGACCTCCGAAGCATGGCCCGCTCAGAACTAGCCCAGGACGTTCGTACACTTCTACAAGATAACGTTCGTACACTGCTACAAGATAACATTAGCTGTCCTGCTGTTGAAATGGCCACCCCTGCAACTTCCTGCGGTGAAATATCTGCGAACTGCCCCTCTGGGCTACTACTGGGTGAGGAGCTCCAATGGGACTGCAGTACAGGTCTACTGTGACATGGACAGGCGGTGTGGCTGTAGCAGCACTGGAGGATGGACACGTGTTGCCAACTTCGATGCGAGCAACACCTCTCAGCAGTGCCCTAGTGCATGGAGACTTATCACAACGCCAAAAAGGACGTGTGGACGAACCACAGATGGTGCTGGCTGCGACTCTGCGATATTCCCAACCGACAGGATACGATACAGCCACGTCTGCGGTCAAATTATCGGATATCAGTATGGATCTGTGGATGCATTCTTCTTTGTCACTAATATAGACAGCACCTACGTTGATGGTGTCAGCATCACACATGGAGCTCTGGGGTCCAGGCAACACATTTGGAGTTTTGCTGCTGGATTTGGACATCCAACCCACACTGACGTGAATTGCCCTTGCAGTGGTGGAACTTCTACCCCTTCATATGTTGGACAGGACTACTTTTGCGAAACTGGCAATGATAATTCTCGAGCGATAGCAGGAGTGTTCTTTGATGGCGATCCTCTCTGGGATGGCTCAAACTGTGGATCAGCTTTCGCCTGTGAGTGTACCGTCAACAGTCCCCCTTGGTTCTGTAAGGAGTTGCCCCAGGCCACGACTGATGACATTGAGGTTCGTATTTGTAGTAATGAAATTCTTGCCAATGAAGACACCCCAGTCGAACTCATCGAACTCTACATTCGCTAATGATCAAGCCATCGTGTGTGAACTCCCAGCGTACATTGTAGTGTCTAGCGTAGTTTAGATTTGAGTGTTGATGTTCGAATGTATGATACAAATGTACATTCATGCAGACTTCTCTGCTAGTCCCTACCCCTGTAGTTATGTTGTCTGTTGAATGTCCATTGCTTTTTTGCCATGCACACACCTATAACACTTTGCACACAGTGGGCTACTTCAGTGTCCCAATCGTATTCTTGCAACACGGAAAGCCACTATAGTGGCTGCGTGTACGGGATATGATACGCTTGTACTGTGATAGAGCTCCAGGTTAGGAGGGTGTGTTCCTCCCATTGAGAGGGAAACCAGTTAGGGGTGACAGTAGCCTCGTTCCCAGGCCGCCTTCTCTCCTCCCACTTGGCCTGGGAATGAGGCTAGGTGACAGCTTAAAGAATTCGTTATACGACCCTCCTACACATGGACTTTGTTTTTGAAAACGATATTGGTTGTAATGGTTATCGTATGCAGGTATGTATAGCAGAGATCTCAACCACTTAAGATGAGAGCTTAGCTGAAGACGAGTGAGATCAGTGTATAAGTGAGCGAGATACGTCATACTTATGCTAATAGAATTCATGATCCAGTTTAGCGCTAGGCAATTCATTGGTGAATCCAAGGCCACTACTAGTTATGATGTTTGGGTGGCATTCAACGTAATTACTGGTATGCAACTCAAGTGAAGCACAGTATAGGTATTGCTATCCTGGGTTCCTTGGCATTAAAGTTTTGAGGTGGTGGCTGTGGATAAATACCGGTGCACAATACAGTGGGTTTGTCGATGTTCTGCATATGCACAACTTCCAAAGTTATTCATATCCGTACAGGCATGACACTTGAAAACTGGAATAATGCAGCCATCTTTGCCTCGTTCCCAGGCTCTCCCACACACGAAGGAAAAGCTGGGCAATGGCCTGGGAACAGGGCTACAGCCATATGTTGTGGCCTTAACCCTTTAACTACCGAATTCTTCCCACCAAGACTACATGCATTCAGCGCACACCACTTTCGTAGGTACTCCTCTCCCACAGCATTCACTCCTCAGCAGCCAAACTTGGTGGGGCCCGCACACATGGAGAGACCCCTCTGGCAATACCGTTAATGATATTCATTACCCCCACAAGCCCAGCAATCAGAGGTCAAAGTTGGATGTCAGCCGGATTTTCACCCAGCATTTCACTAAACTTGGGCCAGATCTGACTGATGGCACACCTTACACCACCAATTTTGCATGTTTTCTTGAGGCCCTGGGTGGGGTCTATGAATATCAGTACAATTGAAAAAATTATTGGGTCAATGAATCTCATTAAAATCAAAAAAAACGCCCACGACATGCGAAAGGGGGGGTGGCAGCCCCCCATTTCGACCCCCCCCCCCCCCCCCCCCCCCCCCCGCTTCTACGTTTAGTGGGGGATGCGCACCGAAATCTGACCAAATTTTTGGTTTCGTCCCTCAAAGTTGTCCCTAGGCCCTCTTTTTGGACTGATGAGAAGCCCTACAAGTGCATAGGGTCTAAATGACGACTATAGACGTCAATGGGGCTTAAAGGGTTAACTTCTGCGTGCATAGTTGACATTACCTCCCCACATCCACCTCCATCCTCACACACCTCACCCACTCACACCCACCCACTTACCCAGTGTGTCCTCCGCACGCTGCTGGTGCTGGTGGCAGGTGTGATCGTCCTATGCATCCCAGACTTCTCCACCATCATGGCGCTGGTGGAGTCCTCCTGCTGCACCCTGCTCGCATTCATCCTCCCTGGTATCTTCCACTGGAGACTGTTTAAAGGGTGAGGAGGCAGTCTTATTCCCATTCCTTACCTTTGGGGCCTTAGAATGAGGTTTGGGCGATCTACGTACATTACAGTTCACATAGTCCAAGTGACTGTTCAAGGGATGAGCGGTTCTCGGACGGATGATTGATCATAATTCACTCAAGTAAAGTATTTAGCGACTCTCAACCTCAAATGAATGGTAATTTTTGTGCTTGCATGATAATTGCTATATGTTTGTTTCCCATGCAAGAGAGCTTTTTTGGCAATTTTGTGATACCACAACAACTGTGTGCTAAATGTTTGTTTCCCATGCAAAGGAGCTTTTTTGGCAATTTTGTGATACCAGTTATTTGCTGTCATAATGTTGTCGTTCCCCCCCCCCCCCCCCCCCCCTGCAAGGAGTCCAACTGTTGGAGCAACTTCTCGATGTATTTCTCATCCTGCTGGGAGTGGTGGGGTAAGTTAATTGCCGAGCGGGAAGTGAGGCAACTAATCGTGCTGTGTGGAGGTCGAATCTGAGCTGGTGCGACTATAAAACTATATTTGTCCTGTAACGCATTGGAATGCAAGTATTGTGGCCCCACTCGTAAATTACGCGTTGAACCCCCGTGCGCACGCGTATACAACCCGCACGCGCACCATGTGATCTCATGAGGATGAGTCGGTTTCTGACAGGAGATGACGATTAAGGCAAAGAGTGCAGCAACATTGAGGGAGAACTGATGAGGCGAGGAGGGAGACTGCCAGAGCGGCTGACCACAAGAAACTTGGCAGGCAGAATGAAGTTGACGTTCGCCGTTCACAGAGACTCGCTATCACTCGTGGTCATGTTCTGCAACTGCCAAATTGTACCAAAGCTTCCTGCGAGGCATCTCTGTGTGGTCAACCACGTATGCACTAGTAAAATTAATAATGTGACGCTAGTGATCATAGTCAAACATTTGAAATGTGCAACAAGGTCCCTGGTGTATCAACCATTGAAGGAGGCAGACAGCAGGCAACCACTATAGAATGCCACTGCCTAGGTCTCTTCTCAGAATTAGCATTGTAGCAGAGTATAGGTGTTGTAAAGAGTACTTCTGTTGTCGACATTAAATTTATCATCCTTTAAGGTACTTTACCGTTAGGGTACCTTTAACCGCCGGGGCCCGACGGTTAAAGGTACCGTAACGGTAAAGGTATAATGCTACCTACCTTGGCCCCGAAGGTTGAAGGTACCCTAACGGTAATAATGCTGCCTTAAGGTAGCATTATACCTTTATTGTTAGGGTACCTTTAACCGCCGGGGCCCCGACGGTTAAAGGTACCCTAACGGTAAAGGTATAATGCTACCTTACGGTAAAGGTATAATGCTACCTTGGCCCCGAAGGTTGAAGGTACCCTAGCGGTAAAGGTATAATGCTGCCTTAAGGTAGCATTATACCTTTATCGTTAGGGTACCTTTAACCGTCGGGGCCCCGATGGTTAAAGGTACCCTATGGTTAATGGTACCCTAACGGTAAAGGTATAATGCTACCTTAACCCCCTTCACGCATGCATGCACACACACCTGCACACACACACACACCTGCACACACACACACACAACACACCACACACTCACTAACAGTGCCATCATTGGCACGCAAGATGCACTGGCAAGAATGTATGATGTTGACAAGACCACAAGTAAACTCCCTGCTGTCAATGCAACAATGGACATGCCCACACTAACATATTATTAGCAAAATGTTTTTTGTCACAATTCATCTCTGTTCATTGTATTGTTTCTCGATTCTGTAAATTGAATGTTTTTCGTGTTGGGTTGTACACTCCCACTCAAGACTACAAGAGTGTATTCATTGTTATTGGTGGGTTTAACGTTTAACATGGGATCATCTTAATTCACGCTGACCACAAACAGCTTGGGCATGCAGCGTCAAGTTTCCCACCTGCGACTAAGTGATGGAATTTCTACACTCAAGAACATAATAGTTCTGCATAGCATGAAGAGTTTGAGTTTGAAATACAGTTGCAGCTTCCTTTAATTTGTGTGTGCCTTAGCTGAGACGAGCTCTCGATCCCTCTGCTTCCTCTTGTCGTCTCCCTATACTCCCCCCCCCCCCCCCCAGCTATATATTATAGCAGCTGGGAAATGTAAGAATTGTGTATCAACTATCAAGGATATTGGAAAACATTGGTGCAATGTCGTACAAGTGAGGGTCAAACTTCAAACCACAGCACTAGAGCTGATATTAATTATGGAGTTCAAAATTGTCCATGCGGAGAATAATAAGAATCATGATCAAAAGTGTCAATTGGCATGGCCCACAAAGTAGGGACAAAAACGCCAGATCAACAGCTATAGTAGCATGCACTTGCCTGGTCCCACAATTAATAGCGTCATGCACTGCTGGGGTTTCTACTAGGATAGTGAATTCATGCAGAACAATCATGGTTGAGAGACAATTAACCCTTAATTCATGAAAATTGACCTGAAGTCCTGTTAGAAAGGTAATGGAAGACAGCTTGGTGACAGGACGCTCATTTGATCAATGGTCTCTGGCCTGCATGGTCCGCAACATCATGCATGGAAATCATGCATATGGCCAGTATAAATTATAGTAACAAGAAGATCGAAACAAAAGATATCTATAGCAATGCAATAAATACAAGGAGGGAAAATATAAACACTCAATCAACATTACCTTTTAAGAAATTAAACTCAACCAAGTCCAGAGATTGCAGTTTTTTTCTTAAAACTATTCGAGCTTTTGAAAAGCAGGTGTATCTGGCCATCCAGTTTTATTGTAGTAAATGGCCCTCTCTTGTCCCTTTCCCGTCACTGGGAGGGTCCAGCCACTAGCATACGGATCCTCATAGAATGAGAACCACTGCCTTATGGCATGATTGTATATGTTAGCTTGTACATCGTTCTGCCTTGCTACAGATGAGAATGGATCGATGAGATTGTTGGTCTCGTTTTTGTCATTAATCAGGTCATACAACTCCATGTGTCCCGTCAGCCGAGTGATGTATTTTGCTGCACCTTCAACTCGTGCATAGCGTGTCTGTCCGTATTCTCCATATATGGTCCTGTTGGTTCGGGTGTTTCGCTTTGCAGGATCCAGAAGCAGGTCCACAAAACTCTCCCCTGCAATGTTGTGCACAGACGGGAACGAGAGACTGCCAGCGTAGTCCAGTAGGGTGGGAGCGACATCGACCACCTGGACATTAGATTCCTCAACACCTGGCTTAATAACTCCCGTGTGTCGCCAGATCATGGGGATCCTGATGGACGTATCAAACATGTTCAGTGGGTAGGCTGCATTTCCTTTTCCCCACAAGCCATGGTGGCCCGCGTTAAACCCGTGATCACTAGAAAACACAACGAGAGTATCACTGTCCAGATTGTTTGACTTAAGCATGTCTATCATCCGACCAATGTTCATGTCCATGGCCGTTACAGCAGCATAATAGCCTTTTAGACATTCCCTATTCCCCAAGCATTCATCTGTGAGGCCGGCAAAGTGCTGTGCGTATCGGTTCTTGGGTTCTTGCGGACATGAGATGAAAGATGCATTGTCGTATAAAGCAACAATGTCCTTTGGATGCATGGAGTCTGCCCGACCGTCTCCACCTACATAAGGACCGTGGGGTGCAGTGTAGTGGACGGAGAGATAAAATGGCTCAGAATTTCCACTCTTGATGTAATCCTGTACATACTGTATGGCATCGTCTGTAATGATGTCTGTTACATAGCCATCAATGTTCACACACTGCAGGTTCCTCACCATGGGAGGGTTTATGTAGGAGGCCCCTCCCTTCTGGTGCACAAACCAGTGTTTGAAAGAATGCTGCACTGTCTGTTGGTCTCCAAGATGGTACTTTCCACTGATGGCACACGTGTAGTTATGCATGGCTAGGATGTCAGTGTAGGAAGTTTCATACTGGGTGTAATAAATGCCTTCGTCTACACAACCATTTCCACCGCTTATCCAGTCGTGAACACCGTTCTGACTCGGGAGTCGACCAGTAAAGTAGCTGGTGCGACTAGCAGAGCAGACAGGGGTGTTACAAAATGCATTGTTAAACTTCAGACCTTCCTCAGCTAGTTTGTCGATACTTGGGGTCTTGATTTCAGGGTTGCCGTATGTCCCTGCAGCCCACAGTCCCATGTCATCCGCTAGGATGTAGATGATGTTTGGGTGCTCACGGGCGTGGTAGGTGTTCCCTGAGCTCTCAGAAGTTGCAGCTAGTAGAGCTGCGAGTACGATCGTCGTTACGTGCAAATGGCTCATCCTGCAGTGAGAATTCAAGAACAGTACTTGGGAAGTCATGGAAATTGCTTTGTACTTTAGGGAAAAGAGCTGATTCATGTATAGCAAGCAACATAGTCATTACACGTGCCCGTCCCATGCATGCAGTGACCGAGTTCAATTTGAGCCACGCCCACCAAATACTACTCCAGCCCCGCCCACCAAAATACTACTCCAGCCCCGCCCACCAAAATACTACTCCAGCCCCGCCCACTACTTGACTCGAAATTTGTGGGCGTAGCTCAAGGTTGTCATGGGAACTGTCAACCGATACTGACAGCTCTGTGGTGTTGGAGCTCGAGCAGTCTCTATTGCAGGGATTAAGCTTTCAGAAATTAACCAAGTAGGTTTTTCGCTTAATAATGTTTCCATGTTGATGTTATAGACAGCAAGCAGTAAGCCTTATAGTAGTTCTCGCTTTGCGAGGCTGCACTTTATTTAGTACGCACCAAAACCAATACTGCGAGTCCAGTGGACCGATAAACTTTATACACTTCGTAAACTATGTCTTGTACACAAACCATTCTGTGAATGACTGCATTATAATCTCCCTGCATACTATGTTTTAACATAGTTGTGTTTCAGATGTTGTCTGTGAAAGCCCCACTGCATACCCCACCTCCTGGGACGACCTCATTAGATGAACTGGGCGGCCTGTTTGTAGCTGCACTCACTGAAGATAGGTGTGTTTGTGAGTATCTGTTGAGTGATGACTAGAGAGGGAGATCACATCCGTGGAAAAAAATTAGGATTTGAACCCAAGAATGCTAGACGGAAGCAGCACACAGTGCGTATAGCAGCACTGTGTCGAGCCCTCAGCCAAATTCCTCTTGCAGTTGGGGGGGGGGGGGGGGGGGGGGGGGGGGGGGGGGAATGCTCACGGAGTCTAGTGAATTAACCCTCAGTGAACCTAGCTGTCTGTTTGGGAGGGAAATTTTTAACTTAGGTGGGGGAAACACTGTTCTCTTGTGTGCTGTTCCTCTGCAATGTCATAGATAATATAAACCGGAGGTTTATATGGCAATGTTAATGGACCCAGTGGCTTAGTGATAAGATCATGTGAAAGTAGAAGTTCTTGAGTTTGAATCCCTGGATTTCCGGGAATTTATATCTCTCTCTTTATCTCTCATTCTCTGTCAGCATCACTAATGTAAATACGTACATGTATCAGCCAGCTTTTACAATGTTTGTGTTTGTGACCCTCCCTCAATGACTGGACCTCTGCAGTGACACCGCATGGCACATCCTGTTGGACCACCTCTCTTCGCTTCCTGGTGGTGATCTCAGGAAGTTGATTTCACAGCACCCAGACATACAGCACTATGTCCACAGGGCAGTGCAACATGCTCTGAAGTACCAAGGCAAGCTACAGCACTTGCAGATTGTGGAGAAACTGGCATCTCTTTTACCCAAAGGAGCTGTTGAGCAGTACCAAACTGAAGAGCTGCTTCGTTCGTACAGCTACTCAGATATTGACATCAGTGCCAACAGAACTGCCGCTGCTGTCAGCAGCAGCCACGACAAAACCGCACACACTGGATTGAAGAAGAAGAAGAAACGGGCTGCTTCCTTCGACTCTTCAGCACATAAAGATCTTTTTGTGTACTCCCGTGATCTAATGCCAGCTACCTTCAGAGCTCCTCAGCTGATGCTCACAGACTTGGTTCCAGCAGCAAATGTTGTATCCAGTGAAATTGGCAATGCAGAGAAGGGAGCAAAGAGTTTGTTTTCACCGTTGCAGAGCACGATAACACCAGCTCGTCATCCATCAAAATCTCTGCATGTGATCGAACAACGCACTGCTGGGACAGTCACTGAAAAGCCATTTCTGGTTCCAATATTCAGCTCTGAACTTGAGCAGAAACGTCGCGAATCACATGCTGCCAGCATCAGCAGTCCAACCAAAACCAAGGTTCGGTCGAGAACTGAGCGACTTTCAATAACTTCTCCTGATCATGAGCGAAAGTCTACAACAGGACCCTTGAGGAGTGCTTATGACGTTGTTGAAGCTTTTGCATCTGGCAAGCTTCAATCGGAATCAGAGTCCATCTACGTCAACTATGCTAACTCTTCCCCCGCATGGAATCCTTATGACCTCACTGTGGTCTCCAAAACCCATGTGGACCCCGAACATTTTGTCATTTCCAAATTTGGAATCCTCCACGTTTACCCTGATGGCGAATCCACTCTCCAGAATTTTGCTGATTGGCTACAGGAAGCAAGCCTCTTCACGATGCTCAAGCAGATTCCATTCTTCCGGTTTTATCTCATGAAGAGAGCTTTCAGCCGATGGTACCACAATGTGCGGTACAACCAATTCGCCCGAATCCAATTGCAAATCAGCCAACGTTCTCTGCGATTCTTTCCCAACTTTCAAGAGGGTGTTTTGAAGATTCGGAAGTTGAGCGAAGAGCTGCTCACTGTTCCCTTCCACTTGCTGATCCCGCTAGGTGAGTACTCGCAGGAGACGTACCAGCACAGCCTCGAGGGTTCCCAAGTACGAGCACAGAAATTTCTCCAGAGATATTTCAAATATTGTAGGCGGATTGTCAGAGATGTGCTGGAGACCACCCAGAGTCGTGCTCTTGAGCTAGAAACCGAAAAGCGTCATCAACCATTTGTGTCGGAGCTACCCCTGAGCATTCAGAAAGAGAGGCACATGAAGTTGGAAAGAGATCTAAAAGTGGCGACGTATCGAGCGAACCGACTGGGTGACTTTGTCACGCTGGTGGAGCACCTTGTATTTTCCTGTTTGCAGGACGTGGCACGAAAGAATGCCCAGGCATGGGTTGACACTAGTCTGAGGCAGACTGGCCAAGGAGGGGCAACAGAGAGGATGCACACACCTAGCCGTGTTTCCCGATCACTGGTGGACCACTCAACCAGCGGCAATCTTGCCACCCCAGCCATCGACGCTGGCAGCGAAGCAGGGGAAAGTGAGGGTGATGCCGGGTCTCACTCCCAGCTGGTTGGCAGTGGAGGGGGAGGTGGTTTGAAACCTCATTCCCGGCAGGAAAGGAGAAGAGGTCTGGCCTTGCTCTGTGCTGAATTGCAGTTTGAAGAAACAGGTACGTACACAAGACTGTAAGCTAGTAGGTTACTGATTTCATTCAGGAACCATGTTTTTTTGCCATGCACTAGTATATAGCTCCCACTTGAACCTCTATCTTGCTCTCGTCTTCCTCCTCCCTCCATCTCCTTACCCCTATCCCTCCCTCCCTTCCCCCTCCCTCCCACTCCCTCCCTCTCTCCCTCCCTTCCTCCCTCCCTCCCTCCCTCCCTCCCTCCCTCCCTCCCTCCCTCCCTCCCTCCCTCCCTCCCTCCCTCCCTCCCTCCCTCCCTCCCTCCCTCGCTCCCTCCCTCCCTCCCTCCCTCCCTCCCTCCCTCCCTCCCTCCCTCCCTCCCTCCACCCAGGTACCCTCACAACTAGCCCCTCTATGGAGGACCTAGAGGCTGCTCTACTGGACCCACTCCATAACATCACCACCATCATCACCTCCACTGTACACCCCCTCACTGATGCTGGAGGACCCCCCACCTCCCCCAGCGTTACCCATCCCACCAGAGGTGGCGTCGTCTCTCCTGGGATGGAAACGACATTCACCAGCAGGCCCTCCACTAAGATGAGCACATTTGTGAAAATGGTAATACCATCTTCTTAGTGACTAGGCTAAATCTGTATGGTTTTCTTAGTGTAATAATTGCAACAGGCTATATTGGGCTAACTAATATCTTAGACTTGAACTTCCTGTCTAGTTGATGAACGTACGTAGCCTCTGTTTGGTCAAGCTAAATGCCCTCTGTTCAGGTGAACATATGGAACAGTCCTCTCATTGGCACCACATGCTCCTTTTGCTTTTGTTATTATAGGAGCCGTCTCTCCCACACCCAGTTGGAACTGAGCCTCAGTTATTCCTTCTCCCACACCAGCAGAAACCAAAGTCGCTCCTGAGAGCTCTGAAAGGCATCACCGCTGCAACCACTTGCTCAGTGTCACCTCGAGGGGGAGGCAGTCGAGACCCTGGCATCCCAATGAATGAAAGAAGAGAGCAGGTTTCAAGATCTTTGGGAGGGTTTGGCGTACAATTGAGTCCAGGGAAGTCAGTCATGGAGGATGAGAAGGAAGAGGAGGAGGGGGAGGGTGACGGGGTGAGGAGAGGGGTGATAAGCGTGCTAGACCGGAAGAAATTTGCACACTGGATAGACCATGAGTGAGTGCATTATTTCTCGTGTCTGTTCGGACTCTATGATATTACTTCTGGAGTCTCATCAGTTGGCAGGGAGGTTGGCCGTGTTTGATCAGCCTTGCACAGGGACAAAACCCACAGAAGGAGCTCATGGGCTCATTCCAAGACTACAGCATGGCTAAGTCTGGGCTCAGCTGTACGTAGAAAGGCTTTGGTTGGCACTGGAAGGGCCATTTCTCTCCCCCTTTGCATGAATGAGCTGAGGTAACAGTCCTCTCACCTTATAATTAGGGCCTTCATTTCTGGCAGTGAAGCAGTCTGGATGGGCGTTCGTCGACCAAGAGCCATGAATATTGAAAGCTCATTACTGAATGGGTATAACGGCTAGTACCCGCTAAACTTGTACTTCCACTGGTGAGGTATTGACATTGCACTGCTGAGAATGGTAGTAAATAACTTAATTGCACAGTCAAAACTACTGTGCGTACGTACATGACATTGGTGAATGTATCTTCAACTACGTATCTGTACTAGCACTGCGGACATTACATTTATTCCACAAAGTGATGTAAGGACCTGCACTTCCTGTATGGATGGCAAATTCAGCCCTCTGATTGGTCAAGCCTTAGCTAATCATTGCCCGTTGAACACTCTGTGTAATACCATCTCCCATCAGTGGTGTGCTGTCAGCAACCCTCGTTGCGATGGAGTCGGCAGTGAGTGCAATGAGGGAGGAGCTGGTGGCCATCTGTTCCCGGTACAGCTGGCTGGGAGGGGTGTGGCAGTTTCTTCAGCAGTGGGAAGGGAGAGGGAGGGCAACCCAGCTGTCTGCTGAGGAGTTTGAGGTATGTCAACAAGCAGTTGAAACTGAAGGTGGGAGTGGCTTGGGAACCCATCTATGATTTCCTCTTCTACTCTCCAGAGCACACTCACCCAGCTGCACCAGTGGGTGGGGCGGATCTCCCTTCTCCCCTCTAACCTCTCCACATCCCACTCCCTGGTGAGTGTTGGGAATGGGGAGGTGGTGGCCGCTGTTCTCCCACGGCTGATGGCCATCTTGGAGCAGCTGAAGGGGATGGGGGTGGAGCACACACGGAGAGTGTGTGAGAGAGTGCTGCAGGAGACCAAGGACCGGTCTGAGGTCAGGATACCCACTTGAATGTACCTGAAATGTACACATTGATTTTTTCAGAGTGGGTAGATTATTTTGGCGACCTCGTACGTATATTTTATTCCCCTCCCTTTACCAGGCTCTGTCATCCAAGCGTTATGACCTGGAAGGATTTGCTGAGTATGCACGGCAGTTGAGAGAGTGCCAGGCCTTCCGAGCGAGAGAGGGCTCCAGCATCAACTATGTCCTCAAAGTCCACTCCACCCTGGGAAAACAGGGTGTGGAAGTTCCAGCACAGGATAAGGTAGGTACATGTATTACGCTTGTGGAAGTACTGTTACAGTTTACATATTAGAATGGGAAACTTGTTATTGATCACTACGACCGTGTGATCACTACGACCGTGTGATCACTACGACCGTGTTTGTTCTGTTCTCTCAGGCCCTTGGTCAGGAGCTGCATCTATTGTGGGGTGATTTTGAGGGTCGTCTGGTGGAGGCTGAGACGTTTGTGTCCACTCAGACTCCAGTGAAGGCTCAGGGGTTGCAGGAGAGTATTGTGGTGAGTAGGGAGGGAGGAATGGTGTGTGTGTGTGTGTGTGTGTGTGTGTGTGTGTGTGTGTGTGTGTGTGTGTGTGTGTGTGTGTGTGTGTGTGTGTGTGTGTGTGTGTGTGTGTGTGTGTACAGTGTAGTCATTTCCATCAGGTTCTTGATAACTACAATGCTCCTTACACATTGATTATTCATTTCCCTTCTCCTTCCTCTCCTCTCCTTTCCCCTCCCTTCCCCTCTTCTTCCATTCTCACTTTTCCCTCCCCCCACCACTGTACAAGTCTTGTGAAGAGGAGCTCCACAGTCTAATATCCCAGGTGAACGAGGCAGAGTTCATTGAACCGACCTCTCCTCCCTCACGGCTGCTGGAGGAGCTGAAGGTGATCCAAGAGGAGGTATTTGTAGTGCGGGCACGTCTGCTAGGGCTCAGCAAGTGGAAAGAGGCCATTACTGGGAAGCCTCACGACCTCTCTGCGATTACCAGGTGAAACGCAGATGTATTTGATTACATCCACCTCTCCCTCCCTCCCTCCCTCCCTCCCTCCCTCCCTCCCTCCCTCCCTCCCTCCCTCCCTCCCTCCCTACCTCCCTCCCTCCCTTCTCCCCCTCCCTCCCTCCCTCCCTCCCTCCCTCCCTCCCTCCCTCCCTCCCTCCCTCCCTCCCTCCCTCCCTCCCTCCCTCCCTCCCTCCTTCCCTCCCTTTCATTCGTTCCCTCCCATATCCGTGTATTCCTTCAACACACACATATATGCACACACACACACAGACTTCTAGATATGCTGTTTGTACGTCAGGAGCTGTGGAAGTATCGCAGGGCATTTGATGGCTACGAGAGGGAGTGGACAAAAACTCCCTTCAAAAAAGTAACTTTTCTTTTTCATGATGAACAGAATTGTGCCTAGTGCACAGTAGCCAATGACCGACGAACCATCAACCCATTTATCTCACACATGTGCACACACACACGCACACATACACACACACACACACACACACACACACACACACACACACACACACACACACACACACACGCACGCACACACACACACACACACACACACACACACACACACACACACACACACACACACACACATGCACACACCACACACGTAGCTGGACATCAGCCTCATCTCTGAGAAGGTATCAAACTGGCTAGTGGTGTGTTGCAAGCTGGAGAAGATCCTGCCAGCCATGGACCCTGTGCTAGAGGGATGGAGGGAAAGGCTGACAGAGCTCCAGAGAGAGATACCACTACTGCAGCAGTTGTCCTCAAAGGCTCTCAGGGTAGGCTGTGTGCATAAATGAAACATGTTCCTGTATTTGCTAGGATGATTCTATAGATCATCCTCCTCTTCCTTCCCCCTCCACATGCATGTGGACCCTCCCTCTTCCCTATACCACCCTCATATATACACCACATGCACTCTCTCCTCCTACACACACACACACACACACACACACACACACACACACACACACACACACACACACACACACACACACACACACACACACACACACACACACACACACACACACACACACACACACACACACCTGACCCCTCCTCCCCCTCATGTAACCTCATCCCTACAAACACAGACCTCTCACTGGTTCACCATCTTTGCAGCTCTGGGGGAGGACTATGTCCCCTCCCATCCCTACACCCTCACAGACTTTACTCTCTACAACATCTATGAGCACTCTGACATCATCCTCGAGATTTGCCATGGTGCCATGCAGGAAGATAAGCTACAAGCACAGGTGTGTGTGTGTGTGTGTGTGTGTGTGTGTGTGTTGGGGAGTACGTGTGTGAGAGTGCTTTTGTGTGTGTGTGTGTGTGTGTGTTGGGGGTACGTGTGTGAGAGTGCTTTTGTGTGCTTTAGGAAAAACGCAGGTACATGTACTTCCTCAGACACGCGGTAACCCAATTTGAGTCTCTACGGAAATTATTATGCATTTGAAGTTCTGATCGATGGAGCTGAAGAAAAGAGAAGTTGCAACCATCTAATAGTGTAAAGTACGTACTTGCCACACTTGTTAATTTATCCTGGAAATGGGACAGTCACAACTTCAGTGTACCTCCCATCCTGTACATTGTACGTGCACAGGTTTGTGAGATGCAGGACTCTCTGGATGCCATGACCATCTCCGTCATCCAGATTCCGCTGGAGCACTACCCGTTTGCAGTGAGCTCCACGCAACAGTCCTCCACTGACGTGGGAGCTAGGAAACCTGGTGATAAAACCACCACATTCGCAATAGGTATTTTATTTTAGTGCTGTGAGCAACTGACAGCTCTAGTTAGAGAAGACCTATGCACGTACAGAATACTATAGGAACGCGATAATACTGCTGTAATCCGGCCTTCACTACTGTGTGTTGTGTTCTTATCAACACTCAGCTGGTGTTCCCGTGGAGGCTCCCCGGTCGACCCTCAGCACCCTCTACTCTCTGGGAAATGACACAGATCTCCTCCTCTCTCTGGAGAGCAGTGCTATCCAGCTGAAGGTGAGGAGTTTGTGTTCTCTTAGAGAGAACTTGGCAGGCAAAACTACTTGCCATACCCTAATTAGGTTTCTGTTCACCAAATTGCACACAGCACATTCATGACTCGAACCACACCTACTCAAGTTACTTGACCATTGGTCAACCCATCCTAGCTGAAAAGTGGGCCTCAATCAATGGTAATGGAGGCCCTACAAGATGAAAGGGCTGTTTTCTCACTCCCATTATGCCAGAAATGGCCTGGGCTTTTCTATAGCCAAGAGCAAACACGGCCATGTGCTGTCAGCCTGCGGGTGATATCGATATCCAGCCTTTCTGTTATGTACAGCCTATCTCCCAAGGTCATTGCAGGAAGACTAGTGACATCAAGTTGAAAGCTAACCTTTCCTACGTATACTGACATGTCAACAGGATCGGTTTGTGGCATGCATCAGGCACCAAGGCTCAACAAATGGCGTGCGCTGTGCAGGCTAAGTATTCCATGAATAGTGTCATGCGTATATGCAAGGTTCGTACGTGATGAGAGGTATGCATCTAGGTACTATGCCCTATTGTAATTGAGTTTCTTCCTCTTGATCTGTGCATTCATCTGATAGCCTTGTTCCCAGGCCACTCCAGTGAGGGGAGTGGCTGGTACTACACTTTGTAGAACTTGGTTCACATAACTATCAAGTACGTAGGCAGTGCAGTGAGCAGTATGCATGGACCGAGAAGGCAGGCACAAGAGCCAGGGGGTGAAGCTAACATGCTGAACTACATGCATATGATGTAATTGGTTGCCGTTGTCCCCATGACATCAACTAGGCATCTACATCTCTGTAAACTTTTGTTACACTACAGCAATTGCAAGTGGTCCTTGCCCATAAACGAGAGCTAGCTATGAGTAGCCTTGTTCCCAGGGCCTCTCCAACTCCATTTCTTAGCCGCATACTTGACTGCATACCTGACCTTTAAACCAAGCAAAATCTTCAGTTCAGTGATAACCCAGGATGGTGACATCTCCAATGCAGAAGATTTCCATGCAGGTCCTGGGCTCCATTAATGAGGGATATCGATGGTGATATGACATCATCACTGAACTCGCTTGAGTTACCATCACTCAAACTGGAAGGGCAAAGGGCAAAGGGCAAATTCCTTTTTTCAAGGTCAAGTATGGCGCTAAGGAAAGGGAGATAGAGAGGTCCTGGGAACAAGACTTAGCTACAAGTTCATCTAGAGAAGTAAGATAATGTACTTACAAAACTCACCAAAGGTTCTATAGAAATGGATACATGTAGTTGACTCCTGCAAAGTTGTACGCCTATAGCTACATAACTGAATTTGGAGGCATTTCACTGTTCACTCCCTTCAAAGACACTTTTATAGTCCTTTGAAAGTATCTTAGTACCGCTCCCTCTTATAATGAGAGGGTCATCCTCTTGGTCTGTGAATTCATTGGGAACAATGTATGATGTGGTGGTGCTCAGTGTACTCCGCCTCTTCGGTTTCTTTCTGCAACACACTGTACTAAAATGCAGCAAGCAAATCATTGGTATTAACAGTGTTCTGACATCTGAGATTATGTTAAACACCAGCTGTAGAGAATACAGGGGGTTTCTGTCTTGCACACTTAGTACCACCCCATAAATGCGAAATGCTGTAACTGCTGCCCAAAGCACAAGGTAAACAAGCGGATAGAGAAGCAGTGGCAGTACTTCCTTTAGACCCTGCTGATGAACGGATGATCGACTTGTTCCTTGCTGTCTCATAACGTTTCTGCACATCACCATTGCTATGGCAACAAGTGAGAGTAACACAACTATACTAACAAGAAATTCTGGACCATTAAGAAGCACAAACATTAACGTCAGTCCCATGTAGTCATATTTGCAGTTACTGTTCATGGATGGCTTTATCCAGCAATATGATCCCGATAACCCGTACATATCGTTCACAAATGGAATCCAATTGAACAAGATGGGAAGAATCAACACCACAGTGAGCCCACACACTTCTTGCTTCCATTTGACAGCAGTTACATTGCGTCTGAACGCTAGGATCATGAGAAGATACAGAGCAATCCAACAGATGACAAGCAATTCCATCCAGAATACAACTTGATACAAGAAACCAGCAGCAACACAGAGCCCCTCAAACCCTTCCCTCACAGCCACAGTAGTGCCATTATGGTACACAGGCACTGCATCAAGTATACTCATAGCTTCCTCCAGCAGGATTGCAACCATCAGATAGATGGTGAGACGATAGACAAACTTCTTGTATCTCTTTGAAACCAGGATGAAGATAATGGCCAGAATGCAGACCACAACAGCAGTAGAAGAAATACACATCAATGTAATCTCCTTAGTTTTTACTACTTCAGCACTCAAGTTAGGACAATAGCTGCTGTTTGTGATGTTGGAATAGTTGAACTGACCACTTCCACTTGCACTGCCTCTTGCTTCCTCCATCTTCTACTCTGTGTACGTAGCTACTGTGTGATTTTGTGCAATATTCATTTGTTATTGCCACACAATTGGGTGGAATTTGAAGCAATATTCATCCCTGTATTATTAGAGTATTCATATCTTATTTAAAGACAAGGGATGTATATTAGCCCTGACCTTTCAGTGGCTAGGTCACGAGACTCATGACCTGCTAAGGGAGGAGTTTGACCCTACTTAGGTTGATTGATATTTTGCAGTATAGTTGCTGCAGTTTCCCATTATAATGAAATCAAAAGGCTATGAGCACATTCGGCAGAGGTCTTGATCCACAGTACTTTGTGCAGCAATGGATATGTGCTGACCTAATACCAGTCCCTCTTATATCTTGTGAGAATAATGTACATGATGTAGTGGGCACAAGACAGAGAGCCCCTGTAATCTGTATGGTTGGTATGATTCAAGAGTGCTTGATGACATCATTGTCATTGCTGCAATGATGAGGATGTTGTCATGCGCTCTTGTATGATTATATAATAATCTAAAGTAGCCTCGTTCCCAGGCCCCAGAATATTAGTAGTGGTACGTAATTCCATAAGACCCTGGTGATGGACGGATTGTTGACGTGTTCCTTATAACCACCCTGGCCCTGGCCCACAATTCGATCTTTTTGAGTGGTCTATATTACGTATGCTCATCGAAAGTAAGCTAGCCATCTAGTGAAGGAAATGACATCTACATGCAGTCTTTGGGATTGAAGTTCTAGGGTAGCAAGTTGTGAGGTATATTCTGCATGTGTACAGTGGTTGGCTCACATATGCGAACCCATTATATGATGATCGAGTTTCACTGTTCATCTCCTTCAAATACACTTTTATACCCTTTGGATGGTATCTCAGCACTGTTCCCTCTTATAATGAGAGGGTCGTCCTCTTGGTCTGTGAATTCGTTGGGAACGATGTAACACGTGGTGGTGTTCAGTGCGTGCAGCTTCTTCTGTTTCTGTCTGCAATATGACAGACTCAAGTGGAGCAAGCAGATCAGAGGTATAAGCAGTAGTCTGACGTTTATGGTCGTGTGGTGTACCAAAAGCAGAAAATATGGGGGTGTTGTGTCTTGCGAGCGCAGTACTGCATCACAGATACGAAGCACTACTCCTACTGCCCAGAGCACAAAGTGAATGATCAGGTAGAGAAGCAGTGGCACTACCTCCTTAAGACCCTGCTGATGAATGGATGGCTGACCCATTCTTGGCCGCTGTCTCATCACTTTTCTGCACATCACAACTGTTATGGCAACAAACGAGACAAGTACGGCCACGATAATGAGAAATTCTGGACCATTAAGAAGTGAAAACATTAATGCCAGCCCCACATCGTCGTACTCGCAGTTGCCGTTCATCGATTGCTTTATCCAGCAGTATGGCCCTGACATCCCGTACATGCCTTTTACAAAAGGAATCCAGTTGAACGAGAAGGGAAGAAACAGCACCACAGCGACCCCACAGGCTTCTTGTTTGACACCAGTAGCATTGCATCTGAACACCAGAATCATGAGAAGATAAAGAACAATCCAAACAATGACCAATAATTCCATCCAAAATGTCACCTGATACAAAAATCCAGCGGCGACACAGAGCCCTTCAAATCCTCCTCTCACTGCCACAGTAGTGCCATTATAGTACACTGGAGTCACACCAAGTATATTCACGACTTGCACTAGTAGGATTGTGACCAGAAGATAGATGGTGAGACGATAGACAAACTTCTTGTACCTCTTTGAAACCAGGATGAAGATAATGGCCAGAATGCAGGCCACAACAGCAGTAGAAGAAACACAGAAATATGTCACCTTTAAATCATGAATGTCTTCAGCATTTAGGTCAGTACAATAGCTGCTATTTGTAATGTTGAGGTAGTTGGGCTGACCACTTCCAGTTGAATCAGTGCCTCTTGCTTCCTCCATCTTCTTGTTTACTTACTGCCCTACCCAGAGCTGCTGGAGCCTGGGAGTGACTTGTGGTTGTGTATCATGTGACTCAGAAGTATGTATTGTGGCATCATGAAACCAAATCCTGTTGTAATATAAACATATCTGCAGTACTGTAAATTTGAAGTTGGTTGTCCAAAACAAACACAATATTGAATTTCAAATCGGCCAACACATTCTGCAAACTGCCAGTTTTGCCTAATGTGATTGGTGAATTCATGTTTCACTATTGTGTTTTTGGACAACCCACATAAAATGTACGGAATAAGTAGATAGAGGAAACATGACCATGCATGGCGATGAAAGGATGGGTGGCATAATTTATTGCTTTTCACACTTTTCTGCAAATCGCTATTGCAATTGCTATGGTAACCAAGCAAGACAATCATAGCCATATGATTCAAGTCCATAATGAAGCACAATACACACATCAGTGTTATGTAGTCGTGCATATATAGCTGTATCTACTGTTACTACAATCATACTTCATTGCACATTACCAAGTTTATAGATTTGGCCTTCCACAAATTAATTGAATGGAACATCCTTGCTGGCATTGTAGATCCAACAGCTTCTCTTCAGTGTCTACCCTTCCTAAGTACGCAGCAGTACAGGGTCATGTTGATTGATATGTGCCATATAAAGGACAAGCAACACGGACAAGAAGGGGAAGAATCAGCAATAGAGCTTTCATTTCTTCAGCAATTGTGACAAAACAAGCAGCTAGCTATCTGTGGCGTTGGAACGATTGAACTGACCATTCAGTACGTGTCTCTCCTCCTCTTCTTGTTACGCACTGTGTTCCTTTGTTCTAACGCTGCTTCAACAATAGTTCTAGTATAGTGTTTGTAGGGTCTTATGAAACATCAGATTCTATATTTATGTGTGTACAGGTTTTACTGAAAGTTTTGGCAGTCCCTCATTAATCAGTGCCTCAGTCTAGCCGCTAGCTCCTCTCCGCCCGGCCGGTCAAGTGGAGAGGGGCTAGCGGCTAGACTGTCAGTGCCTTTACTCAAAGGAGTTACGATGTACTTCCGTTTCCAGGTGTTGCTGTCCTCCCCTCACCTGGGGAGCCTCAGAGGGAGGGTGGAGGGACTGCTGGCTACCGTCAGACAGCTGCTGGAACTTGTCTCACTCCTGGTGGAGTGCCAGGACAAGGTTGGTGGAGCTGGATTGCAACTGATGCACATATTGTAACAGGAGACCAGAGGTTGACTACTTTACGTATAATACCACACATGCGCATACTTGAATGCTTACCCACACACACACAAATACATGCATGCACGCGCATGCACACATGCACACGCACGCACACGCACGCACACGCACGCACACGGACACACACGTGCACACACACACATGCACACCACACACACACACACACACACACACACACACACACACACACACACACACACACACACACACACACACACACACACACACACACACACACTGACACACACACATACATACACACTGACACACACACATATTGTATCCATACATGCATGCACTCACATACGCAGTGGCAGAACCTACTTCACCTGTTCTCCTCAGTAGTGGAAGCTGCAACCCGCCACCCTGGTCTTGAGACTTTCCAGCAAGCTACTGGAAGGTTCCAAGAGGTCACCCAGAGCATTCACGGTGATCCCCGCCTACTGTCTCTTCTTGGAAAGCGGAGGGGGCAGAAAGGTCTTAGGGAGATGCAGGGTGAACAACTCAGAAAGAGTCTTAGGACAATCCTGTCTATGTTGGTTAGTGTACATGTGTGTGTGTGTGTGTGTTGTGTGTGTGTGTGTGTGTGTGCATGTGACTATGTAGGTGTGTACATGTGAAATGTAATGGTGTGCATTAAGTGGTTAGGTAATGAATTCAAGTGAGAATGGGCAGGGTATGACTGTGTGCATATTGTGTTGGGTGGCAAGTAGTCTGTGCAGCGCTAGGCCTGTAGCCAGCCTCTGCATTGCACGCATGTACATTGCACACATGTAAGTGCCAAGTGGGTGTGGTTTAGTCACCTGGTACTATAGCTTCACCACCTTTGCCTGATCTACAGGATCTGGTCTTGCAGAAGGTGCACAGCCAGCTCGAGGAGGCCTGCAATGAGTGCCCCCGGCTTGGCTACCTCATGGACAATGACATTTTGAAGGTGTCCTCCCACAGTGGGAACCCTGTGCCAATCATCCCACTAATTAGCAGGGTCTTACCAGCTGTACACAGTATGAGGTTTACAGAGGCTTCAGCTGATTCCACTCACTTTGCCCCTGACACTGATGAAGGTACGCGCGTGCACACTCAGGTTAGGTCGTCAGTCAGTATGTAAGTGGGCGGGGCTCATTGGGAGTATAAGTGGGTGGGGCTCATTGGGAGTGTATGAAGGTGAGGTCACTGCATACATGTTGTTGTCAGTTCATGGAGTTTAGAAGTGGCTGTGGTTAGCTTTCCTTTATGTTATCTAGTAATCTCTAGTAACCTCTAGTAATCTATAGTAATCTTTTCTAATATCTAGTAATCTCTAGTAACCTCTAGTAATCTATAGTAATCTTTTCTAATCTCTAGTAACCTCTAGTAATCTATAGTAATCTTTTCTAATATCTAGTAATCTCTAGTAACCTCTAGTAATCTATAGTAATCTTTTCTAATCTCTAGTAACCTCTAGTGATACCTAACGTTGATGCTTGCTGAGAACCATCATTAGACATACAAAATTGACATTTCAATTATACTCTGATACATGTACGTACCAAACTTCAGGAGACGAAATTACAGAAACAATAAATGAGGCAGTATAATCATTTATACGTATGACTATGCCATCTTGAATAGATGTCTGTGTATGTATATAACATTTTAACTTTTTTGTGTACAACCTTGCGAACAATAATGCTGTGTGAAGTCCAGTGATGCTACATACGTAAGTACACTGATTACTTGTTCTAACATAATTGTTGTCTTGTTTCCTGTACGACTTCCGGTGAGTTGTGTACGCTCGTCTTCTGTACTGGCCTGATGGGCATCAGCACAGTCCGGTCATACTGTTGTTCTCTCACCATGTGCAGTCCAATAATAGCAGCAATCAATTCTTGTCTTCCTGTCTAATGTTTGTGTGTACACTTAGGTCTGCAGCTGGTGGCTATAGAGGGGTTGTATGGAGAACCCCTCCCTCTTGCCGTACCCCTCCCCCTGGGCAGGAGGCCAGCCCCACAGTGGCTGCATGCACTGGAGGGGGCACTGAGCTACTCCCTTGCGTGCAGGCTCACCGAGTGCCTCGCAACCTTCCCCGAGGAACTGATGGGTACCAACCCAGGAGACCAAGGTGCGGTCAACCTAGTTTTGAACTTCCCTAAATGTTACTGGATACTGCAGCAATTGGCAGCTAGCTGAACACTGTATCATTTAACTATAGTACGTAGCTTCTGAATGCTACAGCATTTAACATGTAGCTTCCGAGTTAAGACTACGATGTAGGGCTGTGACAGTGTAAGAGCAACATACATGCACCATCTCAGACAAGTGTTCATGGTTTCCTCCCTGCCACTCCCAACCATCAGATGGTACCGTGAGGCAGTGGGTATGCTCCCACCCCGCTCAGTGTGTTCTCCTGTCCCTGGAACTCAAGTGGAGCTCTGCCCTCTTCTCTGCTTCTGCCAGCAGTGACCCCCAGACACAGCTGAAACAAGTCAGGTGGGTCCATCATACGTAAACAGAATTGTCCTTGACCGGTAAACCCCAAGTGCAAAGTACTGGACATTACTGTGCTACGTACATAAATCACTGTGATGGAGCACTCCTGGAGACTGTGTAATACATTTGGAGACAAGATTGAGGTATGTGACGTGTATTTTAAACAGAGTGTTCCAGAAACTGACTGGCACAGGTGGCAGTTAGACTATGTGTCGTAAGCAGTATACTGAGGATGATGCTGTCCTGTAAACGTTTACTGCTTGTGTGATGGCTATTCCCTCTCCCTCCTCCAGCTCCAGACTCCACACTGCGGTGGACACTGTAGCGGAGCTCCTGAGAAGTTACTCTTCTTTAGATCTTAAATCCGAGTTGAAGTACTCCAAAACTCTGCTCATGACCCTTCAGAACGTTATCATCGCTCTTAGACACAAGATGGATATTGTGAGATCACTTCTCCACAGTGAAGCATTCTCACCTGATAGCTTTGTCTGGAAGAACCATATCCTTTACTCCATTGAGGGTGACGTAGAGCAGACTACAAATGACCATGACTTCACAAAGCACCCCAGCACTAGGAGCTCTACACCTTACACCCTGGGAAGCAACATGGCATCTCCAAGGACAAGCTGCTCATCCCTTGAACAACAGTCACTTGCTCCCTCCCAGAAGCTTCAAGCATCTGCAAGCAACCTTGTTGCTTCAAGCCGAAGCCTCTTAAACTCAAGGCACACCCTTTTGGGTAATGAACCCTCAAGAGCAGGAACTTCCTCTTCATTAGCACCCACCCACATCTCTGCAACCAGACCCACAAAATGCGTGGTGCAATGCAGTGACAGTGTGCTGCCATATGGATACGAGCCAAGTGCATGTGACTCCAAGCTTGTGCTGACTCCTGTGACTGAAGCATGCCTAGTGTCACTCGTGATGGCCATCAGAGGTCACACTGTTCCGTGCATCAGCGGGAAGGCTGCTGTTGGCAAGAGTGAAACTGCCAAGGAAGTGGCAAAGGTACTCCTATTACGTAGATTACAGTGTAACTATTGGACAACGCTGACAGGCATAGTTAATTTGTGCCATATTTGGTTAGGATTTGCTAAGTAGCTTGCGGTACAGCAAACGTCCCTTTTGTTGGATCGAATGGAAGGACATGTGGTTAGTGACTCAGAATGTCTTCATTCTGTTCCCTCTAGATCCTGGGACAGCACTGCTACCAGTTCCGCTGCTTCCCTCACACGACCCTCTCCACCCTCCACCGTCTGCTGGCATGCTCCCTCAGTGTAGGTAGCGTGCTGCTCCTCGATGGCTACCTCAGCCTACCCCCTGCGGTGATGGTGGGCCTGGGGGTGGGGCTGCAGACTCTGCAGCTGGCACTGGTAAAGTCGTTTGGAAGACAACCAAGTCCATCTCATGTAAGTCTCCTCCACTTACCTTCAGAGTACTGTTGGTATGGTCAGCCTTCGGACCATAGTGTTGTATCGTCATGAGCAGTATGCCAATGTGTCCACATATCTTGCGTATCCATTGTATTAAAGCGCGTATGTAGTTGGAACCTGGTCAAGTGTCGGAGTACCTAATTCAAGGGTATGGTATGTACTTACTCCTTAAGACTGTTCCACTGCACGCAGCCATTGATGTACTTTGTGTTCTCTTTCCTTACTTTGTTAATGGCCTCCTTTGTTTTTGCTCAGGTGTCAGAGCAGAGTGAGGTGACACTCCCCACAACTGCGAGCCATATGACCATTTCCCCCTCCCCCCATCCAACCCACACTCCCCACCCCCACCCCTCCACGTCACAAGAGTACACCCCCTCTGCTCTCCCCAGCAGAGCTAGTACTCGAATCGACTGGTACCAACCCTCGGAGGGGTGGTCTGTTCGTAGAGGGGAGGTAGTTGGTGTGGAGTTTCTGGGGCACTCCCTCACTGCAAGCTCTGCCTTCGGTTGTGTGCTAGTGGACCAAGTGAGGGCCCAGAATACAGCGACCATCCCTGAGCATTTGAAGGTAGAGGAACGTACATACGTGTGTATGCATTGTGGTGTATGCAAAGCCAGTGACATATGTACTGTATCTTGTACGATATGAGATTTGCATTCTACATATTAAGTCCAGAAGCAACCTCTATTGTGAAGTTTCCGTTCCTGTGGAGAATGGTTGCATTAATTCTCTGTGGAAGAATTGCTGTTGTTATCACCGTCTGCACAGTGTGTAGTGTAGTTCCTGATGGAGATGATGACTGTACTGTGGGATGTGCATTATGGATTGTGTTGGGTGTGACCTCAATTTCCATTTTGATTTCATTTTCCATTGCAGTACTGTGTCCTTGTCTATGTATGTGTAGCACTATGCACCATCCTGACATTCCTCTTTCAGGCTGCACTGCGACCAGTACACCTGGTGTCTCCCAGCATGGCGTGTGTGGCAGAGGTGCTGCTGCTGAGCTGTGGGTTCTCCGACAGTCACGCCCTGGGAAGGGGGCTCAACAGCCTCATGGAACACCTGGAAAGTCAGGTAGATGCAAATTTGGGAGCAGATTTCAAACACATTACTTGCCACCATACCAGGAGCACATGATCTACCTATGGCGGTGAAACATACACAGCTCATGTGCTCCTGACTGTACCGAGACCACAAGTGTGAGCATCAACTAGTTTAGTGGAACATCTGAATAGGTATAAATAAACTGAATCAGGATTGATTTTGTCATGTGCTTTTTCATGACCAGCTCTCCTCAAACAGCAAGGGCTGCCACTTTGGTCTGCATGAACTGAAGGAGATCACCTCTTGTGCTGCCTGCTACCTCAGAGAGAACTATTACTCTGCTACGGATAGCAGTGAGCAGGACAGCACTGAAACCACATCCCTGGAGCATGCAGCTGTTGCACACAGCGTCATGCAGCTGTACAAGAGACGAGTGCTACCGGTTGATTCCAACAAGTTGCAAGATCTTGTGGAGAGTTATTTTCCCTCTGCACGCAATGCATCCCGTCGGTCGGTGTCGCCCCCCAATCGGGAGGACACCACTGCAGTGCTGGTGGAGGCTGTGCAGTTGGAGCTGAGTGACAGGCACCTGCAGTGTCTGCCCACGCTGGTGGAGAAGGTAGGTGACAGGCTCTCCTCTAGTGAGAATACTGGTATCAGTATGTGTTGCTCTGTGGGAAGATTATACACTACAAGCTGTTCCCAGGTCCATCCATCTGTTTTTTGACACTGCATGAAGACTGGTAAGTAGTGTAGAGTAACATGCATTTCTGATGAACAATACATACGTAACTGTTGAAGTTTGATTGACAAGTAAAGTTTGCTCCCGAATCATGACTTCCTTCTTAATCTCACATTCACACACACATACATGCACGCCACACACACACACACGTACACATCCACACCCACCACCCCCCCCCCCCCCCCCCCCCCCCACACACACACACACACACACACACACACACAACATCAGGTCACTGAGTTGCACTCAGGCCTACAGCACCACTGTTGTGCCATACTCACTGGCCCCTCTGGCAGCGGCAAGACGGCCTGCCTGCGCACCCTAGCAGCAGCCTACCACCATATAGGGGAGCTGCATGCCCTGGGAAAGCACATACCTGGTGGTGTTAATGAGGTGGCAAGGTATCCTCGCAGAGTGGACATGGTGGTCATCAACTCTGCTGCTTATACTGGAGATGAGGTTAGCACTTTGTGTTAGTGGAAGAGATTGGTTTGCTGTGTCAGTCTCTCTCCTATACCCTCCCACCCATACACCCACCCACCATACACCCACCCACCCACCCATACACGCACCCACCCACACACGCACATAATGCACACCCACACACATAAACACTCACTCACACACAAACACACATGCACAAACACTCAAACACACACACGAACACACATGAACGTGCACCCACACATGCACACACACACAGCTGTTTGGCTCCTACACAGCTAATGCTGGGACTATCCAGTGGCAGGATGGCATTCTGACACGACTTCTTAGACAAACAGAGACCACAGACAACCTGAAACAATCCCTCAACCACCCTGATGGCTCTTCCGTGCTCCAGAGCTCACAGGTATGTTTGTGTTCTGTGAGAACTGGTCTTGGATTCGAATGTATACTATTGAATTTGTTGCTGAGCAAGAGCTGTAAGACAACATCGAACTGTTCCTGCTCATAACTTGCTAGCTTAGGAAGCAGGTGGGAGGTCTTAATAATCATTTGCAAGGTCACTGTTCATGGTCCTTTGATTCCGACTTTCATGTGAGATTTAACAGAGGGGTACAGCCCAATACCAAACTGGTAATGTCCGGTGTTGCATTTTGGTTGCAGGCCCAAACTATTATTACTGCATGATTGTCCACTTGACTGCCATTCGTGTGTACCACCATCATTTCTCTATTAGGAAAGTCCCCACTGCTTGCAGTCTGTGTGCCATTGGGTGGTATTGGATGGGCCTCTGGCCCCCCCACTGGTGGATGCTCTGGCGGCACTGGCGTCTGGAGAGGGAGTGTGTCTGTCAAGTGGGGAGAAACTCACTCTACCAGGTCAGCGTAGTGCTGGTTGATGATGCATGAACACCCCCCCCCCGGGTCTGATTATTTGTGGAAGTTACGTATTTCTATGGTATAGATGTGTAATGTATGTATGTATGCGCACCTAATCTGACTGCATTGATAGCTACCTCCCCCCATATCTCCCTTCCCCTCCCCTCCCCTCTTCTCCCCTCGTCTGGTCTCCTCTCCTCCCCTCCCTGCCCCTCCCTCCCCTCCCTTCCTCTCCTCTCCTCTCCTCTCCTCTCCTCTCCTCTCCTCTCCTCTCCTCCCATCTCTCTCCTCCCCTCCCTTCCCCTCCCTTCTTCTCTCTCCCCTCCCCTCCACTCCTCTCCTCTCCCCTCCCCTCCCCTCCCCTCCCCTCCCCTCCCATACTCCTCCCCTCCCCCTCCCCTCCCCTCCCCTCCCCTCCCCTCTCCTCTCCTCCCCTCCCCTCCCCTCCCTTCCTCTCCCCTCTCCTCCCCTCCCCTCCCTTCCTCTCCCCTCCCCTCCCCTCCCCTCCCCTCCCCTCCCCTCCCCTCCCACACTCCTCCCCTCCCCCTCCCCCCCCCCCTCCCCTCCCCCCCCCCCCCCCCCCCCCCCCTCCCTTCCACTCCCCTCCTCTCCTCTCCTCTCCTCTCCTCTCCTCACCTCTCCTCTCCTGTCCTCTCCAGACTCCTGCAAGCTGCTGGTAGAGACGGACACTCTCCCTCACCTCAGCCCCTCCCTCCTCTCCCACTGTGCCCTGGTGCACTGTGACAACAGTGTAATGACATCTGATGCCATTGTAGACACGTGGCTGGACAGAGCACCAGTGCAGCACAACCTTAGTGCCATGAGGTGTGTCTAATTGCCATCTTCTTATCAATCATCTGTCTGTCTGTCTGTCTGTCTGTCTATCTGTCTTCCCAATAATCTGTCTATCTGCCCATTTTCTGGTCTTTTTGTCTTGATTTGTCTGTCTCTCCATTTTTCTGTCTGTCAGTCTATCGGCTGTGTGACTGTCTGCCCATCACACCTGTTTGTGTACACCTGACTGTCTGTCTGTCCATTAGGTCTGTTTGTCTGTCTGTCCATCAATCAGGTCTGTCTGTCATCAGAACTGTCTGTCCATTAGGTCTGTCTGTCTGTCTGTCCATCTGTCTGTCCATTAGGTCTGTCTGTCTGTCCATCTATCTGTCTGTCTGTCCATCAGGTCTGTCTGTCTGTCCATCAGGTCTGTCTGTCTGTCCATCAGGTCTGTTTGTCTGTCCATAGGTCTGTCTGCCTGTCCATCAGGTCTGTTTTTCCGTCGGGTCTGTTTGTCTATCTGTCCTTCTGCAAATCTGTACTTGGAGTGTGATTGGCCTGGAAGTGGGACTAGACTGTGTTCGCTGTATTATTACTCCCCTACCATACAGCACCGAGACTCTGGCCACAATGATCAAACAGCTGCTCCCGGACACACTTGAGTACCTGCACAACCTCAACACTGAACACTTGGGTGCCCTCTACACATCACACCTGCAGTCCAGGGTCTCCGACATTGCCGAGACACGTTGCTTCTTGAACTTTCTCTCAGCAGTTTTGGAGCGCAATTCACCAAAAGTTGACTCTTCGTTGACCTATACTGGTACTAGTCGAAGCAGCAGGGTCAGCAGTCAAATGACAGAGAGCCGAGCTAGCAGTGTGATGCTCCACAGCTTTAGTGCCAGTTCTGTGCAGGTGTTCGGCACACCAAGGACTGGATCATACCAGGCCAGCAGGTACGTGTATGTGACAGAGGGAGGGAGGGAGGGAGGGAGGGAGGCCAGGAGACAAGGAGGGAGGGAGGGAGGGAGGGAGGCCGGGAGACAAGGAAGGGGGGAGATAGGGAGGGAGGGAGGGAGGGAGGGAGGGAGGGAGGGAGAGTTAGGGTTAGTAGTTACACCTACTTCCTTACCAAGTGTCATTTGACAGTAATACTAAGGAATAGAATTGGTTTCCTTGCTTACTTTACTGAACCTATGATGTCATATGTTGTGCCTGCATACGTACGTACACGAGTGAGTGAGTGAGTGAGTGAGTGGGTGGGTGGGGGTGAGTGAGTGAGTGAGTGAGTGGGTGGGTGGGGGTGAGTGAGTGAGTGAGTGGGTGGGTGGGGGTGAGTGAGTGAGTGAGTGAGTGGGTGGGTGGGGGTGAGTGAGTGAGTGAGTGAGTGGGTGGGTGGGGGTGAGTGAGTGAGTGAGTGAGTGGGTGGGTGGGGGTGAGTGAGTGAGTGAGTGGGTGGGTGGGGGTGAGTGAGTGAGTGAGTGAGCGAGCGATCGAGTGAGCGAGCGATCGAGTGAGCGGGCGGGTGGGCGGGTGGACGAGCGAGCGAGCAAGAGAGAGAGAGAGTTAGTGAGTGGGTGGGTGGGTTATGTTGGTGGGTGGATGGGTGGGTATGTGAGTGAGTGAGTGGGTGGGTGGTTGGGTGGGTGAGTGAGCAAGTGAGTGTGAAAGGCCACTGTGGTCCATTGGTCATCACAAATGAACAGTCTTCAAGAGTTACCTATATCACAGCTAGCAGCTCTAGATCTTGATGGTGTTCATAAGCAGATGGTTGTTATAATATCTAGTGCTGTCTTGTATAGTGACCTCTCATCCTCCTTCCTTCTTCCTCCCCACTACTTGTAGAGTTGAGGTGCATGCTGATGGTGATGCCCTGGACCCACTGAACGATGATGCCATTTCAGAGTGCTCCGACCTAGAGGCCGAGATAGGGCTCTCCATGCAGCTGCAAATGGCTGCCATCCTCGCCTTCTCCTTTATCTGGTCCATAGGGGCCTTTGTGCCCTTCAGGTGGGTCCACACTGCTCACCAGCTACGTAGCTCAGCTTACTAACATAAAATGTACTTTTTTCATGACCAATATTATGCCGTCACACAGAAGTCTCCATCCCTATGAATTTGATGATCCCTCTACGTGTGTACCACAGAGTAGTAATGATGATGTACATAGCTACTAGCACTACGTATAAGGGCATTGTCATAGTGAGATCCATATTTACTTCCCTCCCTCCCTCACCCCTCCCTCCCTCCCCCTCCCTCCCTCCCTCCCTCCCTCCCTCCCTCCCTCCCTCCCTCCCTCCCTCCCTCCCTCCCTCTCCTCCTTCAGTAAGCTCACCTCATACGACGAGTTTGCTCGTGACCAGATCCTCCAGCTCCCATTTGCCATACCCCTCTCAGAGGAGGGCTCCGTGTTCGACTACTACCTGGACCTCAGGAGCTACCAATTCCTACCCTGGAGTGAGCGTAGGCAAGAGGGAAAGAGCACCTCTGGAGTGGGAGGATACATTGCACTGCCTGAAGTAGGCTATATCAATGGCTGTATAGTGGTAATTACATGTACATAGCTATAGAATGCCTAATAAGGTAGGATGTAGTTTGAAGTTATCTGTATGTATTCGAGTTGAGGTCTGACATATTGCTGTTAAAAGGTTTGCAAAGGGATAAACTGTTGTTATAGCAACTTGACTTTTGCTATTGTTCATTGCACAAGTCAACCAAGCAAGTTGAAATCAAGATGTTCACTCTGATTTCTCTTCATTCTTGCAAAACTACCCCTCACTCTTCACACACACACACACACACACACACACACACACACACACACACACACACACACACACACACACACACACACACACACACACACACACACACACACACACACACACACACACACACACACACACACACACACACACACACACACACACACACACACACACACACACACACACATACACACACACACACATACACACACACATCCCCCCTCCCCCACAGCTGGAGCGGTACGCCTACATCCTTGATCTCTACATGTCCTACGGCCTCAATGTGATGCTAGTTGGAGAGCAAGGCACAGGGAAGACCTCCTTAGTTGAGGTAAATGTTTTACTAGTGAGGTCTGAATGCAGAGCAGGTGATTGCCTGATGGTCTTGAACATATCATGGCAACTACATTTTGAATGGTTGTAATTACCAGCATGGACTCTACCATCTGCGTAGACGTAATAGCAGTTTCTCATACTCAAGAATATCATCCAGTAGTGTAGTTCATACATTTACTGGTAAGAAGCTGTTCACTGACAAAACTAAATACTAAAGTTCTGTTAATACCGGTGGCGTCTATATGGTCCATCCTCCTCCTCATACATGAGCTTTTCTTTTTCCGCAGTGTCTGATCCAATCCCGCACACCTGTCACTCGCCTCCCCATCACCTACACTCTTACTCCCTCACAACTGCAACACACCATCCTCAACAAAGTGTACCAGCTGGAAAAGAGGGCTGGTCACCAGAGACTCAGAACGTCAAGAAAAACCGTATCCTCACCAAAGTGTGTGTTCTACCTGGATGATCTTCACCTGGCTTCGCGGTCATGCTCAACCCCTCCAGCTCGGAGGGGGGGATCTGATGCTGCTTGTGTGTGCACCTCATCGGACAGTGGAGTCCTGGAAACCATCCGATATGCAATATCACAGGTATGTATATTTGTATGCACCTAAAAGTGTCGCAAGTCAATCTCTTTCTGTCTTTTGCTGTAACATTCAGCCTCTTGGAGCAATTCAGGGGAGTTCACTGCCCTCTCTAGCTGATGAATGTATCCCCTTCAATGGCCCTCATTGGCTAAACTATACTCGCTTGCAATGTCCTGGAAGTATCATAAGCCTGTTACAATTGTCTGCTGATGTACGTATAGTGTGATCACCATCCACCCACCGTCTCCCACAGGATTCACTGACGGACACCACAAGAAACTACCAGCACGACTTGCACAATGTTAGGTACATCGCGTCTTGTGTGCCAAGTGGTCTTAGGGAGATGTCCCCACGATTATCCAGCGTGTTCAATCCGGTGCCGTTCCTCCCTCCCTCGGAGGACTGTCTCAAGCAGATCTTCTCCCAGAGCGTACTCTTCTGGCTGCAGCAGTTCCCAGAGACGGCAGTAAGGGACCCTGAGCTGCTCGCAGAGGTAGGTACTGCCAGATCCACCTGGTCCCAACTCTTATTCCACCAAGCAGATTCAGTATCACACTTGCTATACTGGATGTGCTGTATGTGTTAAAAACCAGAGCAAAATTATGGCCCTTGTTACATACTTGGCGCTTGCCACACTCTTCGAAAGTCCTGCCTTGTTAGTGCTATGGTTTTCGCCCAGCTGTTATGTCACATCAGGACTGGAAATGGACAGACAATGCCCGGAAATGTCTGGACTTTTGTCCGGTGACTGACCGTTATATTTTGATCTGAAATAGGAACGTGGGTGGCAGAACCTGGGGGCAGTGGGCTCACAGAAGAGGGAGCATTATCAGGTTTAGGGTGTCCAGATTTGGCCTTTTTGCTCACCTGTCTGGTCTTAGCAGTCTTTGGAGATTGGACAACTATCCATCCTTTCCTCCATGGAACTATGTAGCATATCATGTCAATCTAATTAAGTGAAAAGTAAAAATTAGTGGGTGGGCTATCTCTACCCCCACACCCTTCTGCCGCTTATGGTAAATTCGTGTGGAAATGAGACCGAACGTTATAGACAACATCATTCTGTGCCACTCAATATATCAAGTGTTGGTTGTGTGTTATGTATGTGTGTATGTGTGTGCATGTATACATAGATAGGTATCACACATACAAATTTGGTGTCTTCAATACTTTACATCACACCTACCCAACAGGCCATCGCTGCGGCATCTGTGACTGTATTCAAAAGTGTCTCTGGTCGATTCCACCCCACCCCCTCCCGCCCCCACTTCCTCTTCACGCTGCACGACCTCATGCACACTTATGAGGGCCTCCTACTCCTCTCCCCCAGTACAAAGGCTCAGGCACAGCCCCAATTCAGCCTCCTAAATCGCAGGGGCTTCCTCAGCTCGACGCAGAGTGGTAAGAGCTCATCCTCCCATAAGACAAAGTTGAAGACAAAAAGTGGTAAACGCAGCAGCCTACCAAGTTTGAGAGGTGGTGGACTACGAAGGAAGGCTCACGATGGGTCACCTTCTGATGCGGACCAAGCAGAGATGACCTCCACGCTGCGGATGCTGATCAGACTGTGGTGCCATGAAAGCACTAGAGTGTACGCCGACAGGCTGCTGGACAGCAAGGTAAACTACTATCCTGGGATAAATGACCTACACCTGATTGCTTGTGCATTCAAATTTTAGCAGTTTGCATATGCAGGATTAACAAACATGAATCTTTTACTCTGTGAAAATTAACCCTCAAAATATCCCCAAATTATTGCATTTATACATGCCATTGAGCTTGTGCGCTATTTTACCACTGCCTATGTACTTTAACTCCTCATTCATGTAGCAGCATGTTTCCACGTGCAGGATCGGATGTGGTTCCTGAAGCTCCTTGAGGTGTGCATGAAGTACTGCTTCTGTGGTATTGACCTCCAGGGGTCACCGCCACTGAACGTACTCGCTCTGGGTGGACACACTGCTGGGCCAGGTATGTAGGACAATAGAGTGTAGGTAACTGCATAGGTGACCTTCTCCAGTTTCATCACAAGGGTTGTACGGGAAGCTGGTTCTTGTGATTGTAGAAGACTCCTGGACACGCGTATGTAACTGCTTAGTACGCAAAACAAGCTGCTAGGTCTCATCAAACGTAACTGACACCATCTCTGTATACCTCACTTTCGGATTACTGTCTTCTATGTCTTGTACGTTAAGTATGGCCTGTTGCTCCTGTGGTGATTACAAGTTTTTTTGACAGGTGGGAGAAGGGTGAGAGGTGGTCGTATCCGTGGTGCCAACCTCCCTGCTGCACGCTCCGAGGGCCCAACTCTGGCAGATCTGTCCAGCAGTGGGATCAAGGTGGAGACTCTGCAGAGACTGGCACCCCTGGATGCTGAGGGAGATGGGGGGAAGGGGACGCTGAGGCAACTCATAGCCTATGACCAGCTGACTGTCAGAGGAGAGGATCTTACGGGTAAGAGAGTCATGTGACTGCCATGTGACATTGTCAGGTGACTATGATGTTATAGTCATGTGACAGTCACTCTTCTGTCCACCCATAGGTCTTATGTTTGTCCGGTTTCCCTCAAGCAGTGAAAGTGGTGGTACTGAAAACAGCTCTGAAACATCCGTGGAGGGGGGAGAGGGGGGAGAGGAAGGGACACCCATGACACAGGAGAGGTAGGTGAAATAAGTTAACGTGCAAATGCAGTGTAGCACTGAGCTGTCCAGTAGATCTGGCACACAAAATCATGCCGGCAAGCATTCTGGCTTCCTTACAAGTTAATTATCCATCAACCGATGTCATTGTGGAAATGGCCTACTATTTCAGTTGTAGTACTTGGGATTAAGGTTACGGGTACCCGTTGACCGGAAGTAAAATCTAGTTAGCATGTATGCGGACAGCTGCATGTTGTTTCAGGCATTTGTAGTTGTGTGCGAATTAACTTATCAACACTTGTGACATCTTTTGTCTCCAAAAAGGTCGTTGTGGTGGAAATGGTCACTGCATACGTACATATATCTAGTGCCAGAGCTAGTTTTGGGAGACAGAGTAGTCTGTTTCTTGCTGCTAGAGAAGTGAGTCGTCGTCACACCCTTTGTTAATCCTAGGAATTGGCATGGACTACATGAATGTAGTTACTGTTATTGCATGGTATATGTGGGTGGGGCCTGATACACACATCCGCTGTACAAGTCTTTACCACTCACACTCACACATTTTCACTCCATCATATTTCCTACATGACCCTCACACTCACATCCTCATATCCCACACCCTCACACCCTCACATTTCCCACTCCCACTCTCATGTTCATACCTTACACTTACCATGCACCTCACACTCTCAAATTCATGCTCGCATGTCATGCCCTACACCCTCACATGCTACATCCTCACTACCTCCACCCCACACAGTGGTACCTACTCGGAGCTGGGGGATGGTCAGGTGATGGAGATACTTCAAAAACACCTCACCCAGTGGAAGTCGCAGGAAGAGAGAGAAGGAGGAGGAAAGGCAGCGGCCAGTCTGGTACTGTTCAGAGGAGCCATTGAACATGCCACACGACTCAGCAGAGTCATGGTAAGGATCTGGTCCTAGAATACATCAATTAAGTGGAGAGTCAGTGAGTGACTTACGTAGTACTACCCTTATAACCTCTATACCCTGCTTGTGAGATTGGAGCTACATTGTTTCTCTCCTCTCTCACCCTCCTGTCCCAGCATCTTCCTGGCTCTCATGCGCTGCTCCTTGGTCCCAAGGGCACAGGGAGAAAGTCCCTTGTTAGACTGGTGGCCCACATAGTGGAGGCACAGGTATGCACACACGGTACATGTCTTAAGATGCTGTCGTTCATAGTACTTTTCCGAAAGTAGTTTCCCAGGACAGGTTCACAGCAAACCGGAAAGCATCTTCAGAGAATTGGAAGGCATCTTCAGAGAATTGGAAGGCTTCTCTGAAAGCAGCGGAAGACTTTTTGCTGGGTTTGTATGTACGTACGTATGTACCTTTGCTTAGGTCTACCTCCGGAGCTTTAATTTAGTCTTCCAGAGTTTTGTATAGGTCTTACAGAGCTCCGTATGTGGTGGAGATTTGGCGAGTAGCAGAAATGGTTTCTGAGCGTGTACAGTAGTCCATTACTAGAACGGTGGACTCACTGGTGTTGACCAGCTCCCTCACTCATTGTCTGACCACCAGTTGTTTGAGCTGGATGAACAAGGCCCGAGTCTGCACAGCCAGCTGCGGGAGGTGTGTATCTCATCAGCAGTGGAGGGGAGGAATACCGTGCTACTGGTCAGCAGCAGCGGCCACCAGCAGTGGGAGAGTGTCTGCCAGATGATGAATGAAGGTATACACACACACGCATATACACACTCTACCACACACACACACACACACACACTCTCTCTCTCTCTCTCTCTCTCTCTCTCTCTCACTCACTCACTCACACTGTCTGCTCCTTCCCTTGTAGGGCTCTGTCCTGGGTTGTTCTCCTCTTCCGAGCTGTTGGTGATGAGTAGCAAGCTGCAGAGAGGCAAGGTCAAGAAAACAGCGGAAGGCGCTCAGCAAGCATTTGCCAGAGCAGTTCGCAAAAACCTCCACGTGTTCATAATCTGGAATACAGATGGAAAGCATGGAAACCCATTCTATGTCTCAGAAAATGACTTCCATTTCCACTCTAACAGTAGCCTGCTTCAGTCAAATCAAACACTTCAGAACCAACTGATTGCCGAGAGCTCAACCCGGGCTGTGTTCCAAGCCTTGTACCAAGCCTGCTCACACGTCGACCACTACCACTCGTGGTCCAAGCAGGCGTACAGTGAAATAGCACTGAGCTGGTGGCAAGGGACAGGGGACCCAAAGTGGCAGGAGTGGGTGGAGACAGGTGAGAGAGAGTGTGTTTGGAGCAGTTCATTCTCAATGTACCTGCACGAGGAGGAAGCCGAGTGAAGTATATGTTCCGCACAATTTAGGAATTTGCGCAATCTCGAGATTGGCACGCAATTTCAGGATTGTGGTGCGCAATTGTCTTGTGCAATCTTGAGATTGGCACACAAGTTCCGGATTCCGAGAATGTGCAGTGCAATCTCGAGATTGCGCAAACTCCTAAATTGCATGGAACATAAAATTATACATTTCCAATATATATATAGTCCTGCTGCCCAGTGGTATGATGCCAGAAAAGGAGGGATAAATGTGCTCGTCATCGACTAAATTATCACTCACCACACGAAGAATTTCAATCCTGAGCATGCACAAACATGTCCATTCAAAAGGCAACTGACCCATTCATTCATTAAGTCGTTCTTCCCGGTCCCCTCCCCTTTCCTCCTTCCTCATTATGCACTCACCTCACAGATAGCCAGCTGGAGGCTGTTGCCACCCTGGCAGCCCATGTGCACCTCACCACTGTTGAGCTACTGCAGAAGTCCCTCCCGCACCTCACCACAACCCTGGTCACACCTCAGACCTTTGTGGAGTGCCTCAGAACAACACAGAGCATTGCTGTCACGCTCAAGGCCAAGGAAAAGGTATCTTGTCGTGCTGGAACATCAGTATACATGTGCATAATTATAATATTACTACAAACTTAATTTCTAATTTGCGCACTCAGTTTGAATGGTTCCTTCTCCTCTCCCACCCTGACAGGTGACAGCTGACCGGCTGCAGGGGGCCCTAAAGCGGCTGGAGGCTGTGGACCAGACAGTGGACGAGCTTGGTCAGGAGCTGGGAGCATTGCAGATGAGGCTGGCAGCTGCAGAGCGGGAGGTGCGGCAAAGGATGGGCCTCATCACAGCCGCAAAGGAGAGGTGTGTCCATCTGTATTCTGTACGTCTGTCCGTCTGTCCGTCAACCAATCTTCTGAATGTCTCAGTCCCTCCCTATGTCAGTATGTTGTGATGTGGTTTAGAATGTAACTTGGTACGTATACAGTGACGACTTTCACTTTTATCACCACGTCCATGTTGGTCATCGAAACAGGGTGCTATATACTGTACTATATGATCTACATGTAGGTACATGGCTGCTAGTCGGCGGTGTAAGTTTGCCGAGGACACCATTGAGACAGAGACCAGGAATGTAGAGCAACTCACAAAAGTTGTCGAGGAGAAATTCAGTGAGGTACGTACATAAGTGTGGACGTATGAGTTTCTGAACAGGTATATATGTATGTATGTCAGTTGAAGAGCTTCACTGTCATGACTTTTCACAAATCAATCAATCAGTGTAGTAGAATGTAATGAAAACCTGGATTTTGTTACCATGGCAATAATAACTGTATTCATTGTCATGATTGGTTGCATCTCAGATTTTGAAGTTAGTTTCGCACCCATAAAACACCTTGGCAAATCTACCAAGCACCATTTTACTATGCACAAGTGCTGACTGTGCACTATTCCATATTACGACATGTACAAGCAACAAAGGGGTTATGACATTGATGATACAAATTGACTGCCTTATGTATATTAATTGTTCCTATGGGTATCGATCATTTTTCACTCCCTTTTCCTCTCCTAGGTCTCCCCCAAGTACCACTCGGCTCTGGAGGCACTCTCTTCTGTGCAGAAGAACAATGTTCTTGAGGTGATGGGGTATCGTGACCCTCCTTCCTCCCTCACTCCAGTATTTGATGCCCTCTGCATGCTCTTTGACAGACCCCAAACGTGAGTCTACCACTTTGTATGTGCATATGGCTGGGGCCACATGCCAGCTTTAAGATACTACGTACTTCCCCGAAACCCAAATCTCCAAACCAAGTTACTATTTGCAACATCAAATGCTACTCAAAATTGGCAAATGTTAGGCATTTCACATCCCTCTAATGCACAGAAACAGGTTTTTGGCCTTCCTGCTAAAACGATAATTAAACAACATACTGGGCCCCGCCTACATTCTGTCCCAATCACTGAAATATACGTAGGGTAGCTAGAAATCTATGGTAGCTCATCTTACAGGAGCACTCTAGAGCCAGACAGCGGACCAAAACTCCTCCCAAAAGATGCATTTTCACTACCCAGGCTTTCCAGGTCCTCGGCTTTCTGAAGAAAACAGACTGAATCTTCAAAATATTGCTTAGCCACATCAAAGCACCAATACAAAGCTTGATAAGGCCACTAATGACATCAAAGTGACTTAATGATTCCAGTTGCCTCTGTGGGAAAATATGAACAGACCAATGAATCAGATTAATAGCATGTGAGTGACACCATCTCACCAATTATTCATGAACAATATGCACTGATACTGAGTTGCCTTATAGCTTCTTGGGTATCTTTCAAGAGGGACAGCAAAGACTCAAAGGTCCCCCCCCCCCCCCCCCCCCCAGACCAAATATGGAGGTCCCGACACTCCTTTTAGAGATTCATGCACACAATGTGTCGGGAAAAAGGCCCTGTATTAGGCTTTTGAAACATGGTGTGTGGGTGGATCAAAGATGCCAGTGTATCATATCCAGATATTGGCACTGTGCAGCATCAAGGTGCCACTCTGCCCAATGGCAACTACAAAGCTACGGCGCAGTACTAAGTTTGTCATGATACAAATCAGTTATTGTATGGCTGCTCACACTGACATGGCAAATGTTGGCACTGCATGACATCAAAGCATGAGGGCTGCAGCGTGATGTCAAAGTACTCGCCTGCGGCCCTCATGCGTCATGCAGTGCCAATATTTGCCATGTGGCACTTGCAACCATACAATAACTATATAATGCTTGTTTTAAGTGGTCTCTCACAAGTAAGTATGCAATATCATAAGACCTGAAACTGCTATACACTTTAGTATCTATGGTATGCAGGTTTAAAAATGATGCCATATCATTCAGAATGCTTTTCCGAAAAAAACATTAATTTTATGGGTCAGTTTCACTACAATTCAGATGGCTTCTTCAAAGTACTTGAAGGCTAGAAGCAGAAGGCTTCCTGAGAAGAACGCTGGGCTTGTACATACTGAAATGTTTCTGGAGCTTTACTCTGGACAGTCTTCTAAAGTTTTGCCTAGGTCTTCCGGAGCTTTATGTACGTCTTACAGAGCTCAGTTTGCAGTGGGAATTCAGCATAGTAGTGGAAATGGTTTACGAAGTGCACCATCACGCATACCATATGTTCATAGCCAACTTACAGTGAGCTGAAGGCTCATGATTTGCTGACTGATAGTTCTTAGCTATGTAGTAGAGTAGTACATAATGCCACATTTACACAGTAAGCAGGCCATTTGAATGCTTACGTATATTAAAGTGCCCTCACAAGTGCGTGGATGTTATCAGTATTGTATTTCTTACCGGATACACTGTATGAATTCCAACAAGGAGTCCCATGACCTCCATACCTTGTCTTAAGCTGCACAGGGAATACATGCCTTTGAAGTTTAAAATAACCATTAGTCTAGTGTAGTAGACACATCATACACCCTCAGTGGGAAGGAGAAATTTTTGTCTATATCATGTAAATTCTTTATCTTTCCTTAGCTGGGAGGATTGCAAGCAGTTGCTTCTCTCCCATAACTTCTTTGAGAGCCTGAGATTCTTCGACCGAGACAACGTTCCAAAACACAAGCTCCAGAAATTGGAGAGACTTATTGCAAAGAAGTCTGAGTTGACGTCTGTGGAGCATGGAAGTCAAGCGGTGGTGCCGATATGTCTGTGGGTGCAAGCACTGGTGGACTACCACCAAGCAAAGATGGTAGTGCAGCCCTACAGGGAGAGGCTTGCCGAAGCAGAGAGGACACTGCTAGATGTGAGGCTGAGTTCAATTTTAGTGTCGCATTTAACCTTGCCAGATTGCATGACTAGCATTTGCTTGCATGGTGGCCAAGTTGGTAATGCTCACGGACCGTGGGACTGTAGAGGTCCCAAGTTCTACCCCAACTAGGCAACCTTCTTTCTCTTCACAGCCGTACCTGTCAGTCTCGGGGACCTGGTTCTGCCTTCTCAATGTCCTCATTTGCCACCATTGTGGTAAACCCTGCAGGGGTAACAAAAACAAAACTGAAAAGCATGCATAAGTTATCCCCCTACTGAGTTTTTATGGGACATTATAACAGTCACTGGTTGGCAAGGGTTTGCTCCTTTCATGACCGGTATGGGCTTCTCGCAGTCATCGACTGCTTACTTATAGAATTTTAACCTCAGGTATACAAGATGTTGCATAGTGAATCCTTCCCGTATCAACAGGCCAGGAAGACATTTGTTGTGATGCGAAAGGACATGATGGAGACCAAGTCCGATCTGGAAGCCACTGTCAAGCTGCATAGAGAGAGTGTGCAGAAGACCAGGGTCGTTGAAGCTGAGATCGAGGTATACACTCCAGATTTGTCTGTTTCTCTCCTTGCATTCCTTCCTAGTCTCAGTTGCCATGGGAACCCACCACTTTCTCTCTCAGTCAACTTCTGATATGTGTTAGCTAGCAAGCTGCACTTACTTACTACTGTGCATTGTATCTATGACCAATCAAGATGTTTCTGAATGAGACGTAGTGATTGCACGTACATTCCGTTGCATTACAGGGTGTGCAGGTAAAACTGGAGAGAGCCAGCAACTTGCTCTCCACCATGTCTGCACAGAGGCGCAAGTGGGATGAGAAGCTGAGAGCCATCTGGTGTAGAATCGACTCTGTACCAGGCCATGCTATGCTGAGTGCTGCTAGTATATGCTATCTACCTCGCATCGATCCGGACAAACACCACGATCTTTTGAGCAATTGGCTAGCATACTGTTTTGGTAGGGTGGGCCTGGGTAGTTTGAGTGTACCAGGCCACCAACCTGGGTTACAGGCATCTGAACATCATGGGTTGTCTAGCCAGCAGCAAGTTGTGAGAATACAAAAAGACTTTTCTGTGCGGGACGTTCTTTCGACAGAAGAGGAGAGGATGCTCTGGCAGCAGCAGAGTGTGTTTCCTGATCAAATCACCATGGATAGATGTCTAGCAGCACGTGCATGTTGCCGGCACGATAGCTCCTCTAGCTGGCCACTTATATTTGATCCGAATGGTCAGTTTCAGCAATACTTTATTGCACTAGAGGGCAGGGATGTGGAAAAAGAAGCACCATCCAGAACCGCTTTTACCAGAAACGAGAAGAATGGATTTAAATCACCAGCAGAGCTCACAGCATTGTCGACAAAGTGTGAAGACTCAAAAGTCCACTTCTTGGTGAGATTGAATGCTTCCGATCCAGAACTATGCTCAGAGATCAAGGAGGCCATGAGGGTGGGCACTTCAGTGATGCTGACCCTTGGTGACTGCCAGCACCATGGTAACAATGGCACACTACTACAGCAGATCGTGAAAAGAAATTACACCAAAGATCATTCAGGACAATTGCAATTCGGACTAGACTCTGGAACTGTGTCTGTTCATCCAGATTTCAAGCTCTATGTTGTAGTGACACAATCACTGGAGAGCGTCCTCCGAAAGTCACACTCTCCAACACTTCCATCATTTCTTTGTGAGCTGTCATCTGTTTATCCCATCCATCTTGGCCTAAGCAAGGAGGGGCTACAGAGCTACCTGCAAAAGTATATTGTGAACTGTGAGTGTCCCGAGTACAGCATCAGGTACAGGTCGATACTCACTGACTTGTGTCTGCACCAACAACAGATGGAGGACAGTGAGGTAAATTAGTCTCGCAGATGAGCTCTATGATAATAGGGAATAGTAGGTGGTATATGTTGTGATGTAGCATTTCTAGTGGCGTGCAAAGCATGGTATTAGTCATTGAGTTCAGTATGATGGTGCTCTAGAAACATTATATACAATGCTCAATAGTTGCATAGTTTGCAGCAGTAAAGTGCTGGAATGTCAGAATCGCACTTAACAATTATTATATTGATAATTATGTATGTTTGGTCATGAGTACTGATTATCATACGTATGCATTAACCTAGTGTGAAAGTGGGTTTGATTATACCCCTCGCATATGCAGGAGCAACTGCTGAGATGCACTCTAGATGCAAACACTTCCCTTCTCTGCAATGATTTCCTGTTGCCCACCGTGAGGGATTGTGAATCAGCTGGGTCTGCCGCGGCCAATCAGATTAGGGAAACTAAGAAAATCCTGAGATCTTTTGACCAACAGATTGAATTGTACAAACCACTTGCAAAGTATGCAACTGCTATCTTCAACATGATTCAGACTCTCTCCTACACATTGAAGTATTTCTCTTTCAGTCTGGACCAATTCCGAGTTCTTCTATCCGGTCTCATCGCCAGATACAAAGAAAACAAAGTCTTTGGTAGTGTCTCGGCCATTAATGCCCATGTGCTGCATCTGAAATGTCAGCTACTCGTACAAGTGCACAGAACTCTCTGTGTGTCCTGGTTTGAGAGGCATCAGACACTGCTCCCGTTCCTCATAGCCTTGGACAACCTGCTTGCTCAAGGGAAGCTGTCTGTACAAGAATTTCAGTTCCTGGGCAGGGAGATAGCTCCTGTGGAGGCGCAACTTGATGTACAGCTGCAGAGCAAGAAGGCCGAGAGTGCTGTTGTTCATGATCAGAAGCCGGAATGGATCACTGATGAGGTGAGTGCTAGTTCACAGAATATGCACAATGTTTGTTACCTCATGATGCACTTACAAGAGAGTACATTTTGGTTTCTGTGACAAACTTGTGTATAACTTCAAACCAACATCATCTATGTTCAAACTAAGTGATAGAAATGTACCATAACCTTTTGTGACCAATCACAAAAGATTAATTGAGTCATATGATATTTCAACAGAGCTATGGCTTCACATGTCAACTGAGTACACAAAAATACTTTAGGGTCGCCATTTCTCTAAACCTGTGAGCTAAGATCTCAAACTTGATACAAGTATATATAGTGACCCAGGTTTAGCAGGTTCTAACACAAAGTTTTAACTCCATTGTCCTAAGAGAGCAGAGCTGTTAGAACAGTTCTAAAGGGCCTATACTGTAAGGTTGGCATTTCCACAAACCTTGGAGTTAAATGCTGATTTTCTTTTCAATGTTACAGTATGTCTGACCCATGCAAGTTTAATATCTTACAGATCCTTGTTCAATTTTAATATCTGACCTTTGACCTATGGTTTTTCTATTGATTTTGTATGGACTTTTTCAAAATGCAGTCTGAAGGGACTCTCAGGTAGTTTTATGGTCATTTGAGTGTGAAAAACGCGTTGTAACCTCCAAAATTTCTGAAAATGTACTCTCTTTGCTGGGAGCACTGTACATATACATACGTACTGTAGTAAGTGCAGCTCAACCAGGCTGTGGTCACCTGCCTCCTCCATAACATTGTTGTGCTGAAACGTACGTTGGTGGTGGAGTAATGAGCACTTTTGTCTTCCCATCGGTCACCATTGCTTGAGCGCTCTCTTCGACATTCATTGCCAGTACAGGTCTGATGAATGGCCCGCAAAGACTCTGACCAGATCGCTGTCGTTCACTGATGCTTATGTACCGAAACTCACTGTACTGGCGAAGTAGTGAGCACTGTAATAATTTTTGGTTCCTTTGGCCGCCATTGCTGACTCGATTGACTGAGCATGGTCATCACGTGACATGTGCATTAATTGGAATGAGCTGTAATACTTAGCTTGTGCTACCGGTGGTGAGTTGCACCACCAGCTATATACCAGTAGTGCAGTTTCCTCCACTTGATATAAGAATGTGCACACAATGAAACCTGGGGCTTCAGTGGGGAAATCCTGAATGTTGTGAGGCCATACGTACTCAGCCAGCATAAATCGATTTACTTCAAATCTGAGATGCATCCTATCTGCATGGTAACCAATGTGTACAAGGGGTTGTCATAGCAACAGAAAACCTGGAATTTCATTTTAGGTCTAAATATAATTGAAAAGCTCTTATGAGGACATTCCAGTGGTTACGTGTTTTCTAAAGCTTCCCATAAATGTCCTCAGGCAATAATTTGATATTCAACAGACATATTTACATTGCCTCTTCAAGGTTCTCATGTACATCTAGTTGTGTTATCCCATGCACATTGGAACTGAAGTACTCAATGTTGGACCCTCATGCATGTTCTTGCAGTGTAAACTCTACTGTACTGTGCTGAGCAGGCACCCATGGGTGGTCACAGCTCAAGCACGAAAAATTTGGAATAGGCACTGTTTACACAGAGAACGTGCTTAAATGATCTTCATACAAGGACTCACCCCAACTTCCTTAGCATGAAGCCATTACAAAACATTTACAGCACCTGTCAATACTGTCGTGCCTACAAATTGCTGTAGACACCAAAAGTCGCAGAATATCTCTCTACTGTTCCGGAGTGAGACAACACACTCGACTGCTTTGTGGTAGTGATATACTGTAACCGAAAGGAAGGCTCACTCTAGGACACATTACTGTCGAGATATCAACAGTCCATCTTTAACTTTTTTTACATGTTTGTGTAAATTGGACCTTGTGTCATGCAGTATGTTTACATGTTTGTGTAAATTGGACCTTGTGTCATGCAGAATGTGCAAACAGCATGACATGCGGTCAAAGTTTGGTGATCTAGACAATAGAGTTGCTGTGGATTTGATGGCAATGTGCTTGCTGATTGCCAATTGCGCTAAATCCTGCTTGCAGTATTCATGTCAGTATGTTTAACTATAGTACCTATTACATGATACCATTGTAGTCACGTACATGCACAGATGTGCACGAACATAAAGTGTAGAAGTAAGATGATGCACACTACCATGTCCTGTTCATGCACACATGCACCTACAATGGCTTCATATGGAGTCGTGTTTCTTCCCATTATTGAACCAGGATTAGTGAGTAGATTAGTGGTAATAGTGTGTGGGTGGCTCATTACACTCCTGGTAGAGGAAAAGATAGTCCTAGTAATGTAATTAATTCTTGAGCTCAGTGGAGGGCAGGGAGAGATCGGAACGCATACATGAGCACGTGGGATTGCATACCTGACTCCGCACATCCTCAGCCACAAAAGCCCCACCTCTTATGTTTGTATGTACAGTACATCGTCGGGGGTAATTTACGGCCGGGAGCTAGCGTGAAAACATGCGCATGCAGTCACGAGCCGTGAAAGGACAGCCCCACTGACGGACCAGCTGGCCGGTGCGATGGGGGCTGCCACACAACACTGTGCCTGGCGAGAGCGACTTCATCTGTCGATGCCATCTGTATTTCAGCTGTCCTGTAGAGTACATGGTATGCTGGACAAGTGTCATTGCAGTGTGCTGATAGGCCACTGATGTGTGACGTGCCTGCTATAGACTGCTCCTGCTAGCCTGATTAACAGTTAACGTTCAGTCTGTGTAACGTGCCTGCTAGACTGCTCCAGCTAGCCTGACTCACAGCTGCTGTGTTGTGCCAGTTTTGTAGTATTTGTGGCCTGCAGGTTGACTGTGCTTTTTTCAGTCACATTCTGATGACAGTCATGTGCATGCAAATGCAAATGGTCAACATTCTGCCCACGCACTGGTCAGGCTTGCCCACAATGTCATAAGTAAATGTGGCTTCTGTAATATTGTAGCTACACCATGCACCAACACCATATGTGGCTAATTTCATGAATGCAGTTAGTGCATCCTGTTTGTAGATCTCAATCTACAAGGAAGTTGAGTTGTATATATAGTGACAAATTCTGCATGGAAACGTTGTGTTGACTAATATATTGCCATTCAAGTGTGCTGGACAGTCATGGCACAACTACTCCTGCTAGGTATTTGTAGTCTGGTTTTTGCTAGTGCACAAGCTGAAATTCCAACCCTCAGTCTACTGACTCTGGTGCCCTTGGCAGAACCAGCAGGGCTATCGTCTGGGCCACACTACCACGGAGGACAAGAGTTGATTTCAGCAGCACAACTGGCAGTGGAGAAGATAAACATGAGGAATGACATCCTTCCTGGCTATAGGCTGGAACTAGTCCCAGCAAATGCAGAGACTTGTAATCAGAGCCTGGTAACAGAAGCACCAGTGAACTTTGTGAGACACGTGACAAATGGAGATTTGAACATAGTAGGGGTGGTGGGGTTGGTCTGTTCCACAGTCACCCAGGCCATCTCCCCACTTGCAGGAAGGCCAGGAATAGACCTCCTTCAGATTTCAGCAGGTGCAACCTCTCCAGTATTCTCTAGTAAAGAAGAGTATCCACGACTCTACAGAATGATATCATCTTCAGCAGTCTATAATGACGCTGTTCTGGCCTTGATGGCCACATTCCGGTGGAGGAGAATTGGTGTGGTTCAAGACACCATCCTGATGCAACACATAACAGCTGCAAATGACTTTGTAACAAAAGTTGAGCAAAGAGCTGAGTTTGAGCTTGTAATCTTGGGGGACGTCTCCCTAGCATTTCCTACCTCTCCCGTTCAGAGCCTCTTACGAAAGAGAGCAAGAATAATATATGCCTCTGTAACAGCATCTGAAGCTTGTGAGCTACTGTGTGAGTCGTACACACTACAGACAGACTTTCATCACTGGCTTGGATTTGTGTGGATATTTCATGACCTTAGCCTGGAAGACCTGATGAATGGTACAGAGAAATGTACTAATGAAGAAATTCTAAGGGTACTAGATGGCGCATTCCTGCTGCAGTACAGGTTTGAACCCAACCCTAATACAACCTTGGTTTCAGGACAAACCTACAGCGACTATCTTAAGGAACTGCAACAAGATCTTGGAACATTGCAGAACCAACATGCTAACTCAATTCATGATTCTATCTGGGCATTTGCACTGGCTGTGAATTATACACTGTCAGAAAATGATCTTGAAAATGGCAGTGCTTCCACAATAGTAGAAAGAAATCTGAGGAGTGTAAATTTCTCTGGTGCCCTTGGGAGGATTGCTTTCAATGGGGATAGGGAGGTGGTGACTGAAGTGGATATTTTTCATGTCAAAGGGAAGGAAGTAATTTATGCCGGCCATTACAATCCACTCACAGGAAATGTGACAGTTCAGTTGTCTCCAGGAAGGATTCCAATGGATGACTTCGAAGATGTGCTGCTGCCAGTCCCTTTAGCTTTCCCCATTGTAACACTTGTCATTACAGCAGCTCTACTTGTCTTCAATACAGTTGTCCTGGTGCTCTTTATCTACTACTGGAATAAGCCATCGATTAAAGCCACCAGTCCATATCTGAGTGCCCTCGTACTAACTGGCTGCTACATGCTGTACATTGGGGATTTGATTTCAGGAGCAAGAGAGATTTCAGATCCAAAAGTCTTTGGGCCTTTGTGTCAGGCAGAGATATGGTTTACTGCAACAGGAGTGCAGCTGATTTACTCAACCTTGTTTATGCGACTGCTTCGAATCTATCGGCTCTTTTTCTTCATATTTGAAAGACATGGAAAGTTTTGGTCGGATCAAGTTATGATTGCAGCAAGTTTTGTCCCTGTGTCCATTACCATCCTACTACTGATATTGTGGGCTATACTGGATCCAGTTCCTACAGCTTACACTGTAGCTTTGAGTGAACAAATGAGCGAGTTCCCTCATGTTGTAGTTAGCTGTGGAGGGAACTATGGTATTTGGGCATCAGTGATAGTCTATGGAGTGAATGGAATCACTATTATAGCTGTAGTGTTTCTTGCGATTCTCACGAGGAAGGTCCACTTGGATAGCTTTAGGGACAGTAAGCAAGTGAATCTTTTTGTGTTTTCAACAGTAGGATGCCTGGGTGTCTGGTTCCCATACGCACTAACATTTGTTGTACTCATTCCCATACCTGAGGCTGGTTACTCTTTCAGTGTGTTCCCCTACCTGTTAATTCCATTCCTCTGCAAAGTATTTTTGTTTGTTCCAAAAATCTGGTCGTCAAGGCATGAAAGACGCACGATTAAGAGGAGAAAATCCAGCAGGTCTATAAATTCAAGTTTTCATGCAGCACAAAGAAGTACCAATCACATTACACTTCTTTCACACAGTAGTCTTTCACCATCACTGTCTTCCCCACCAGGAAGGCTAAACTCAACAGCCATCAATTGATCATAACTACATGGAAGGCTTTTGTAACTGTCTTGTCAGCTTTAACTTTACTTTCTGTGTGTTGGTGTGTGAGGTTGCTTGTATGCATTATATATAGTTATGTTGTGAATCACCTAATTTTATGTATGGACAAATTTCTATTCACTTTGATACTGCATCCTTGTATGGTCATAGGTACATTGATTCGTATGGCTGCTGTTGTGGCTGTAGTGGCACTTACTGTTGAAGTGCTGTAGAGCAGCATAAGCTAGAGTGTAGAACCTTGTACAGTGGTTTGCTGAGATCTTGCAGCTTCAGCGGAAATGAAAACTGCTACTGAGCATGCGCGCACCCTGCTTTTGGAATACTGTGATGCTCTGTAACGGTTTTTGTTTTGCTGAATATTAATATGCAAAATCTCAGCAAACCACTGTAAACACTCAGTTGTGGGGGGCAATTCTGCATACCAGTGGATATGTGATACCTGAATTTGTATGAGGTATTATCTCATACAAATTCATAATACCTCATACAATTTCCGGTATCACGTATCCACTGGTCTGCATATCAGTGGATAAGTTGATACCTGAATTTGTATTAGGTAGTGGATACTTGATACTTGATTTTGTATGAGCTAATACTCATACAAATTCAGGTATCACTGCATGAATGCAGGATTGCCCCCCACAATTGAATCTGAGTGTTTACAGCGGTTTGCTGAGATTTTGCATATTCAGCAAAACGAAACCGTTACAGAGCTTTTGCAGAATCTCAAAAGTAGGGTGTGCACATGCTCAGTATTATTTACTTAGCTCAAGAATTCTTAGCCTCGTTCCCAAGCTAGACCTCTCTCCAACACTTCAAGATAGGTCGGCTTAAATAAACTTGGTCCACTAGTGTCTTCAAAACCGTGGAATTGCGTAAAATCCATGGATGCACACAGTTAACTCACAAATAATGTATAATTCTTCAAAACCGTGGAATTGCGTAAAATCCATGGATGCACACAGTTAACTCACAATATATGTATGTATAATTATTGGATATATCACAGTGAGGTTGAGCAAGCTATCTGGCCAATGGTCCCCTGGGTCTCGTTATAAGCTTGTTGTTTACTGGAATGCCAGTCATCTACACTGGCGCATGGTATGCTAAGGGTGGTGGTAGTGCATGCTGTTTTGGAAATTGTTCCCAATCTTAAGCCTCTCTAAATTGCCTAGGAATGAAGTTTGTTCTGTTGTTTCTGATCTGTGACAGTGGCTACGTTTCAAACTCTTGGCCTCATTACAACTCTCCAGAGTGAGGCTAGTTTGGAGAATTGAATGCCAGTTATTATGCATTCAACAACATGACTGTAGTATCATTACAGGTATAAAAAGAGCCTTTCGAAAATGGCTCTTTGAATAGTATAACCCAGGTTCTTGTGCGGGGTGGAAAATAAAGAGCCTGGTACGTATACACTGTTTGCACATGCTCATTTCCATCAGGAATTCTGGGGTATTGCATTGGAAACTGGCGGGTACAATGTCATTAGCCTTGTTCCCAGGCCTTCTCACCCCAGCGTTTGTCGCTTGCAGACCCCCTGCTTTAGTGCTGCAAGCGACAAACGCTGAGGTGAGAAGGGCTGGGAATGAGGGTACAATGCCAAATCATTCCGTCCATCTAAGATCTTGTTTGTTCCACTAGTATGGTCAATGATAGCAGTGTTGTTACATAATACGTACGAGAGTTCGATAAAACTAGGTAACTACTGAGCTCTTACACCTTCGGCATACATCCACAAAAACCCATTGTCGGGGGACATCGGGGCAAGTAAGCTCAGGTGAGCAGCTGCTCTAGCTCCTGCACAGCTCCTGCTATAGTCAGTTTGTAAGCACAGATGAAAGTAATTCGCTGGGAAACTGCCAACCACTCTCTCTGCCTGCATGTATCCTGGTTATAGTCACACTCCCGTACATTACCACCGATTATCTATCTGTATAACAAATCATTAACTACAGAAATGATCACACCTACACAAACAGTGTGTAGTAGCTACCAGGCTCTTTTTTCTCTACCCCCACACAAGAGCATGGGAACAAGACTATTCCAATACCTGCTCCAACTTGAAAATTTCATTCCTCATTTATTATAATTATTTCCATTCCTCATTTATTTGTTCCAGAAATTTGGCATTCCCACTACAAATTAGCACATGGAACCGATCTTTATGTGCATAATGTCATAATGCACAAAAAATCATCATTCCTACCCACCACTGCTCCACACCCCCACACATGCACACCATCACAATTGCAGGAGTGGTGTGGAGTTCTTCTGCTCCAGAAACAGGTGCCAATGTTCAGGAAACTCACAACAGAAGTGACCAGCAACAGCAGCGAATGGAAAGAGTACTTTGAGGTGTGCTTAATAGCTCAGATAAATTTCTGAGAGTGCAGAAATTGTCCACAGGCCAATAATCTTACTGTTGCTATTGGGTTTGAACATTACGTATTAAGGGACTGGAGGAGAGGAAAGGAAGAGTTTCCTTTGTGCAAAGGCAAATATAGTTGCACTGTTCTCCACACTGCCTGTAGCACCACCCTTCCCTGATGACCTTGGTACCTGGCATGGGGGAATCTGTCTCACTTGGCCAGAAGCTTCTACTATGGAGGACATTCAGACCGGAGAAGGTGAGTAACCATAATGATATATGTGCAAGTAGCTTCGCTCGCTCAGCTAATTCCCCCTCATTTACATGTATACATTAGCAGTCTGGCATCAGGCAGCTGCTCCTTGATTGCATCTGCTTCAGCTGCTGTTCCCTGATTGCGTCCGCTTCAGTTCAGCCGCTGCTCCCTCGATTGCATCCGCTTCAGCTACTGTTCCTCGATTGTGTCTGCTTCAGCTGCATGCATGCCCCCTGATTCTGCCTGCTTTAGTCGCTGCTCCCCCGATTGCATCTGCTTTAGCTGCTGCTCCCCAATTGCATCTGTTTCAGCCACTGCTCCCCGCTTACAGCCCCAGCTGTTCTGAAAGGTTCCAACCCCTGCCCAACATTCTTTGGTAGAGCCCAATGAGTAGTGTGCAAACTGCTATTTGTGCAATTAAGCACCAATAATCTCTGATTCATCTTTCAGTTCCAGGAGGTATCCAGAGAATTTGTCCTCCTGTCGCTTGGCCCTGGGTTCAGTGACACCCTCCCCTCCTCCGTGGACACCATAATATCCCTGACCACACCCACTACAAACACCATTGTGTGCATGCTGCCTCCAGGAGATGATGGAGATGACACCAGTGATAATGGAGGTTGGTACACACAGCTTGGAGCAGTGTTCTCGCTAGGCCTTTAGCAGACCGTGCAGCACCATTTGGTTAATTGAATCTCCATTTGGATGTGGTAAACTTATGTAGTGCACATTTGGATCACTTCCTTAATTAATCATTTCCCTGCCCACAGCAGCTGCTGGCAGTGTGTGTTTCCCACTTAACATTCAATAGTAGTGTGTAAACAAAGCCATTCAATGTCGTTGTGCACATTTGGATGTAGATTTCTGGCGAGAACACTGGCTTGGAGTATCCTCATGCATAGCTATACTTATGTTAGGTCGGGTATAAGGGCTAGGGTTATTGTTGCAAAAGTAATTTTGTGGATTTCCCATCTGTATAGCAGTGGCAGTTGGTATGGTAGAAGCTGCGGCAGTTGAGCGTGGGAGGCAGTTGTTCCATCATGTCTCAGTGGCAGTGAATATGGCGGAAGATGAGGAGGCCAAGTGGAGAAACATGCTGACATGCCAGCTCCCATGTCTGGCCAGTGAGGGAGGGTGGATGGTAGTTGAGCACTTGTACCTTGCTGGGAACTGGAACCAAAAGCTGGAGTCATTGCTCCAGGTCAGTTGAGTGTTTCATTATTGCAGAATTCTTTGCTATGGAGGTCACTTTTAAGCCAATAGATCCTACCATATTTGATTTTTAAGGCATATCAGCTCTGTGTATACATGGCTGAAGATACTTCCTGTATGTGTGTGCATGCATGCAGAATAACATCCTCAGTACTGTAGTAATAGTGCCAGTATATATAAACATTATAAAAGACGGGTTGTTTTAAGTCAGTTGCAATTGTTGTATTCCACAATGCTATCCCATGCACCTCCAGACAAGTCTGGTACTCATTGGCATATACAATGTGTCAGGCAAGAAATGCAATATTGATATTCGTGCTTTTATTGGAGCATTAATACCCAAGTACACACTATGTGGCTTGGACAGAATCATTATAGTGAAGTGCCTACTTTAAGGCTTCGTGAAACAGTTAGGTACATGTACTTTTTAATCTGTAGGAATCCCCAGATAGGAGTGGTGGGACCTCCTTAAATGTCTCTGCACTACTGTTTTGGTGAAGTATTTGTTAGACAAGTTGCATGACCATCCTACCATTGCTAATTCAAAGTATGCAGTGGTTATTAATGTGCACCTACTGAAGTATCGCTCAAGTTATCAGCTCCCACTGAATTCTGTTCAAGGGCATGACTATCCTTCCCATGTTAATTCAAGGACTATATTTGTAGAATTGGCATGAGGTTGTAACCTGTTTTGTTGTACACACATCTGTGGTCTAAGCAAAGTCTTCCAGCACCCTTGTCAGTCGTCAGTCGTCCAAAGTAACAAACAAATCCTTTTTCGCAGTGTAGCTGCATGGGATAGCATTTTGAAATGCCAAGTGGAACCAAACAACTCTGGCATTGGGTTCAGTATTACAGCTTGAATTAGCTTTGGTATTGAGCTAGTGTCGTTCCCAGTCCTCTCCCTGCTTTCTGTCGCTACTGCAAACGACTAAAAGCTGGGTGGGGGCCTGGGAGTGAGGCTAGTATTGAAGAGTAAGATGCCTGTTGAATTAGGGACAGCAAGAGTTTCTGTACTATACTGAATCATACGTATTGAGTATAGTTTCAAAGTGGTCATTGGACTTTGCTCTCCTGTGTACATACCTCTTCCCTTTTCCATGCAGGCTGTGGGCAGCCTCTCTACTGATGTGGTCAACCAAGGCTTCCGTCTGTGGGTGTTGTTGCCTGTGGACGTGTGTATTGGTGCGACTTTCAGTTCCAGTTGTCTCAGAGTGGTACTGGAAGGTAGTAAGAGAAATGGCTCCACAGCTGACACCAGGAACAGTCTGTAAGTGTTTGAGCAACTTTTTTTTTTTTTTTTTTTTTGGGGGGGGGGGGGGGGGGGGGGGGGGGGGGGGGGGTCTACTGTAAAAGCTTCTGCAAACACAATGGTTATTGAGGTCTAGGCTTTTATCCATTTGTTTACTGTTGCTATATTCTAGAGTATGGCATGGTGTTTTCTGCCTTGCAACAAATGTCATCCTAGAACCATCAGCAACTGTTGGGTGGATGAAAATGCTTTTCTTATAGAGAGACTGCTTGCATGGGACACTCTACTACCTTCCCAGCCAAATTGTACAACCTTGCCATCAATGAGTAATCAATCTGTGCATGTTCTGTCTTCATGATGTCATCACACAGACAACTGCTTCAGGACATTCAACATGTTGTGAAAACCACTCCGACACTCCACCAGCACACCACAACCAGTTCCCCATTACACTGGGAGAGTCACGAAGGGATGATCTCCAAGCTTCAGCACTTCCTTCCAGCCCCCTTTGCTGAGGAAGAACTTTCAGATTTGTCATCACCAGATAGCCATCGACACTCGCACTCTGTACTAGCACTGCTGTACGAAGAACTATGCAGGCACAATACTGCTCTGGTGTCTATTCATGCCTCGCTGCAGATCCTACTTGGCTACATCAGAGGAGGCGGTCAATTTTCAGCTGGAATAGGCCAAATGCTCACCACGATTTCCCACAATGTGCTCCCAAAAGAGTGGATTTCTACCTTTGGCCTCCAATTGCAACCATTCAGCTGTGCTCACACCAAGCTGGTTCCGGCTCTGACATTGCTGAAATATCGTGTGGAGAAGTTCTACTCCAGTGCCCTGCAGAGTGGAGTGCTCCCGTCCACCATCCATCCACTGTGGTTCTCAAATCCTGCTGACCTACTCTCCAGAATGCAACAGAGTTTTGCCTGGGAGTACCAACTGAAGGGAGAAGATGTCTTACTGGAAACAAGGGTGAGCTGTTGCAATTATGTACTCACAATTATGTTGTGATTCCTGAACACCTGCATGGGAATGATAGTATGTACACTAAATGACGGCTTTCTGGCAAGCTTTGATTGGGCAAGCCCCACATAATTATACGAGTTTGATGGACTCTATGTATATCTGTTGTACATCGTGCCATAAGCACTTATCATTCTTGAATCATGGTAAACTCAAACATGATCCACAAACAAGTTGAAGCATGAAACATCAGCGATGGCGGAAACAAGGATGGAGACCACTCATGGACCTATACTTAGTCTCATGCCCGCCTTAAGCCCCCAGAGCCAACTGAATTAATGGCTACACAGTTTCATCTGTCATTAATTTTGTTATTAAATTATGTAGTATTTCCTGACTCACAGTTCCTGTGTTGCAGTCACTCACTATTTATTCAGCGTCGTGGGGTTAGACTAACTGTTGTTGCAGTAATATGTAAATATGCATGGTTGGTTCTCAATGGTTATCTATCTCTTCAACAGCTTGTGTCATCCCCAGAGGCCACTGACCCTCAGCCTTCCACCATCTTCCATGGCCTAGCCCTGCATGGGGCATTATGGAGCGCACAGACCTGTTGTTTAGAACCTCTCCCTCCACCTGCTGCTACAGCTGAACTCAGTCCTTCCCTTAACTATGTTTGTGTGGCACCAATTGGCAGAGAACAGTTGAATATGAAGGATTTGAGCTGGAATGTAATCCGTTGTCCAGTGTTCGTGGCATCAGCAGAAGGATCAGTAGCTTCACTGCACTTTACTCTTCCAATGTGGATGTCAAAAGACTTGGAAGCCTGTACCACTCTGCCTGAAGGCCAATCCGGCATCTACTTCCAGTGTACTCTACCTCTTTAAGTTATATACAGGTTTCTGTATGTTTGCATGAACTGATCATCTTTATAACAAACGTACTTGTGATCACCAATGCTGTAGTGCATGGGCAGATCAAAGGCACCGACTGTATACATGTGGTTTATATTCTGAAGTCCTGCATGCAACAGCTGTAGTTTATAGAAGTTAGACCATGCATGGGTGGCATAGTCTTGTGCCTATATAGGCACTCCCCCTCCCACATGCACGTGGTCTGGTGTACGTTGTTAGTGCCATTAATTTCTTGTCAGCACTCTCAAATTTGAGAGCTCCAATCAGTTGCAGACTGCAGAAGACTCAATTACAATTGCATGACTTAAATTTGCATTATAATAATGAGTGGAAAGGCTTGTATCATTCACTATATGTTTATAAGGTGTCCCAAACACAAAAGACTTCCTGACCGTATACGGCGTATAGCACCGGAAGTAGCTAAGGCCTGGAACTCCGACCAGCAGCAATATTCGGCAATAGTGGATTACAGTAAATTGATAGGACACAATAATTAATATTATAATAGACAGAGAACAGTTGAATATGAAGGATTTGAGCTGGAATGTAATCCGTTGTCCAGTGTTCGTGGCATCAGCGGAAGGATCAGTAGCTTCACTGCACTTTTCTCTTCCAATGTGGATGTCAAAGACTTGGAAGCCTGTGCCACTCTGCCTGAAGGCCAATCCGGCATCTACTTCCAGTGTACTCTACCTCTTTAAGTTATATACAGGTTTCTGTATAGGCCTTGGCAGATTTTGCCAGCATAATTTTGGGTGCTTCTGAGCATAGTGAATTACGCTGGGAAAAATATATAGGTACACTTTCTGGCTCTGATGAGAAAAATAGGTACAAACGGGATTTAGCTATAACTTTGTAAACTTGAAAAAACAACACGGTCAGGTAGCTACAGTTTGCAATGTAGACTACTACTAGGCTACCTGTAGCAGCTTGCTATGTAAGCTACCAGCTAGCTACGTATTAGATAGAACTACTCAGAAGTATATTGGCCTGATAGTTTGTTCTATTTCATGCGCTGTCACAGTGACACTGTCACTCAGAATCAGTTTTCAAGTGTTTATAGCTAAGCGTGTATTGGATGTATATGATGTGGATTTTTCAGAATCAATGCCAGCATAATTGAGGTGAATGAAAAAGAATAATGGGCTTGGCAACACAAACATAATTATGCTTCACAAAACGTAGAGCACAATACTAGTATCTTCACATGATCCAAGATTTTGCCTCTCTTTGCACGCGGGGTATGCAATTATGAATAATTAATGAGTTAGAAAAACCAACATGGAAGATTAAAAAAAAAGAGTTTCACTTTCTGGATTCGAACCACCGATGTCCGCATTAACACGCAAGCGCACTACCGACTACACCAAATCGCCATACTAACCGTCTTTAACGCATACAGGTATTTAAAAGCTAACCATTCAAAATCGCCGTGGGCCACTTTAGTGGCCCGCCGCGTGCAAAGTGTTAAAGAGAAACTTATTGGTCTAGCTCGATTCTGCTGATAGACTATAGCATGATCACCAATTGCTAAATCCTGCTTGCAGTAGCTATTCATGTCTAACTAGTACCTATTACATGATACCATTGTAGTCACGTACATGCACAGATGTGCATGAACATAAAGTGTAGAAGTAATTAGATGACGCACACTACCACGTCCTGTTCACACACATGCACCTACAATGGCTTCATGTCTTTTCTTGCATTCTGAGCAGCAGACTGCTTAAAGCAGAGCACTGCCAGTGCATCCTTGGCAACATAAACATAACTATGCTTCTCAAAACGTAGAGCACAATACTAGTATCTTCACATGATCCTAGATTTTGCCATAGAGAGAAACTTATTGGTCTAGCTCGATTCTGCTGATAGACTATAGCATGATCGCCAATTGCTAAATCCTGCTTGCAGTATTCATGTCTAACTAGTACCTATTACATGATACCATTGTAGTCACGTACATGCACAGATGTGCATGAACATAAAGTGTAGAAGTAATTAGATAACGCACACTACCACGTCCTGTTCACGCACACATGCACCTACAATGGCTTCATGTCTTTTTTGCATTCTTCCCATGGTGGAATAAGTGAACCATAATTATGGATTATAGCGAATATAATATTAGTGGTAATATAGTCGGTGGGTGACTCATTAGTAGGGGAAAAGATAGTCCTAGTAATGTAATTAATTCTTGAGCTCAGTGGAGGACAGGAGGAGATCAGAACGCATACATGGGCACGTGGGATTGCATAGCCACAAAAGTGGAGCCAACAATATTTGGGGTGAGCCTGAGTGATAGTATGAATGAATGAAATATTTTATTTGAGTGACACGCATTACAAAATGCCCAGCCTGATTAGGCCTATGAGTCACTAGACTAGTACAAAATTGATAACAGTATTGTTGCTGAAAGAAATGTATGTTCTTATGTTTGCATGTACAGTACATCGTCGGGGGTAATTTATGGCAGGGAGCTAGCGTGAAATCATGCGCATGCAGTGAAAGGACGGACGGAGACCACTGACGGAACAGCCTCTTCAATGGCTAGTGCAATGGGGGCTGCCACACAACACTGTGCCTGGCGAGAGCAACTTCATCTGTCGATGCCACCTATATTTCAGCTGTCCTGTAGAGCACACGGTGTGCTGATGTGTGACGTACCTGCTAGGCTGCTCCTGCTAGCTTGATTAACAGTTCAGTCTGTGTGACGTGCCTGCTAGACTGCTCCAGCTAGCCTGACTCACAGTTGCTGTGTTGTGCCAGTTTTGTAGTATTCTGTGGCCTGCAGGTTGACTGTGCTTTTCTCAGTCACATTCTGATGACAGTCATGTGCATGCAAATGCAAATGGTCAACATTCTGCCGGTCAGGCTTGCCCAACAATGTCTCAAGAAAATGTGGCTTCTGTAATACTGTAGCTAACACCACCAACACCATATGTGGCCAATTTCATGAATGAATGAGTGCATCCTGTTTGTGGATCTCAACGGAAGTGCATCAAGTTGAGTTGTATATATAGTGCATTGGAACGTTGTGTTGACTAATATATTGCCATTCAAGCGTGCTGGACAGTCATGGCACAACTACTCCTGCTAGGTATTTGTAGTCTGGTTTTTGCTAGTGCACAAGCTGAAATTCCAACCCTCAGTCTACTGACTCTGGTGCCCTTGGCAGAACCAGCAGGGCTATCGTCTGGGCCACACTACCACGGAGGACAAGAGTTGATTTCAGCAGCACAACTGGCAGTGGAGAAGATAAACATGAGAAATGACATCCTTCCTGGCTATAGGCTGGAGATAGTCCTAGCGAATACAGAGACTTGCAATCAGAGCCTGGTAACAGAAGCACCAGTGAACTTTGTGAGACATGTGACAAGTGGAGATTTGAACATAGTAGGTGTGGTGGGGTTGGTCTGTTCCACAGTCACCCGGGCCATCTCCCCACTTGCAGGAAGGCCAGGAATAGACCTCCTCCAGATTTCAGCAGGTGCAACCTCTCCAGTGTTCTCTAGTAAAGAAGAGTATCCACGACTCTATCGAATGATATCATCTTCTGCAGTCTACAATGATGCTGTTCTGGCCTTAATGGCCACATTCCAGTGGAGGAGAATTGGTGTGATTCAAGACACCATCTTGATACAACACACGACCACTGCAAATGACTTTGTAGCAAAAATTGGGCAAAGAGCTGAGTTTGAGCTTGCATTCTTGGGAGATGTCTCCCCAGCATTTCCTACCTTTCCCATTCAGAGCCTCATAAGAAAGAGAGCTAGAATAATATATGCCTCTGTAACAGCATCTGAAGCTTGCGAGCTACTGTGTGAGTCGTACAAGCTACAGACGAACCTTGGTAACTGGCTTGGATTTGTGTGGATATTTCATGACCTTTTCCTGGAAGACCTGATTAATGGTACAGAGAAATGTACTAATGAAGAAATTCTAAGGTCACTGGATGGCGCATTCTTTCTGCAGTACAGATTTGAACCCAACCCTAATACAACCTTGGTTTCAGGACAAACCTACAGTGAATATCTCATAGAACTGCAACATGATCTTGGAACATTGCTGAACCAACATGCTAACTCAATTCATGATTCTATCTGGGCATTTGCACTGGCTGTGAATTATTCACTGTTGGAAAACGATCTTGAAAATGGAAGTGTGTCAGCAATAGTAGAAAGAAATCTGAGAAGTGTAAATTTCTCTGGTGCTCTTGGGAGGATTGCTTTCAATGGGGATAGGGAGGTGGTGACTGAAGTGGATATTCCTCAAGTCAGAGGAAGTGAAGTGATTTATGCCAGCCATTACAATCCACTCACAGGAAATTTGACAGTCCAGCTGTCTCCTGGAAGGATTCCAATGGACGACTTTGAAGATGTGGTGCTTTCAATCTCTTTAGCTTTCCCTATTGTAACACTTGTCATTGTAGCGGCTCTACTTGTCTTCAATACAGTTGTCCTGGTGCTCTTTATCTACTACTGGAATAAGCCATCGATTAAAGCCACCAGTCCATATCTGAGTGCCCTCATACTAACAGGCTGCTACATGCTGTACATTGGGGATTTGATATCAGGTTCAAGGGAGTTTTTACATCGTGACCTCTTTGGGCCTATGTGTCAAGCAGATATATGGTTTACAGCAACAGGAATGCAATTGATTTACTCGACCTTGTTTATGAGACTGCTTCGAATCTATCGACTCTTTTTCTTTGTTTTTGCGAAACCAAAATTTTGGTCTGATCAAGTTATGATTGCAGCAAGTTTTGTCCCTGTGTCCATTACCATCCTCCTACTGATACTGTGGTCTGCACTGGATCCGGTTGCTACAGGTTACGCTGTACCTTTTAGTGAACAATCGAATGTGTTTCCACGTGTTACAGCAACCTGTGGAGGAAGCTACTCTATTTGGTTATCAGTCATAGTCTTTGGAGTGAATGGAAGCATGATTGTAGCTGTAACATTTCTTGCAATTCTCACAAGGAAGGTCCACTTGGAGTGCTTCAGGGACAGTAAGCAAGTGAATCTTTTTGTGTTTTCAACAGCGATTTGCTTGGGTACCTGGTTCCCGTATGTCCTAACATTTGTTCAATCCATTCGCATACCTGAGGCTGCCTACTCTAAAACTGTCTTGGCTTACCTGTTAATTCCATTCCTTTGCAAAGTGTTTTTGTTTGTTCCGAAGATCTGGTCATCGAGGCATGAAAGACGTATGATTAAGAGGAGAAAACCCAACAGATCTATGAATTGAACTGTTTGTACATGTGCAGTGCAAAGAAGCAGTCAAATCATGCACTGTTGTCTGTCATCATCACTATCTTCCCCACCAGGAAGGTTAAACACAGCCGCCATCAACTGATCACAACTACATGCGAAACTCTTGTAACCACCTTTTCAGCTTCAGCTTACATTTGACTGTGTGTTGGCAAGTGAGGATGTATGCATGGTTGTATGTATATAGTATGCACTGTTGTATTGGAATATAGATCATAATATGGGACAGTCCCTTGTACTAATTACTGCTATTTTCATTGTGTGTCTTTATGTGGAATCATTATTGATTTGGTTGCTGTTAAGTCTGTTCAACAGACAGTGTTGTGGCACTTGGGCACTTGTACCACATGTACTGTGGCTGAAGATGTGGTGTGTATTTACTCATGAACAGCGCAAGCCAGCACTGAAATTAAATTGTAACACATTTCGAGGGGCAACCGCACTCCTGGTAGCCGTTGCAACACCGCGTTGCCTCGCCGTAGCGCAAGCTAATTATTGCAATTCGTTCCAATTAACGCACATGCCACGTGGCAACCGCGCTCAGTCGATCGCGAGCAATGGCGGCCGAAAGGAAGACAAGACATTATTACAGCACTTACGACTTAGCCAGCACGGTGAGTTATGGCATGCAAGTGTCAGTGAACGACAGCGATCACGGCCGTGTGGTCAGAATCTTCGTGAAGTTCCTGAGAACGGTACTGCCACCGGAAGTCAGAGAGCGCTCGAGCAATGGCGGCCAACGGCGAGACAAAAGCGCTCATATCTCAGCCACCAAGGTGAGTTTCAGCACCAACTTTTATCATTCAGGTCAGTGCTTGATAGCGATCACGGCGGTGTAGTCAGAATCTATGTAGGCCAATCCTAAGTACTCAAACATTATATATATTATATTAGTACTCAAACATCGAGGGGCAACCGCACTCCTGGTAGCCGCGTTGCAACCGGTTGCGACTCGACAAGCTGCGCTAGGTATTGCAACTCATTCCAATTAACGCACATACCACGTGAGGATAGGACCTGCTCGCAACGTCGATCGATTGAGCTGAGTCAGCAATGGCGGCTCAAGGAGAAGACAAGAAACTGTTACAGCGCTCACAACTTCGCCAGCACGGTGAGTTTTGGCATGTAAGCGTCATTGAACGACAGCGATCACGGCTGTGTGGTCAGAATCTTCGTGTGCCTTTCCTAAGAACGGTACTGCCACCGGAAGTCGAAGAGAGCGCTCGAGCAATGGCAGCCACGGCGAGACAAAAGCGCTCATATCTCCACCACCAAGGTGAGTGTCAGCACCAACTTTTATCATTCAGGTCAGTGCATGATAGCGATCACGGCGGTGTAGTCAGAATTTCTGTAGGCCAAGCCTAAGTACCCAAACATTATATATATTATATTAATTATATTATTTACGCGGCACTTTATTTCCTATACCAGGAGTGTAATATATATATCGAGGGGCAACCGCACTCCTGGTAGCCGCGGTTAAACGGTAGCACAAGCTAAGTGTGACAGTCCGTTCCAGTTATCACACATCACGTGAGTACCATGACGATAACTATAATTATAGAGCTAGCCAGCACGGTGAGTTTCGGTATGTAACCGTCAGTGAACAACAGCGATTACGGCTGTGTGGTCAGAATCTTTGTGGGCCCTTCGTATGACTGTACTGGCAACCAACGTCGAAGAGAACGATCGAGCAATGGCGGCCGACGGCACGACAAAAGCGATTGTATCTCCATCACCAAGGTGAGTTTCGCCACAATTATTGTGTGGTTGTGTCACTGCATGATAGCGATCACGATGGTGTAGTCAGAATCTCTGTAGACCTTTCCTGCGTGCTGTGAGGTTTGATTATTTAATAAGATTATTTAGATCGAGGGGCAACCGCACTCCTGGTAGCCGTTGCAACGCCGGCTGCGACTCGCCGTAGCGCAAGCTGAGTAGCGCAGTTGGTTCCAATTAACGCACATGCCATGTGGCAACCACGCGCAGTCGATCGCTATCAATGGCGGCCAAAGGGAAGACACGAAGTTATTACAGCACTTACAACTTTGCCAGCGCGGTCAGTTTTGGCATGTAAGCGTCAGTGAACGACAGTGATTACGGCTGTGTGGTCAGAATGTTTGTGGGGCCTTCGTAAGACTGTACTGGCAACCAACGTCGAAGAGAACGATCCAGCAATGGCGGCCGACGGCACGACAAAAGCGCTTGTATCTCCACCACCAGGGTGAGTTTCAGCACAATTATTATGCATTTGTCTAACTGCATGATAGCGATCACGACGGTGTAGTCAGAATCCTTGTAGGCCTTTCCTGCGAGCTATGAGGTTTGATTATTTAATTAATTATTTAGTTTAGATTACGCGGCACAATTTTTCCCCTACCAGGAGTGTAACGAGGGGCAACCGCACTCCTGGTAGCCGTTGCAACGCCGGCTGCGACTCGCCGTAGCGAAAGCTAAGTATCGCAGTTAGTTCCAATTAACGCACATGCCACGTGGCAACCACGCTCTGTCGATCGCTAGCCGAATGTTAATGGCGGCCAAAGGGAAGACACGAAGTTACTACAGCACTTACAACTTTGCCAGCACGGTGAGTTTTGGCATGTAAGCGTCGGTTAACGACAGCGATCACGGCCATGTGGTCAGAATCTTCGTGTGCCTTTGCTAAGAACGGTACTGCCACCGGAAGTCGGAGAGAGCGCTCGAGCAATGGCGGCCACGGCGAGACATAAGCGCTTGTATCTCCACCACCAAGGTGAGTTTCAGCACAATTATTATGCATTTGTCTAACTGCATGATAGGGATCACGACGGTGTAGTCAGAATCTCTGTAGACCTTTCCTGCGTGCTGTGAGGTTTGATCAGGTTATTTATTTATTTACGCAGCACAATTTTCCCTATACCAGGAGTGTAACGAGGGGCAACCGCACTCCTGGTAGCCGTTGCAACGACGGCTGCGACTCGCCGTAGCGCAAGCTAAATATCGCAATCAGTTCCAATTAACGCACATGCCACGTGGCAACCACGCTCAGTCGATCGCTAGCAATGGCGGCCAAAGGAAGTTATTACAGCACGTATACAACTTTGCCAGCACGGTGAGTTTTGGCATGTAAATGTAAGCGTCAGTGAACGACAGTGATTACGGCTGTGTGGTCAGAATCTTTGTGGGGCCTTCGTAAGACTGTACTGGCGACCGACGTCGAAGAGAGCAATCCAGCAATGGCGACCGACGGCGCGACAAAAGCGCTTGTGTCTCCACCACCAAGGCGAGTTTCAGCACAATTATTATGGGTTTGTCTAACTGCATGATAGCGATCACGACGGTGTAGTCAGAATCTTTGTAGGCCTTTCCTGCGGGCTATGAGGTTTGATTATTTATTTACATTACGCGGCACAATTTTTCCTATACCAGGAGTGTAATATTATATTACGCGGCACAATTTTTCCCCTACCAGGAGTGTAATTACGCGGCACAATTTTCCCCCTACCAGGAGTGTAATAACAACATTCTCAAGTTTAGGGGGGCTAGTTCACTTACTGCACCTTCACCTCACACATTTAAGTTAAATATTGCACCTTTGTTCTTGTAGTTAGTTAGTTAGTTAGGGTACATACCTGCATTAGCCTAGAAGGCTATTATGTATCCTTTGCATTGGCATGAATTATTATTGAAAAAAATGTTCGTGGGTTAGGCCACTCTGGTTCTCAGCCCTTCTATTATTGAACATTTGTTAACACAAGCTGAGCAGCAGAATGCTTAAAATAGAGCACTGCCTATAGTGCTTGCTTGTCAATAAACAAACATGAGCTTCTGAATCATGCAGTTAGAGCATGATACTATAGCATCTTACCATGACCAAATTTTGCCATGTGAAATTTCTGTAGCTATCATGTTGATACACGGTAAATTTTGCTTGACACATACCTCACCTCAGGACAACTACCACTTCCAGCAAACAAAGAGAGTGCTCAAATTACCAGAAAACCAGTTGAGAACTCATACAAGTGCAGGACAGATTTTTATGTAAATGTCCAGCAGGCAGTTTCTCCACTTCAAACATACTTATATAGTCAGCTTGAGAAAGGCTAGTTTACAACAGTTTACAAATGTTGTAAATGCAAGTGTACAAGCCAGTTTACAAGTTTGTAAATGAACTCCTATTGCTTACATACAGGGCCCGGGGTTCATTTACAACCTTGTAAACTGCCTTGTACACTAGCATTTACATGCAACATTTGCAAACTGTTGCAAACTGGCCTTTCTCAAGCTGTGACGTAGTTGCATGTGTGCACCATGGGTGAACTGAGAAGCTTGGGTGTCCTCATACAGTAGTATGGCAAGCAGAGGGATGAAAGCATGCTGCCTTGAGATCTCTGACAGGGAAGTCTTGTGTACATAAGGGCCAGGGTGGCTCTGGGATCACAAGGACAGGCTGTATATATGCATAATTCGGCAATACAGGAAATTGTTGAGACGATACTACCACTTTACATAGCCGTTTGCAAGTGATAACAAAAAGCACCAGGACAACCATGGCTAGTATAGTGAAGACAAGTGGAGTTGCTGCACCCCGTAGCAGCCAAATGAGCCCGGAGAGTACCCATGTGCCCATAAGAATTTATATAGGGGGTTTAGCTTCTTTAGCAGTACAGTAGTTAGGTCAATGTTTTAAAGAAACAAAAAGCTATCCACTGGGGTCCCCTGGCCTAGAGACAAATGCAAAATACTCAATCTACTTCAGTCACTTGTGTGGCTTTTATTCTGGTTGTATAGTGCTATCATTGTACAATAATTAGAAGCATTGTACGAGCCATCAATATGGGTTCCTATCGCCATACTTTTGCAATTATTTTACAGGTGCGTCACATAACCGTCTCTCTTTATTCAAACAGAAGGCTCCAACCATGGCCCCCCAACCAACTCCAGTTCCCCAAGAGATATCTACCCTCCTCATGCATCAACTCCAAAGTGGCTGGCTATCCAAGACCTGGACCATGTTGGTTCAATTTTCTATTTTGAGCAAGCTCTACCATTAAAACCTATGCAACTGGCACCAAACACTTCAACAATTTCTACATTTCTCACAACATTGTTGCCCCTTTCCCCCTGTCCGAATCTCTACTATGCTACTATGTGGCTTACCTTGCGAAACAAGGCTTAGCACCTGCTACAATAAAAGTCCACCTATCTGCTCTCCGCCACGAGCAGATTGCAATAGGCTACCCCGAGCCAGCTCATTCTGCTATGCCAAAACTTTCGAATGGAGTAGCCCGGGCGCGGGCAAAGTCATCAGCAGTAGTTGAACGGACGAGACTCCCCATATCCCCTCTGATCTTACACCAACTCAAATCCCTATGGTCACCTACCCAGGATGACCCCAATACCATCATGCTATGGGCAGCTTGCACTATGGCCTTTTTGGGATTCTTCCGTCTGGGAGAAATTACAGTTCCCTCGGAGGAAGCGTTTGATCCTTCCACCCACTTGACACCATCTGATATTGCAATTGATGACCGAGATAATCCAACACTTGTCCAGGTGTATCTCAACGTCTCCAAAACAGATCAAGGTAGAAAGGGTATCTGATAATTCCTTGGCAAGACCGGGTATGACCTATGCCCAGTGGCAGTCTTTCTAGCCATTCGGGGTTTCTCTGCGGGCCCATTCTTTCGACTCCGGTGCTCAGCGCCACTAACCAAGGAGTCTTTCACCACACGTCTTTGGTCAGCATTATCAGCTTTGGGATATGACTCCTCCCTCTATGCCAGCCACAGCTTTCGTATTGGTGCTGCCACTACAGCCACTGAAAAAGGCATCGAAGACACCATCATTAAAGCTTTGGGCAGGTGGAAAAGGGATGCTTTCCAGGCCTATGTCAAAATTCCCAGAGCCCGTCTGGCCTCCTTTACAGCAATTCTGAGCTCTCCAGCCACCTCTTCTGCTATAGGTACCATTCCTACACCAGATTAGACTGTAAGCATGCCATGGTCGAACACAACATGCCGTTCATGCCTTTGTACTCGGCCATTCGTAATAATCTACTTGTATGCTCTGTCACTGTGTAACTGTCATTAGCTGCATATAGCCATTAGCTATATCATTCCTAGCCAGCCATTATGTAACCAGCATTACTGGGCCAGTCTCCTAAACTCACTTCGTGACTGAGTGTAGGAGGTTCACGAATCACCTCCTTTGGGCCTCTCGAAGGAGTAACTCTCCTTCCCAGTCACTCAGGAATGCAATAAATGCCAGCCAGCTTTAGACACTGTAGCTATGCATGCCCAGAGGCTGGACCAAAAATCTGCCAAACCTAATGATTGATCTAATCAAGCAGCTGAACTTAACTGGTATGTGCTCACTGTATGTGTATGCGTGTTGACTATGACTATTCAAGTGTGTTGGATAGGAATGGTCCTGCTAGGTGTTTGTTATTCTAGTGCACCAGCTGCGATCCTAACCCTCAGTCTACTGACTCTGGTATACCCCTGCCAGAACCAGCGGGGATGTCCCCCAGGCCACCCTACCAAGGAGAGGAGTTGATTTCAGCAGCACAACTGGCAGTGGAGAAGATAAACATCAGAAATGACATCCTTCCTGGCTATAGGCTGGAGCTAGCCCCCGCAAATGCAGAGAATTATAATCAGAGCCTGGTAACAGAAGCACCAGTGAACTTTGTGAGACATGTGACAAGTAGATTTGAACACAGTTGGTCTGTTCCACATTTGGTCTGTTCCACAGTCACCCAGGCATTCCCCACTTGCAGGAAGGCCAGGAATAGACCTCCTCCAGATTTCAGCAGATGCAACCTCTCCAGTGTTCTCTAGAAAAGAAGAGTATCCACGACTCTATCGAATGATATCATCTTCTGCAGTCTACAAGATGCTGTTCTGGCCTTGATGGCCACATTCCGGTGGAGGAGAATTGGTGTGGTTCAAGACACCATCTTGATACAATACACGACCGCTGCAATTGACTTTGTAACTGAGATTGAGCTTGTATTCTTGGGAGACGTCTCCCCAGCTTTTCCTATCTCTCCCATTCAGAGTCTCTTACGAAAGAGAGCAAAAATAGTATATACCTCCCTAACAGCATCTGAAGCTTGCGTCGCTACTGTGTGAGTCGTACAAGCTACAGACGAACCTTTATCACTGGCTTGGATTTGTGTGGATATTTCATGACCTTAGCCTGGAAGACCTGATGAATGGTACAGGGAAATGTACTAGTGAAGAAATTCTAAGGGCACTGGATGGCGCATTTCTGCTGCAGTACAGGTTTGAACCCAACCCTAATACAACCTTGGTTTCAGGACAAACCTACAGTGAATACCTCATAGAACTGCAACATGATCTTGGAACGTTGCAGAACCAACATGCTAACTCAATTCATGATCATGATTCTGTCTGGGCATTTGCACTGGCTGTGAATTATACACTGTCAGAAAATGATCTTGAAAATGGCAGTGTGTCCACAATATAGTAGAAAGAAATCTGATAAGTGTCAATTTTTCTGGTGCCCTTGGGAGGATTGCTTTCAATGAGGATAGGAAGGTGGTGACTGAAGTGGATATTCTTCATGTCAAAGGGAAATGTGTGGATGAAGTGGGCGTGGCAACCTCTTCTCTTTTCAAGAGCCACTGAAGTGTGTCCGAATCATCCGTTCACTTACCAATACTTCAGCAATGCTTTTGCTACAAACTTGGCATATTTGAACTTAGAGAGGGATCAAATAACTGTCCCGTAACACCTCCAGGAATGTGGCTACATGAACAACATGGCTATGTTCATCTCTCTCCACCCACCTCTGAGCTCACTGAAGATGGCTGTTCTGTGCTGGGGAGTGCCATACTTGAGGCAGCATTGTACAACACGTGCCGTGTCATGCTTCACAGCCAGCTGTGCAGGAGACAAACAGAAGGGCAATATCAACTGGCACTAAGTAATACATTATTTATTACAATCCACTCACAGGAAATGTGACAGTACAGTTGTCTCCAGGAAGGATTCCAATGGATGACTTTGAAGATGTGCTGCTGCCAGTCCCGATAGCTCTCCCTATTGTAACACTTGTCATTGCAGCAGCTCTACTTGTCTTCAATACAGTTGTCCTGGTGCTCTTTATCTACTACTGGAATAAGCCTTCGATTAAAGCCACCAGTCTATATCTGAGTGCCCTCATACTAACAGGCTGCTACGTGCTGTGTGTAGGGATTTTGTTTGGAATTTCAAGGGAGCTTTTAGATATTCTGACCTCTTTGGACGTATGTGTCAAGCAGAGATATGGTTCACTGCAATGGGAATGCAAATGATTTACTCCACCTTGTTTATGAGACTGCTTCGAATTTATCGACTCTTTTTCTTTGAAACCAGGAAAGTTTTGGTCAGATCAAGTTATGATCATCATAACTTTTATCCCTGTGTCCGTTACTATTGTCGTACTGATACTGTGGTCTGTACTGGATCCCGTTCCTACAGCAACCCCCGTACCATTAAGTGAACAATCGAATGTGTTTCCACGTGTCACAACAGCCTGTGGAGGAAGCTATGGTATATATTTGGGCTTCAGTCATATAATCTTTGGAGTGAATGGAAGCACGTGCACGATTGTATAGCTGTAACATTTCTTGCAATCTTTGTCACAAGGAAGGTCCACTTGGAGTGTTTCAGGGACAGTAAGCAAGTGAATTTGTTTGTATTTTCATCAGTGGTCTGCGTGGGTACCTGGTTCCCATAATGATATGCCCTAACATTTCCCATACCTGAGGCTGCCTACGTTTTCAGTGTCTTGCCTTACCTGTTAATTCCATTCCTTTGCAAAGTTGTTCCAAAGATCTGGTCATCAAGGCGTGATAGACGGATGATTAGGAGGAGAAAATCCGGCAGATCAATGAAATCAAGCCAGATTCGTGAAGCCAGTTGCATTCGGGTTTTCTCACACAGTCCGTCACCATTACTAACTTCCCCACCAGGATTAGACTAACTGTGAACGCATCAAGTAAAATGGAACCTTAGTCACAGTCAAATGTGGGGAATTGTCAATAAAAATGGATTAAAACTTGTGCACCCCCTTTGAAGAAATGCCTGAAAATTGGAGAAACTCAATTCTTGAAAATCTTCTGAAACACATTTAGAACCAATTCCCATTTCAGGGGGGTGCAAAGTGGGATGTGTGACTAAGGTTCCATTTTTACTTGATGCGTTCACAACTGTTGTTGCAGTAATATGTAAATATGCATGGTTGGTTCTCGGGTTATCTATCTCTTCAACAGCTTGTGTCATCCCCAGAGGCCACTGACCCTCAGCCTTCCACCATCTTCCATGGCCTAGCCCTGCATAGGGCATTATGGAGCGCACAGACCTGTTGTTTAGAACCTCTCCCTCCACCTGCTGCTACAGCTGATGAACTCAGTCATTCCCTTAACTATGTTTGTGTGGCACCAATTGGCAGAGAACAGTTGAATATGAAGGATTTGAGCTGGAATGTAATTCGTTGTCCAATGTTCGTGGCGTCACTGGAAGGATCAGTAGCTTCACTGCACTTTTCTGTTCCAATGTGGATGTCAAAAGACTTGGAAGCCTGTGCCACTCTGCCTGAAGGCCAATCCGGCATCTACTTCCAGTGTACTCTACCTCTTTAAGTTATATACAGGTTTCTGTATGTTTGCATGAACTGATCATCTTTATAACAAACGTACATGTGATCACCAATGCTGTAGTGCATGGGCAGATCAAAGGCACCGACTGTATACATGTGGTTTATATTCTGAAGTCCTGCATGCAACAGCTGTAGTTTATAGAAGTTAGACCATGCATGGGTGGCATAGTCTTGTGCCTAGACACCCCCCCTCCCACATGCACGTGGTCTGGTGTACGTTGTTAGTGACATTAATTTCTTGTCAGCACTCTCAAATTTGAGAGCTCCAATCAGCTGCAGACTGCAGAAGACTCAATTACAATTGCATGACTTAAATTTGCATTATAATAATGAGTGGAAAGGCTTGTCTCATTCACTATATGTTTATAAGGTGTCCCAAACCCAAAAGACTTCCTGACCGTATACGGCGTATAGCACCGGAAGTAGCTAAGGCTTGGAACTCAGACCAGCAGCAATTCGGCAATAGTGCATGGATTACAGTAAATCCTCTGATAGTGGATCCCCCTGATAGGACACAATAATATTATAATAGACACAATAATTATAGCAATATAATATAATTATAACAGGCCTCAGTATATTGGACAAAGTCCCACACAATCTTTCCCTAGAGCTAGTTCTAATACATTTTGACCTCTGAGAAGAGTTAACCTCTAGCTCTACAAACGACAAAACACCTGAATTTATGTTGTCCCCAATGTGTCCTCTATTGACAAGTTTCACTGTGGTCAACTTGGCTCTAACCATGAGGTAGCTACCTATAATATTATGTCATAACCGTGGCAACAATATTGTATAGCTATACGTATACCATGCATGTAGAGCAAGAAACCAACTCCTTCAGCTAGGGATGGGCACATTGATACTTTCTCATATTCACCGTTATTCTCAGTACACCCCACATAGTCCTCCGGGGAGTTCATCTGGGTGTCGGTAAATTAATCTGTTCATACCCTATTATCAGCCTAGCCTATATTATATCACTGTAAAATTAAAGAGAAGGGTTGTTTTGTAAACTCCGGTCACCATAGTTGCATCTCAGTGCCTCCTACTGTGGTGCATGATCAAAGAATGTAGCCGCAACCACTTGTGTAGGATCTATAGGTGCTTGAATGCACAATGTTTGGAAGTGCAGCTGCATACACTTCTATAGCATTCCTATACTTCCCCTAGTTACCTGGAACTAAGAAACTTGACCTAGGTTATCTCAATGGCCGGCCTACAGGGTTTTCGGATTCCTATATAATATCTGATAGCTACTAGCTAATAGGATCAGGCTGCAATTGTGTGCTCATTGCTTGATCAGTGGAGGAGCTCTTAGATGCAACTGAGGTATAACTGGAGCATGGTTAAAACAAACAACCCTTCACTTTTAGCTATTCTTGGAATGTAATACGAAAATCTGGCATGATGCGGCCATTCCATGCTCCCTTTCTCAGAACTGATCATCGGTACGTGACTAATTAATATGAGTACCATAACCAATGCCACATAAGTATAGTCATAACACAGTTACATGCATCCTGTTTTTACCTATGATGGGAGTAGCAGTGTGTGGACTATGGCCACTCAAGTGTGTTGGATAGGAATGGTCCTGCTAGATGTTTGTTATTCTAGTGCACCAGCTGAGATCCCAACCCTCAGTCAAAACCAGTGGGGATGTCCCCCAGGCCACCCTACCACGGAGGAGAGGTCAGAAAAATGGCAGTGGAGAAGATAAACATGAGAAATGACATCCTTCCTGGCAATAGGCTGGAGCTAGTCCCAGCAAACGCAGAGACTTGTGATCATGAGGATAGGGAGGTGGTGACCGAAGTGGATATTCGTCATGTCAGTGATTTATACCGGCCACTACAATCCACTCACAGGAAATGTGACAGTGCATGAGTTGTCTCTAGGAAGTATTCCAATGGATAACTTCAAAGATGTTGTGCTTCTGATCTCATAAGCTTTCCCTATTGTGACATTTCAGCGGCTCTACTTGTCTTCACTACAGTTGTCCTGGTGCTCTTTGTCTGCTACTGGAATAAGCCATCGATTAAAGCCACCAGTCCATATCTGAGTGCCCTCATATTAACAGGCTGCTATGTGCTGTACATAGGGACTTTGTTTGGAAGTTTAAGGGAGCTTTTAGATCCTGACCTCATTGGGCGTATGTGTCAAGCAGAGATATGGTTTACTGCAACAGGAATGCAAATGATTTACTCGACCTTGTTTATGAGACGGCTTCGAATCTATTGACTCTTTTTCTTTGTTTTTGCGAAACCTGGAAAGTTTTGGTCAGATCAAGTTATGATCACCATCATTTTTATCCCTGTGTCCGTTACTATCATAGTACTGATACTGTGGTCTGTACTGGATCCCGTTCATACAGCAACTCCCGTACCAATAAGTGAACAATCGAATGTGTTTTCACATGTCACAACAGCCTGTGGAGGAAGCTATGGTATTTGGGTTTCAGCATAATCTTTGGAGTGAATGGAGGCACGATTGTAGCTGTAACATTTGTTGCAACAAGGAAGGTCCACTTGGAGTGTTTCAGGGACAGTAAGCAAGTCGGTGAATCTTCATGTTTGTGTTTTCAACAGTGGTCTGCGTGGGTACCTGATTCCTAACATTTGCTATCATTAGAGGAGGGGAGACTCCCTATAGGCAGCAGCCATAACCCACAACCTGGCCAACATGCCCTTTCAGTTTGTGTCGGACCTTAAAGGAAAGAAAAGTACCCTGCCACTGGTGGGACTCGAACTGATGACTTGTAGTTTATAGAAGTTAGACCATGCATGGGTGGCATAGTCTTGTCCCTAGACACTCCCCCTCCCACACTAGGCGTGGTCTGGTGTATGTTGTTAGTGACATTAATTTCTTGTCAGCACTCTCAATATATAATTATAACAGGCCTCAGTATAACAAAGTCCCACACAATCTGTTTCCCTATAGAGCTAGTTCTAATACATTTTGACCTCCGAGAAGAGGACAACCTCTCAATTTATGTTGTCCCCAATGTGTCCTCGATCGACAAGTTTCACTGTGGTCAACTTGGCTCTAACCATGAGGTACTACTATGTCATAACCGTGGCAACAATATTGTATAGCTACCATGCATGCAGAACAAGAAACCAACTCCTTCAGGGATGGGCACATTAATACTTTCTCATAATTCTCAGTACACCCCACATAGTCCTCCGGGGAGTTCATCTGGGTGTCGTAAATTAATCTGTTCAATGCACCAGGCCTGTGTCTGCCACCCCCGCCCTATTGAACATGCACATTAAAGATATCATACCCTATTATCAGCCTATACTATATCACTACAATCATGTAAAATTAAAGAGAAGGGTTGTTTTGTAAACTCCGGTCACCATAGTTGCATCTCAGTGCCTCCTCCACTGTGGTGCATGATCAAAGAATATAGCCGCAAGGATCTATAGGTGCTTGAATGCACAATGTTTGGAAGTGCAGCTGCATATACTTCTATAGCATTCCTATACTTCCCCTAGTTACCTGGAACTAAGAAACTTGACCTGGTTATCTCAATGGCCGGCCTACAGGGTTTTCGGATTCCTATATAATATCTGATAGCTACTAGCTAATAGGATCAGGCTGCAATTGTGTGCTCATTGCTTGATCAGTGGAGGAGGCTCTTAGATGCAACTGAGGTATAACTGGAGCATGGTTAAAACAACCCTTCACTTTTAGCTATTCTTGGAATGTAATATGAAAATCTGGCATGATGCGGCCATTCCATGCTCCCTTTCTCAGAACTGATCATCGGTACGTGACTAATTAATATGAGTACCATAACCAATGCCACATAAGTATAGTCATAACACAGTTATGCATCCTGTTTTTATCTATGATGGGAGTAGCAGTGTGTGGACTATGGCCACTCAAGTGTGTTGGATAGGAATGGTCCTGCTAGGTGTTTGTTATTCTAGTGCACCAGCTGAGATCCCAACCCTCAGTCAACTGACTCTGGTGCCCCTGCCAGAACCAGCGGGGATGTCCCCCAGGCCACCCTACCACAGAGGAGAGGTCAGCAGCAAAATGGCAGTTGAACCAACACGCTAACTCAATTCATGATTCTATCTGGGCATTTGCACTGGCTGTGAATAATTCACTGTCGGAAAATGATCTTGAAAATGGAAGTGCTTCCGCAATAGTAGAAAGAAATCTGAGAAGTGTAAATTTTTCTGGTGCCCTTGGGCTTTCAATGGGGATAGGGAGGTGGTGACTGAAGTGGATATTCATCATGTCAGAGGGAGTGAAGTGGTTTATGCCGGCCATTACAATCCACTCACAGGAAATTTGACAGTGCATGAGTTGTCTCTAGGAAGTAGCTATTCCAATGGATAGTATAACTTCAAAGATGCTGTGCTTCCGATCTCATAAGCTTTCCCTATTATTTGTCATTACAGTGAGTCTACTTGTATACAGTTGTCCTGGTGCTCTTTATCTGCTACTGGAATAAGCCATCGATTAAAGCCACCAGTCCATATCTGAGTGCCCTCATATTAACAGGCTGCTACGTGCTGTACATAGGGACTTTGTTTGGGTTTAAGGGAGCTTTTAGATCCTGACCTCTTTGGACGTATGTGTCAAGCAGAGGTATGGTTTACTGCAACAGGAATGCAAATGATCTATACTCGACCTTGTTTATGAGACTGCTTCAAATCTATCGACTCTTTTTCTTTGTTTTTGTGAAACCTGGAAAGTTTTGGTCAGATCAAGTTATGATCGTCATGATTGTGTGTCCGTTACTATTGTCGTACTGATACTGTGGTCTGTACTGGATCCCGTTCCTACAGGAACCCCGGTACCAATAAGTGAACAATCGAATGTGTTTCCACGTGTCACAACAGCCTGTGGAGAAAGCTATGGTATTTGGGCTTCAGTCATAATCTTTGGAGTGAATGTCCGAGTGGGCTTGATAGCACTGTCTATGCTATTGCCGATGGGGCTTTCCTGCATGCAATCAATCAACAACTGTGTTGGTGGATGCCCCACAATGTCTCAAGTAGCTAAATGTGGCTTCTGTACAATACTGTAGCCAACACCACCAACACCATATGTGGCCAATTTCATGAATGCACGAGTGCATCCTGTTTGTAGATCTCAACGGAAGTGCATTAGGTTGAGTTGTATATATAGTGACAAATTCTGCGTCGGATCGTTGTGTTGACCAATATATTGCCATTCAAGCGTGCTGGACAGTCATGGCACAACTACCCCTGCTAGGTATTTGTAGTCTGGTTTTTGCTAGTGCACAAGCTGAAATTCCAACCCTCAGTCTGCTGACTCTGCTGCCCTTGGCAGAACCAGCAGGGCTATCGTCTGGGCCACCCTACCACGGAGCACAAGAGTTGATTTCAGCAGCACAACTGGCAGTGGAGAAGATAAACATGAGAAATGACATCCTTCCTGGCTATAGGCTGGAGCTAGTCCCAGCAAATGCAGAGACTTGTAATCAGAGCCTGGTAACAGAAGCACCAGTGAACTTTGTGAGACACGTGACGAGTGGAGATTTGAACATAGTAGGGGTGGTGGGGTTGGTCTGTTCCACAGTCACCCAGGCCATCTCCCCTCTTGCAGGAAGGCCAGGAATAGACCTCCTCCAGATTTCAGCAGGTGCAACCTCTCCAGTGTTCTCTAGTAAAGAAGAGTATCCAAGACTCTACAGAATGATATCTTCTTCAGCAGTCTACAATGATGCTGTTCTGGCCTTAATGGCCACATTCCGGTGGAGGAGAATTGGTGTGGTTCAAGACACCATCTTGATACAACACACGACCACTGCAAATGACTTTGTAACAAAAGTTGGGCAAAGAGCTGAGTTTGAGCTTGCATTCTTGGGAGACGTCTCGCCAGCATTTCCTATCTCTTCCATTCAGAGCCTCTTACCAAACAGAACAAGAATAATATATGCCTCTGTAACAGCATCTGAAGCTTGTGAGCTACTGTGTGAGTCGTACAAACTACAGACGAACCTTCATCACTGGCTTGGATTTGTGTGGATATTTCATGACCTTAGCCTGGAAGACCTGATGAATGGTACAGAGAAATGTACTAATGAAGAAATTCTAAGGTCACTGGATGGCGCATTCTTTCTGCAGTACAGGTTTGAACCCAACCCTAATAGAACCTTGGTTTCAGGACAAACCTACAGTGAATATCTCATGGAACTGCAACATGATCTTGGAACATTGCTGAACCAACATGCTAACTTAATTCATGATTCAATCTGGGCATTTGCACTGGCTGTGAATAATTCACTGTCGGAAAACGATCTTGAAAATGGCAGTGCATCCACAATAGTAGAAAGAAATCTGAGAAGTGTAAATTTTTCTGGTGCCGTTGGGAGGATTGCTTTCAATGGGGATAGGGAGGTGGTGACTGAAGTGGATATTCTTCATGTCAGAGGGAGTGAAGTGGTTTATGCCGGCCACTACAATCCACTCACAGGAAATTTAACAGTCCAGCTGTCTCCTGGAAGGATTCCAATGGACGACTTTGAAGATGTGGTGCTTTCAATCTCTTTATCTTTCCCTATTGTAACACTTGTCATTGCAGCAGCTCTACTTGTCTTCAATACAGTTGTCCTGGTGCTCTTTATCTACTACTGGAATAAGCCCTCGATTAAAGCCACCAGTCCATATCTGAGTGCCCTCATACTAACAGGCTGCTACATGCTGTACATTGGGACTTTGATTATAAGTTCAGGGGAGCTTTTAGATACTGACCTCTATGGACATATGTGTCAAGCAGAGATATGGTTTACTGCAACAGGAATGCAACTGATTTACTCGACCTTGTTTATGAGACTGCTTCGAATCTATCGACTCTTTTTCTTCGTATTTGAAAGACATGGAAAGTTTTGGTCGGATCAAGTTATGATTACAACAAGTTTAGTCCCTGTGTCCATTACCATCCTCGTACTGATACTGTGGTCTGTACTGGATCCAGTTCCTACAGGTTACGCTGTACCTTTGAGTGAACAATCGAATGTGTTTCCACGTGCTACAGCAATCTGTGGAGGAAACTACCCTATTTGGTCATCAGTCATTGTCTTTGGAGTGAATGGAAGCATGATTGTAGCTGTAACATTTCTTGCAATTCTCACAAGGAAGGTCCACTTGGAGTGCTTCAGGGACAGTAAGCAAGTGAATCTTTTTGTGTTTTCAACTGTGGTTTGCCTGGGTACCTGGTTCCCATACGCCCTAACATTTGTTGTACTCATTTCCATACCTGAGGCTGCCTACTCTATCACTGTCTTGGCTTACCTGTTAATTCCATTCCTTTGCAAAGTGTTTTTGTTTGTTCCAAAGATCTGGTCATCGAGACGTGAAAGACGAATGATTAAGAGGAGAAAACCCAACAGAGCTATGAATTGAACTGTTTGTACACGTGCAGTGCAAAGAAGCAGTCAAATTATGCACTGTTGTCTGTCACCATCACTATCTTCCCCACCAGGAAGGTTAAACACAGCTGCCATCAATTGATCACAACTACATGCGAAACTCTTGTAACCTTCTTGTCAGCTTCAGCTTACATTTGACTGTGTGTCGGCAAGTGAGGATGTATGCATGGTTGTATGTATATAGTATGCACTGTTGTATTGGACTATAGATCATAATAAGGTACAGCCCCTTGTAGAAATCAAATCTAATTACTGCTATTTTCATTGTGTGTCTTTATGTGGTATCATTATTGATTTGATTTGTATGGTTGCTGTTAGGTCTGTTCAACAGACAGTGTTGTGGCACTTGGGCACTTGTACCACAACATACTACATGTACTGTGGCTGACGATGTGGTGTGTATTTACACATGAACAGCACAAGCTGGTACTCAAATTAAATTGTAACACATTTTAACCAACATTCTCAAGTTTGGGGGGCTAGTTCTCAAGTTTGGGGGGCTAGTTCAATGCTTGTTGGTTAGGCCACTCTGGTTCTCAGCCCTTCTATTATTGAACATCTGTTAGCGCAAGCTGCGCAGCGGAAGTATAGCACTGCCTATAGTGCTTGCTTGGCAATAAACAAACATGAGCTTCTGAATCAGTTAGAGCATGATACTATTGCATCTTACCATGACCAAATTTGTCATGTGAAATTTCTGTATATCATGTTGATACAGTAACTTGTGCTTGACACATACCTCACCTCACCACTTCCAGCAAACAAAGAGAGTGCTCAAATTACCAGAAAACCAGTTGAGAACGCATACAAGTGCAGGACAGATTTTTGATAAAATTGAACAAAAGGGGAAACATCTCAGGATCTGTAAGGGGTTAATATTTTCAACTTGCATGGGCCCCAGAGTTACCGTAACATAAGGCATGAATTCTCCCCAAAAAATCAGCTCAAAGTTTGTGGAAATGCCAAGTATAGGACCATCCAGAACTGTTCTAACAGTTCTGCTCTCTCAGGACAACGGAGTTAAGACTCCGAGAGGGACATAGAACCTGCTAAACCTGGGTCACTATATTTGCATCAAGTTTGAGATCTGGTTTGTGATGATGAGACTTGAGCACTCTACCTGATAAAGCTGTCTACAGATGGCATGATACTTTAATCTTGTGGTGTCACTTCCGGCAATGCCCTAGGGAGATAGGTTCTGCATGAGCAGAAAGGGTGGGACATGGGGAGGTGCACGGGTGAGTGTACCCGAACTGTCCGTGCAAACGGCATAGTCACAACAGGATTGGCCGAGAGCTGTGGCTTGTCACTATAGTGAAAGATCGTTGATGGGAGGGTGTGCAGGTTGGAAGTCATGTCAAGCTGACTATATAAGTATGTTTGAAGTTGTACACTTGCATTTACAACATTTGTAAACTGTTGCAAACTGGCCTTTCTCAAGCTGTGACGTAGTTGCATGTTTGCACCATGGGTGAACTGAGAAGCTGAAACGCCAGGTGGGTGTCCTCATACAGTAGTATGGCAAGCAGAGGGATGAAGCATGCTGCCTTGAGATCTCTGACAGGGACCCCCTTGTCTGAATCTGTACTACTATGTGGCTTACCTTGCGAAACAAGGCTTAGCACCTGCTACAATAAAAGTCTAGCTACCTATCTGCTCTCCGCCACGAGCAGATTGCAATAGGCTGCCAGCTCACTCTGCTATGCCAAAACTTAAAGTGCATGGTTTCGAATGGAGTAGCCTGGGCGTGGGCAAAGTCATCAGCAGTAGTTGAACGGACGAGACTCCCCATATCCCCTCTGATCTTACGCCAACTTAAATCCCTATGGTCACCTACCCGGGATGACCCCAATACCATCATGCTATGGGCAGCTTGCACTATGGCCTTTTTGGGATTCTTCCGTCTGGGAGAAATTACAGTTCCCTCGGAGGAAGCGTTTGATCCTTCCACCCACTTGACACCATCTGATATTGCAATTGATGACCGAGATAATCCAACACTTGTCCAGGTGTATCTCAAGGTCTCTGAAACAGATCAAGGCAGAAAGGGTATCTGATAATTCCTTGGCAAGACCGGGGATGACCTGTGCCCAGTGGCAACGTTTCTAGCCATTCGGGGTTCCTCTGCGGGCCCATTGTTTCAACTCCGGGGCTCAGTGCCACTAACACCAAGGAGTCTTTCACCACACGTGTTTGGTCAGCGTTATCAGCTTTGGGATATGACTCCTCCCTCTATGCCAGCCACAGCTTTCGTATTGGTGCTGTCACTACAGCCGCTGAAAAAGGCGTCGAAGACACCATCATTAAAGCTTTGGGCAGGTGGAAAAGGGATGCTTTTCAGGCCTATTTCAAAATTCCAGAGCCAGTCTGGCCTCCTTTACAGCAATTCTGAGCTCTCCAGCCACCTCTCCTGCTATAGCTAGCTACCATTCCTACACCAGATTAGACTGTCAGCATGCCATGGTCGAACACAACATGCCGTTCATGCCTTTGTACTCGGCCATTCATAATAATCTACTTGTATGCTCTGTCACTGTGTAACTGTCATTAGCTGCATATAGCCATTAGCTATATCATTCCTAGCCAGCCATTATGTAACCAGCATTACTGGGCCAGTCTCCTTAACTCACTTCGTGACTGGGTGTAGGAGGTTCACGAATCACCTCCTTTGGGCCTCTCGAAGGAGTAACTCTCCTTCCCAGTCACTCAGGAATGCAATAAATGTCAGCCAGCTTTAGACACTGTATGCAAGCCTAGAGGCTGGCCCAAAAATCTTCCAAACCTAATGATTGATCTAATCAAGCAGCTGAACTCAACTGGTATGTGCTCACCAAAGTAAGACCAGTTAAACGGAGTTAATTAGGGGGACATACTCTTGGCCAAGTAACTCTCCTTCCCAGTCACTTAGGGATGCAATAAATGCCAGCCAGCTTTAGATGCTGTATGCATGCCCAGAGGCTGGCCCGAAAATCTGCCAAACCTAACGATTGATCTAATCAAGCAGCTGAACTTAGCTAGTATGTGCTCACTGTATATGTGTAGCTATGCGTGTCGACTATGGCTATTCAAGTGTGTTGGATAGGAATGGTCCTGCTAGGTGTTTGTTATTCTAGTGCACCAGCTGAGATCCTAACCCTCAGTCTACTGACTCTGGTACCCCTGCCAGAACCAGTGGGGATGTCCCCCAGGCCACCCTACCTACCACAGAGGAGAGGTCAGCAGCAAAAATGGCAGTGGAGAAGATAAACATTAGAAATGACATCCTTCCTGGCTATAGGCTGGAGCTAGCCCCCGCAAATGCAGAAAATTATAATCAGAGCCTGGTAACAGAAGCACCAGTGAACTTGACAAGTAGATTTGAACATAGTAGGGGTGGTGGGGTTGGTCTGTTCCACAGTCACCCAGGCCATTCCCCACTTGCAGGAAGACCTCCTTCAGATTTCAGCAGGTGCAACCTCTCCAGTGTTCTCTAGAAAAGAAGAGTATCCACGACTCTCGATCTTCTGCAGTCTACCTGCTGTTCTGGCCTTAATGGCCACATTCCAGTGGAGGAGAATTGGTGTGGTTCAAGACACCACCTTGATACCATACACGACTGCTGCAATTGACTTTGTAACAAAAGTTGGGAAAAGAGCTGAGTTTGAGCTTGTATTCTTGGGAGACGTCTTCCCAGCTTTTCCTATCTCTCCCATTCAGAGTCTCTTACGAAAGAGAGCAAGAATAGTGCCTCCGTAACAGTATCTGAAGCTTGCGTCGCTACTGTGTGAGTCGTACATGCTACAGACGAACCTTCATCACTGGCTTGGATTTGTGTGGATATTTCATGATCTTAGCCTGGAAGACCTGATGAATGGTACAGAGAAATGTACTAGTGAAGAAATTCTAAGGGCACTGGATGGCGCATTTCTGCTGCAGTACAGGTTTGAACCCAACCCTAATAGCTACAACCTTGGTTTCAGGACAAACCTACAGTGAATATCTCATGGAACTGCAACATGATCTTGGAACATTTCAGAACCAACATGCTAACTCAATTCATGATTCTATCTGGGCATTTGCACTGGCTGTGAATTAGCTATTCACTGTTGGAAAACAATCTTGAAAATGGAAGTGCTTCCACAGTAGTAGAAAGAAATCTGAGAAATGTAAATTTTTCTGGTGCCGTTGGGAGGATTGCTTTCAATGGGGATAGGGAGGTGGTGACTGAAGTGGATGTACTAGAGAAATGTACTAGTGAAGAAATTCTAAGGGCACTGGATGGCGCATTTCTGCTGCAGTACAGGTTTGAACCCAACCCTAATAGCTACAACCTTGGTTTCAGGACAAACCTACAGCGAATATTTCATGGAACTGCAACATCGTCTTGGAACATTGCAGAACCAACATGCTAACTCAATTCATGACTCTATCTGGGCATTTGCACCGGCTGTGAATAATTCACTGTCGGAAAATGATCTTGAAAATGACAGTTTGTCCGCAATAGTAGAAAGAAACCTGAGAAGTGTAAATTTTTCTGGTGCCCTTGGGAGGATTGCTTTCAATGGGGATAGGGAGGTGGTGACTGAAGTGGATATTCGTCATGTCAGAGGGGTTTATGCCGGCCACTACAATCCACTCACAGGAAATGTGACAGTGCATGAGTTGTCTCTAGGAAGTATTCCAATGGATAACTTCAAAGATGTTGTGCTTCCGATCTCATAAGCTTTCCCTATTGTAACACTTGTCATTACAGCGGCTCTACTTCTCTTCACTACAGTTGTCCTGGTGCTCTTTATCTACTACTGGAATAAGCCATCGATTAAAGCCACCAGTTCATATCTGAGTGCCCTCATATTAACAGGCTGCTAGTATACATGCTGTACATAGGGACTTTGTTTGGAAGTTTAAGGGAACTTAGATCCTGACCTAATATGGTATGGTTTACTGCAACAGGATTTACTTGACCTTGTTTATGAGACTGCTTGGAATCTATCGACTCTTTTTCTTTGTTTTTGCGAAACCTGGAAAGGTTTGGTCAGATCAAGTTATGATCATCATAACTTTTATCCCTGTGTCCGTTACTATTGTCGTACTGATACTGTGGTCTGTACTGGATCCCGTTCCTACAGCAATCCCCGTACCATTAAGTGAACAATCGAATGTGTTTCCACATGTCACAACAGCCTGTGGAGGAAGCTATGATATTTGGGCTTCAGTATAATCTTTGGAGTGAATGGAAGCACGATTGTAGCTGTAACATTTGTTGCAATCTTCCTCACAAGGAAGGTCCACTTGGAGTGTTTCAGGGACAGTAAGCAAGTCAGTGAATCTTCATGTTTGTGTTTTCAACAGTGGTCTGCGTGGGTACCTGGTTCCTAACATTTGCTATCATTAACATACCTACATTTTCAGTGTCATCCCTTACCTGTTAATTCCAAAGTATTTTTGTTTGTCCAAAGATCTGGTCATCAAGGCGTGAAAGACAGATGATTAGCTAGGAGGAGAATCCAACAGAACTATAAAATCAAGCCAGTTTCGTGAAGCAGTCGCATTCGGGTTTTCTCACCATATTACTAACTTCCCCACCAGGAAGGTTAAACACTGTAGCCATCAATTGACCCATAACATGATTATATGGGAGGCTCTTGTAACCTTCTTGTCAGGTTCAGCTTACATATGACTGTGTGTTGTGGCCACTTGTACTACTGTTTTGATTGTATGGCTGCTGTATGGTGTGATGTTCGTTGTGGCATGCACTCTTACCACATTGTCAATATGTGACAGGACTTGCAATAAGGGACCTATTTGACAGATTTGTTGTTCTGAGAAAATCAAGTTTAAAGAAGTCACTTCTATTATTTTGAATAGAATGCAGTTACTAAAACCTGTGGTCTCGGGTCTATGGATCACTTGCTGGACCTTCTATGGTTTCACTACTATGGTTTCACTAAGTGCACAAAGCCATAGGTAATTTACCGCTTGAGTGGATTCATTGATGATTATGTAATTTGATATGGCTAAGGCAGGCTCACGCGCCGCTTTCTGGACCGCATACGTGACCTTTGAACCGCGCGAGGATACACGTGGCGTGCAGTGCAGTCGATCGTACCATAGATAATAGAATACTCACATATGGATTGGAAACGGCATATACGCGTCACGTATTCATGCTATTTGCGGATCACGTGATGTTTGCCCAGCAACAGCCCAAAAAAATTTCACACACGGTTTCACACATTGTCAGTGTTGCTAATTACCTGCACGCTGCAGCTTCATGTTCACTCGCAACTTGTGGGAGTTCATTCCCGTAACCATGCAACCAGCAGCATTATTTGCTGCCGTATAAGGTTTACCTTACTAATAGCTACAAGGATCTGTGCAGACATAAAAGTAGGAAGTACATTCACTGAATAAATTCCACACTTTCATGTTCCAGGTAGGTCATGGTTGTGGGAGTTCATTCCCCATGCATGTAGACTGAGCAACTCATCCTTACCTGCAAAGTGCTAAGCACTCATTTGTCTATAAGGATTTGCGCAACTGTAAATATTGGTTGACTATACTGTTAGTTTCTGCAAGGTTTTCTTTAACATGCTAAACACGAATCCAATGATGTTCTTCTCTGTCAACTTGGCTTCACAGTCCTCAGTGATGGGGAAACCTAAGGGAAGAGCAAGAGTGCGCCGAAGAGGTCAATGTCAACTCACTAATAAGGCGAAAAACTACGAAAGAAAAAGGTTGCAGAAGCAAAAAATCAACGACATCCCACAAGCAAATGTACATTCATGTAGGGGGGTGTGCCTATTGGGTTAAATGTCAACACTATGACAACTTAGCACATGAAAAGGTGAAGCATGCAGCCTCCACTGAAACTCCATGGGTTTATATACCTGCAGAGCAAACACATTCACAAACATGGATCGAACTTGGAATGCACAGTGAGATAGCATATGGTCCCCTATTATGGCCAAATTTTCACTAGCTTCTTCTACGAGGGGCAACCAGTCCTGGTAGTAGCCATTGCAACCGGTTGCAACTTGCTGGTAGCACAAGCTATGTATTGCAACTCATTCCAATTAACGCACATGCCACGTGGCAACCACACTCAGTCGATCGCTATGCATATATGGCGGTCAAAGGAGATTGTTACAGCACGTGTGCCAGCCAACGTTTACCCTACATTCCATACTAGACAGATGGTACCTGTCCCAACTCAATGTCGCCTGAACATCGCAAGGTGAGACAAGTCAATTACCAATTCAGGGCGATATTTCTCCAAGTCCAAAAATGCGGTGGTTACTAAAATCCGGAACGGAACGGAATGGAATGGAACGGTTCCGCCTACTAAAATACGGAACGCACGGAACGGAACGATAGCCAAGCAAGCATAATTTACGCAGCGCAGGCAAAGACTTAGAGGACGCTTGAAATCATGGTAAGACTTGCTTGTCATATTCTGTTGAGAAGAGAAGAGGTATACTTGGCCAACCTTGGGTCTCTGCGGAGGCTTCTCCGCGCGCACATAGTGCCATACTGGCGATCGCGCCCTGGACTCAAAGCGAAGGGCTAGCTTGTTAGACTAGCGGAGGCTCATGGATCACTCTCTCTGGATCTGGGAAGCTCTCCAAAAATTGTAAATGTAGTGCCTAATCTTTTCCTCACCATGCATGAACGTGAGCGCATAATGCATTGCGCTGTGCCTGATGTTCCGTTCCGAGCGTTCCGTATTTTAGTAGGTGGAACCGTTCCATTCCGTTCCGTCCCGTTCCGTATTTTAGTAACCACCAAAAATGCTGACACCAAGTTTTTTTGAGCCCTATGTTTCCTTATACTGCGCATGTGCAAGATTACATGAATCTACCAGTAGTCAGGAATCGCGAATACACATAAGTGGTCATAATAGGAGCCTGGCCATAATAGGGAACCGTACACGGTATAAGAATCTAGTTTGATGTGCAGACATAACAAGGTACAAATACTCTACATAATGGCAACTTACTTCATCAGTGAAGTGATACAACCCTCCTCGGCTAATTTGTATCTATCCATCCACTTGGTTGTGTATGCATCCAGGCTATTAACAGTCAAATCTTGGCCTTTCGGGCACAATTGTTTCAGTATACATTGTAAAACTGTCTTCCCTGTTAGCCTTCTGCGTTTTCCATCTGCCTCTTCAGTAGCACCGCTGCCTCCAGTGCACTGGTCCTTGTAACCAGCTGTTTCACCGTTCACAAGACAGTGGACTCCTATGTCCTCCACGACAGAATCAACGTCGGCTTCATCAAGGTCACATAACGTTTCCCAACACTCTTCGCCGTCCGCCGTAGCATCTGTAAACGATTGAACGCCGCCATTGTTAAGGTTACGGGTACCCACGTATACTGTGCAATAACAGCAACTACATTCATGCACCCATGCCAATTCTTACGCCGCCTAGGAACAAAGTCGGTGCTGGACTCGAACCTATTCAGACCCGCCTACTGCTTGAAAGACGAACTTCCTGCAGAGGCGTGGCTACCTTGACACTTTGGCCCCTCCCACATACTTGTATAAATTCTGAACGCATGCGACAAACCATTCTCGTTGTGTGCAGAACTGCACCTTCAGCTTCAGGACGCAGCTAGAAGACATGAATGTCTAGTGACAGAGCTGTAAATGGACAAGTAATTCGCCGAGCATCTCCGGCTACGGATCAAAGTACACTGGGAAAATGGCGCTCAACAACGGTTGAGGCGACGACTTGCCTCTCTAGCAGCGAGAAACAGTCTACTCTGTCTCCCAAAACTAGCTCTGTCACTAGATATATGTTATTAGCATCGATTTAAATGCCTACTTCCACCTGAATTACCTTTTTGGAGACAAACTTTGTCGCATGCGTGGATAAGTTAACTTCGCGCTCAACGGCCTCAGCGTTAACGTGCAGCTGCCTGTATACACGCTAATTAGATTTTACTTCCGGTCAACGGGTACCCGTAACCTTAACGCTTGACATGTGCCCGCCCGTATTAATAGTAAAACTCTGTATATTAGTCCGCACACCCGCAAATAGCATCTTCCGCAATTTCGACGTCACGGGATGTACGTTTCCAATCCATACGTGAGTATTCTATTATCTATGATCGTACCTAGTACCTCGTTGGTGCACCTCTGTAGAGAGATGGTGGAAGAAGCAGAGGACTTTTTAGCTGTTGCTAATCCAGCACTACGCAACTACCAGAAGAAATTCCACTGAGAGGCCTGTCTCGTGACAGACAGTGGTACTTATATGAACATATTAGAGAGTTCTGTAGGCTACAGAGGAGGCTGCTGACAGCACTTGTCCTAAACCAAGCCTTCCGAAGTCCACTCAGCAAAACTTATCTACTGTGCTGCCAGCAACCTCTGAGCTGCAGTCTGAGCCTCAGTCTACTGCAACAACATCAGGCAAACGCCAGCGATTGTATTCTGTATGCCACTGTCCAGGTCACAACAAGTGCTCGTGTGCAAAGAAAGTAAACACTTAATTGTTGTGCTTACTTTGTACACTCTATTGGATTGGATTGTGTATGTACTGTTTTGTGAAGCTTGTTTCTCATCACCCAATGTTCACAATGATTTAGTTTTTTGTAACAATAAAGAGCATCAGTAGGGGTACTTGTTAGGCTGCCTAACTCAATTTTCATAAAATTGGCAAAAAGGTCCCTTTTTGCAAATCCTGTCACATATATTAAATACATGCTGAATGCCTTAGTCCATTGAACTTGACCAATTTGCTCTTGCTCAGGAAGTTGGGGGCGCCCCCAACTTCCTGAGCATCTAGCTCAATAGACTGTGGATGCCTATTCCATATATGGGTCTGCATGTTATTGAACATCCAGCTGAGCAGCAGACTGCTTAAAGCAGAGCACTGCCAGTGCATCCTTGGCAACACAAACATAATTATGCTTCACAAAACGTAGAGCACAATACTAGTATCTTCACATGATCCAAGATTTTGCCATAGAGAGAAACTTATTGGTCTAGCTCAATTCTGCTGATAGACTATACAGCATGATCGCCAATTGCTAAATCCTGCTTGCGGTATGCATATTACATGTTACCATTGTAGTCACGTACATGCACAGATGTGCACGAACATAAAGTGCAGAAGTAAGATGACACACACTACCACGTCCTGTTCACGCACACATGCACCTACAATGGCTTCATGTCTTTTGTATAATATTCTTCCCATTGTGGAGTTAGTGAACCATAATTATGGATTATAGCGAATATATTAGCGGTAATATAATCTGTGGGTGACTCATTAGTAGGGGAAAAGATAGTCCGAGTAATGTAATTGGCTCAGTGGAGAGATCAGAACACATACATGAGCACGTGGGATTGCATAGCTACCTGACTCCACACATCCTCAGCCACAAAAGTGGAGCCAACAATATATTTGGGGTGAACGGTATGAATGAATGAAATATTTTATTTGAGTGACACGCATTGCAAAATGCCCAGCCTGATTAGGCCTATGAGTCACTAGACTAGTACAAAATTGATAACAGTATTGTTGCTGAAAGAACTGTATGTTCTTATGCTTGTATGTACAGTACATCATCGGGTGTAATTTATGGCCGGGAGCTAGCGTGAAATCATGCGCATGTAGTGAAAGGATGGACGGAGACCACTGACGGACCAGCTGGCCGGTGCGATGGGGGCTGCCACACAACACTGTGCCTGGGGAGAGAGCGACTTCATCTGTCGATGCCACCTGTATTTCAGCTGTCCTGTAGAGCACACGGTGTGCTGGACAAGTGTCATTGCAGTGTGCTGATAGGCCACTGATGTGTGACGTGCCTGCTAGACTGCTCCAGCTAGCCTGACTCACAGTTGCTGTGTTGTGCCAGTTTTGTAGTATTCTGTGGCCTGCAGGTTGACTGTGCTTTTCTCAGTCACATTCTGATGACAGTCATGTGCATGCAAATGCAAATGGTCAACATTCTGCCCACGAACTGGTCAGGCTTGCCCCACAATGTCTCAAGTAAATGTGGCTTCTGTAATACTGTAGCTAACACCACCAACACCATATGTGGCCAATTTCATGCATGAATGCATGAGTGCATCCTGTTTGTAGATCTCAACGGAAGTGCATTAAGTTGAGATCAATGTATATAGCTATAGTGACAAATTCTGCATCGGAACGTTGTGTGCCATTCAAGTGTGCTGGACAGTCATGGCACAACTACTCCTGCTAGGTATTTGTAGTCTGGATTTTGCTAGTGCACAAGTTGAAATTCCAACCCTCAGTGTACTGACTCTGGTGCCCTTGGCAGAACCAGCAGGGCTATCGTCTGGGCCACCCTACCACGGAGGACAAGAGTTGATTTCAGCAGCACAGCTGGCAGTGGAGAAGATAAACATGAGAAATGACATCCTTCCTGGCTATAGGCTGGAGCTAGTCCCAGCAAATGCAGAGACTTGTAATCAGAGCCTGGTAACAGAAGCACCAGTGAACTTTGTGAGACACGTGACGAGTGGAGATTTGAACATAGTAGGGGTGGTGGGGTTGGTCTGTTCCACAGTCACCCAGGCCATCTCCCCACTTGCAGGAAGGCCAGAAATAGACCTCCTTCAGATTTCAGCAGGTGCAACCTCTCCAGTATTCTCTAGTAAAGAAGAGTATCCAAGACTCTACAGAATGATATCTTCTTCAGCAGTCTACAATGATGCTGTTCTGGCTTTAATGGCCACATTCCGGTGGAGGAGAATTGGTGTGGTTCAAGACACCACCTTGATACAACACACGACCACTGCAAATGACTTTCTAGCAAAAGTTGAGCAAACAGCTGAGTTTGAGCTTGCATTCTTGGGAGACGTCTCACCAGCATTTCCTACCTCTCCCATTCAGAGCCTCATAAGAAAGAGAGCAAGAATAGTATATGCCTCTGTAACAGCATCTGAAGCTTGTGAGCTACTGTGTGAGTCGTACAAACTACAGACGAACCTTCGTAACTGGCTTGGATTTGTGTGGATATTTCATGACCTTAGCCTGGAAGACCTGATGAATGGTACAGAGAAATGTACTAATGAAGAAATTCTAAGGTCACTGGATGGCGCATTCCTGCTGCAGTACAGGTTTGATCCCAACCCTAATACAACCTTGGTTTCAGGACAAACCTACAGTGAATATCTCATGGAACTGCAACATGATCTTGGAACATTGCAGAACCAACATGCTAACTCAATTCATGATTCTATCTGGGCATTTGCACTGGCTGTGAATTATTCACTGTCGGAAAACGATCTTGAAAATGGAAGTGTGTCTGCAATAGTAGAAAGAAATCTGAGAAGTGTAAATTTTTCTGGTGCCCTTGGGAGGATTGCTTTCAATGGGAATAGGGAGGTGGTGACTGAAGTGGATATTCTTCATGTCAGAGGAAGTGAAGTGGTTTGTGCCGGCAACTACAATCCACTCACTGGAAATTTGACAGTCCAGCTATCTCCTGGAAGGATTCCAATAGACGACTTTGAAAATGTGGTGCTTTCAATCTCTTTAGCTTTCCCTATTGTAACACTTGTCATTGCAGCAGCTCTACTTGTCTTCAATACAGTTGTCCTGGTGCTCTTTATCTACTACTGGAATAAGCCATCGATTAAAGCCACCAGTCCATATCTGAGTGCCCTCATACTAACAGGCTGCTACATGCTGTACATTGGGACTTTGATTATAAGTTCAGGGGAGCTTTTAGATCCTGATCTCTTTGGGCGTATGTGTCAAGCAGAGATATGGTTTACTGCAACAGGAATGCAACTGATTTACTCGACCTTGTTTATGAGACTGCTTCGAATCTATCGACTCTTTTTCTTCGTATTTGAAAGACATGGAAAGTTTTGGTCGGATCAAGTTATGATTGCATCAAGTTTAGTCCCTGTGTCCATTACCATCCTCCTACTGATACTGTGGTCTGTACTGGATCCAGTTCCTACAGGTTACGCTGTACCTTTGAGTGAACAATCGAATGTGTTTCCACATGTTACAGCAATCTGTGGAGGAAACTACCCTATTTGGTTATCAGTCATAGTCTTTGGAGTGAATGGAAGCATGGTTGTAGCTGTAACATTTCTTGCAATTCTCACAAGGAAGGTCCACTTGGAGTGTTTCAGGGACAGTAAGCAAGTGAATCTTTTTGTGTTTTCAACAGTGGTTTGCCTGGGTACCTGGTTCCCGTATGCCCTAACATTTGTTGTACTCATTTCCATACCTGAGGCTGCCTACTCTATCACTGTCTTGGCTTACCTGTTAATTCCATTCCTTTGCAAAGTGTTTTTGTTTGTTCCAAAGATCTGGTCATCGAGGCGTGAAAGACGTATGACTAAGAGGAGAAAACCCAACAGAGCTATGAATTGAACTGTTTGTACACGTGCAGTGCAAAGAAGCAGTCAAATTATGCACTGTTGTCTGTCATCATCACTATCTTCCCCACCAGGAAGGTTAAACACAGCCGCCATCAATTGATCACAACTACATGCGAAACTCTTGTAACCTTCTTGTCAGCTTCAGCTTACATTAATTTGACTGTGTGTCGGCAAGTGAGGATGTATGCATGGTTGTATGTATATAGTATGCACTGTTGTATTGGACTATAGATCATAATAAGGTACAGCCCCTTGTAGAAATCAAATCTAATTACTGCTATTTTCATTGTGTCTTTGTGTGGTATCGTTATTGTATGGTTGCTGTTAGGTCTGTTCAACAGGCAGTGTTATATAGTCTCGGTACCAGACTATTCGCGCATGGCGGAATAGTCTGGAAGACTGCCCATACAAGAGTGGTTCTGCATGCACCCCAAAAGGGGTGCATGATAAGTAGATAAGAACCACAGCGGCTCCATATACGGCACGTTGATTCCAAGGCGTTAAGTATGCTGCTTGCGTGTAGTTTACTTAACACCTTGGAATTAACGTGCCGTTTATGGAAGCTGTTGTTTGCAGATTCTTGGTGTCAGAACCACTCGTATTATGGGCAGTCTTCCAGACTATTCCGCCATGCGCGAATAGTCTGGTACCGAGACTAAGTGTTATAATATGTGGCACTTGTGCACTTGTACCACAACATACATGGCCGGCGCACACGGTAGGGCAATGGCCCTACCACTTTTCCCCCCCCTTTTGCTTCTTCACCGCTTTATTTCCTCCTTACTAACTTGCTGCCGCTACGTTGCAACTCCTGGCCTGGGCTCGCAATACCGTGCGTTGCCTGAAACCGAACTGCTTGGGAAGGAGACCACGATCTAGTATACCCCTCCGTGTATGTACGTATTACGTTCGTGAGCGAAATTTGAGCAAGGAAGAAGCTCATGGCGGCCCTGGGACCTGCAAACCTCGTACATCTGGACTTGCAGTGCAAAGCGCGAAGGTGCCACGAGAGCCCATCCTGAGAAGTGAAAAATGAAGGCGCGAAAAATTTTTTCCGCGCTTCGCGCGGACTGATCGGCGCTACGCGCCTCCATGCAGCAACGTTTAATATATAGTGCCCCCCCCTTTTCATAAATCCTGTATCCGCCCCTGCCCTACCACCTCTAAAGGGAGTGCTCGGCCCTGACATATTACATGTACTGTGGCTGACGATGTGGTGTGTTTTTTCACATGAACAGCACCAGCCAGTACTCAAACTAAATTGTAACACATTTTAACAACATTCTCAAGTTTAAGGGGGCTAGTTCAGTGTTTGTGGGTTAGGCCACTGGTTCTCAGCCCTTCTATTATTGAACATCTGTTAACGCAAGCTGAGCAGCAGAAGTAGAGCACTGCCTATAGTGCTTGCTTGGCAATTAATAAACATGAGCTTCTGAATCAGTAAGAGCATGATACTATTGCATCTTACCATGACCAAATTTGCCATGTGAAATTTCTGTAGCTATCATGTTGATACAGTAACTTTTGCTTGACACATACCTCACCTCAGGACAACTAGCCTCGTTCCCATGCGCTCTTGGTAATTGGGGAGAAGAGCGCCTGGTATCCACTGTTCGCGCATGCGCGGCTCCCCAGGTTTTTGTGGGGAACTTGGAAACTACTGTTATACTAGTCCGTGTTGCACGACTGTACATTACTGAAACACGAGAGTCTTTTACATCTACAAGACGCAGCTCTGTTCAACCAAGCCGTGCCGTACGCCCTCAGTAAGGACGGAAAGCCAGGAATGGTGCTGAGGACGAACAACTGACAGCGATACAGCACGTACATAAAAGGTTTGTATGGTTAGCTACATACGGCCAGGTCGAATTTATCTAGCTATGGGGTCTTACTGTTTGTATCGTGCCTCGCGTCCACTTCGGAAAGGCAGAAGCGGCGTATTGACGTCCACAGACTTCGAAACCATGGCCTCGCATGATGTTGGAGCCGTATATTTTACCGAATATTTGTCCGTGTTATTTCAGCTTACGTATCTCGATAAATTATACGGAGAATGTAACGGAACTGCTCGCGCATGCGTGAACAGTGGATACCAGGCGCTCTTCTCCCCAATTACCAAGAGCGCCTGGGAACGAGGCTACAGGACAACTACCACTTCCAGCAAACAAAGAGAGTGCTCAAATTACCTGTAGCTAACCAGTTGAGAACTGATACAAGTGCAGGACAGATTTTTGATAAAATTGAACAAAAGGGGAAACGTCTCAGGATCTGTAAGGGGTTAATATTTTCAACCTGCATGGGCCCCAGAGATACCGTAACATAAGGCATGAATTCTCCCCCAAAAATCAGCTCAAGGTTTGTGAAGTATAGGCCCATCCAGAACTGTTCTAACAGCTCTGCTCTCTCAGGACAATGGAGTTAAGACTCCGAGAGGGGCTTAGAACCTACTAAACCTGGGTCACTATACTTGTATCAAGTTTGAGATCTCAGTGGTTTGTGATGATGAGACTTGAGCACTCTACCTGATAAAGCTGTCTACAGACGGCATGATACTTCTTGTGATGTCACTTCCGGCGGCAATGTCCTAGGGAGATAGGTTCTGCATGAGCAGAAAGGGTGGGACATGGGGAGGTGAGATCTCTGACAGGGAAGTCTTGTGTACATAACACAGCAGTAGACTTGGTAGTTCCCAAGAGTTTCCAAGGCTTGTGCACTCCACATGCACAACTAGTGCACCAGCCTTAGAAATGCACAATGCACAAGTCTTGGAAAAGCTTGTGCAGATAGGGTGTCCAAGAAGTGTGCAAGTCTTGCAAGAAATGCTCTGTATCCTAGAGCGTGTTACAGAATAGTTATGTAACAATACATTGTGCCCAAGGAGTGTCCAAGTCATGCCAGAAATGTTTAGTTCAAAGTTCATCGTAATCCTGAGGAAGATCGTCTACGCATGCGCAGATGCAAGCCTTGAGGGGTTGCGGTTGGAAAGATGGCTCTCTCTCTTGCAGTCGTTTATGGAGCAAGAACTCCCGCCCGACGATCGATCGTCATCTCTACCCATCTAGGGACTTCAACTTCAATCCCAATGTTCATCCTTTCTACCGAACGAGAGTCTAACCCAGAGGGGTGACCTACAGGTTCAGCTTTCCCACGAGGACCTTGAGACGCCGTTTGATTCTTTTACTAGCAGCGGGTCGGGAGCTGAGTGACTTCTACACCCGAGCCTGATCGCCGAAACAGGCGGGGCGCACACCACGTAGTGCGCCTCTGTCAGCTTCACTACTCTCATTGGTATGTTGCAAGAACGACAAGGTCGTCTCCAATAACTTCTCCATGAGTCTTCTAATTCCTGTTGTTCATCTGGGGAGAAAGGAGAACTGTGACAAAGGATCTCACTGTAAGTAGCTCCAATTATAATTTGTTTATAACTCCTTTGAATAGTTGCCTGACCATTCTTTATAGGAAAAAGTTGCAGCAATTCATGGTGCCTTGGATGAAGGATAATTTGCGTCCTGAAGCGGAGGTGAGCTTATGCTGTGTGTACGTGTGTTGTGGCTCCTCCCTGACCGGCGACTTGCCGAGTGCGGTCTGGCCGGCAGGGTTGGCTGCATGTGTACGTGTGTTGTGGCTCCTCCCTGACCGGCAACTTGCCGAGTGCGGTCTGGCCGGCAGGGTTGGCTGCATGTGTACGTGTGTTGTGGCTCCTCCCTGACCGGCGACTTGCCGAGTGCGGTCTGGCCGGCAGGGTTGGCTGCATGTGTACGTGTGTTGTGGCTCCTCCCTGACCGGCGACTTGCCGAGTGCGGTCTGGCCGGCAGGGTTGACTGCATGTGTACATGTGTTGTGGCTCCTCCCTGACCGGCGACTTGCCGAGTGCGGTCTGGCCGGCAGGGTTGGCTGCATGTGTACGTGTGTTGTGGCTCCTCCCTGACCAGCGACTTGCCGAGTGCGGTCTGGCCGGCAGGGTTGGCTGCATGTGTACGTGTGTTGTGGCTCCTCCCTGACCGGCGACTTGCCAAGTGCAGTCTGGCCAGACCTGTATGCTTTGATAACCTTGTGTTTTATTTTGCGTCTTATTGCTCTACCTTTAGTTCACTGTCACCACTTAATTCTGGAGTAAAGGCAAAGATTGTAATGGAGATGTGTGGTGATGAAAACAGCAAATACACACAGAAATGAAAAGCACTAAAGTGCAAACCCTCGGCGTTTGGTAGCTTTCTTAGGCTCACAATCACCACTGCAACGTGCCCTCCTTTTACACGCAAAGGCATGGCCACAATCACAAACCGCCCTCTTCGCATGCACTGTACTACTGCACCACACTTTGGACATGTCTTTCTCAGACGCATAGACCACACAGACTCCATTGTCGGTCACCAGTGGCCAACCAACAGGGTTCTCGCCACAAATCTACATCCAAATGGTGCATGATGTAATCATTATGAACTACATGCAGTGCATACGTGAATACACGCAGAAGAGCCTCACGCGAAGCGAGTGGGCATTGTCGTATTCACAGCCTGGTAAAGATATTCATGTAACTCACTCTGACTAGGTAAGTATATTCATGAAGCAGCGAGTGGGCATTGTCTATTCGGTTCACAGCCTGGTAAAGATATTCATGTAGCTCACTCTGACTAGTAAGTATATTCATGAAACAACCAGGAAACCCATAATCATTTGCAAGTACGCCTGGAAAATTGCATGTTGGACAAAATGGCGGGCATTATCGCGGTAAGCAAGAAGCGCTCTAGCTTCCTAACTAAGTATTTTTAGGAAAAACGCCAGTTTTAAATCCATGTATGTATCCCGCTTGTACCGCTAGTGCCTTTACTTCTACGTTTACTAGCACCAGTTGGCAGATAAGTTTCTTGGACAAACAGACAAACAGACACACAAAACGACTACAGTAACCCTGTGCGCATGCGCGCCGAGGGTTAACAAGTGAAAGGTATGCGGTGTACACTATTTCATACAAAGCACGTTGTTGTGAAGTCCATACATTACCATCTGTTGATGGTTGTTCCCTGCAGGTCTCACAGATTTTCTATCTACACTAGATGAACGATACAATAAAAAAACAGCAATGGCAAGAAAACCAAAAAGTTTGGAACCACCTGTTCAAGTAGACCACCTCTCGGAGCTCCTCAGTGGAAAGGTGTGTTACAAATGCAACACTATAAAGATTAGGTATTATACATGACTTGTGTGGCATTTTCAATCACTGAAGTAGGTAGTCCCAGATAGATTATTCTGTCACGGTCAAAAATGATTTCTCAGTACTAATCACAGCCTTGGACTAGCGCTCCCCGCTTCGTCTGCAAGTGAGAGTGCTATTCGTTGTGAGTACGATTAGTTGCACCAACTAAGAGTGCATTGACCTCAGGGCGTTACATAGAAAACGAATGCAGTTCTGTAACCACACGATAAAGTTTGGCAAGATTGAACGCTCTGTATCTCTGGCTGAGCGATGGCTACAAATACAACTCAAGCACCAACAGTAAGAGGGATCCTTCGTCTAAAGCTGAAGCGCCTCCAAAGCGAAACAGGTATGCTGAACGTACACCGTGAGTGTTTGATTGCTTCAGTACTCATCGACATCAAATCCCGGAATGTTATTATGCTTACTGCACGCACGGTCTTTGTTGAGCGGTTTTCCTTCAGACTTGGTTGCTTCTTAGGCAAGGGATCATCTTGCTGCTGCTCTTTGTTGCATGTTCATTCATAGCTGTCGTACAATGATGGATATAGTGCAACTAACATTGATCTTATCATAATAATTGCGTTCCGGAATGATGTTCGATTTCTATCTGGGACTGCCACACTTTGTTGTTGGACATGTATGTTATTTGCAAATGCATTCTGTCATGTATTGCTCAACAGATGCTCACTCTCAAGATTAAATCCAAAAAAACTCATTAGCTCTGTTTTGGGTTCTATTTTGTGCCAACCTACCTGATTATCGTTCTGTCAATGTCTATTAAATTTTATTCACTTGGCAAAAAGTTTGATTACATCACCTTATGTAACATGAAGGTGAGCTAGCTACACCTAGTGTGCAATTAGTGGTCAATGAATTAATTATAAGCCCATTTGGAATGCAATGTAAACAAGTTGGTGCACAAGTAGTGCCCAAGCAGTATACAAGGAGTGGCCAAGCAGTAGCTCTAGTGTACAAGGAGTGCCCATGCTTGTACATGGGACATGCACAAGTTGGGCACTGACTTGGGCACGTGTTCATTTCCAAGTGGTTTCTCAGCTTGGTTACTCTAAGTGTCACAGCTTGGGTACTGCTTGTTCACATTTGTGAACAAGTCAGTTTCCAAGTTGGGCACTCCAACCTTCACTGCTGTGTAAGGGCCTGGGTGGCTCTGGGATCACAAGGACAGGCTGTATGCATAATTCGGCAATACAGGAATTGTTGAGACGATACTACCACTGTACGCATCATAGCCCAGCGCTGGTGCGAGCTATTTTGGAGTGGTACGGCCACTGCCAAAGGCAGTGAATACAGTGCTTATGATAAGATTTCGCCTTTGCTCTGACACAATGTCAGACCATCCCAAATTTGACCTGACATCCACACATGTTGTCCTGACACTACTTTGTATGTGCACTGTCCCATCCTGGGTGTGTGCATCGAAGTACAGGGCTAGGAACAGCTCATCCTCTACACTAGTAGAGTCAGTGCTGCCATCAGCTTGTATGCTAACAAGTGAGTCTTTAAAAGACTTGATGTGTCTCGGCACGACTTGGTATCAGCTCAGAATCATGCAGAAGACATGGCAGCTGTTTAACCCTTTATGACTGCAAAACCTGTTAGCAATGAGAATATCTTTGGAGGTTCTGTGTGAGCACAAAGGGTGGGTGGGAATGTTCACCCAAAGGGTGAAAGCAGCATGGTAGTGCCTGGGCTTGATGTCTCGTCAGAGTCAGGTGGGCCATTATAATTCATAGCTAAATGGACCTAGACAACACCTTGTTGAAGGCCAATTCTTTCAGCAATTATCTAGCTAGCTTGGGTGTAGTTAGAGAGAGCCATGGTAAGTAGATTTATGAGCAGCCAAGTAAAACCCATACTCAATTTTGATGATGTACTTCAAGGCTATAAATACGATTGACACCCTATTAAGAGTGTGGAGCTTCTCTGGCACACGGAACTTCGCAATCAGCACATGCACTAAGAACGAGCCTGGTGAACGACCTCGCGGAACTTGTCCTGACAAATGTGCAGCTCAAATGCGTAATTGACTGGACATAAGGGAAATTGACCGGAAAATGTCCGTTGACCGGCCGTTATCATAAGCACTGTGAATAGAGGCGTGAAGTGGTGATTTGTCCACGCGGAAATTTTTTTTCACCTTCATTTTTCAGTTGTCTGGATGGGCTCCAGGGGCGGCAGCACGTATTTACAATTGGGGGGGCAAGCCAGTGGCGTAGCCTACGCACGCTGCCGAAGGCAGTGTATAGAGGTGTGTAGCGCTGATCAGTCCGCGCGGAGCGCAGAAAAATTTTGTTCGCCTTCATTTTTCAGTTATCAGGATGGGCTCTCGTGGCACCTTGGTGCTTTGTACTGCGCGTTCCAGATGTATGAGGATCGATGCTGCGCCAGATCAGCAACTCGATTCGCGTACATCACAAGGTTAGCCAGTACTAAGTATAGGGCAGCCGTTGGCTGTAATAGTAGCTAGCTAGGAGTTAGGGGGGCGATGCCCCCCCCTAAATATTTTTTTGGGGGGGGGGGGGGGGGGGGGGTGCTTGCCTTGCCCCCCCCCCCCCCCCCCCCCCCCCCCCGTGCCGCCCCCCCTGGGCTCTCGTGGCACCTTCGTGCTTTGCACTGCACTGTAACTGCTTTCTGCTTTCCGTGTCATCAGTGACTGTCGACGTGGAATGGAGATGTCACGAATTTGCGCGCATAACTTCTAGGACGCGGGAGGTACCGGTAGCCCTCGCCTAGCTACTAATTGGGGCGAGCGTGAGCGAGCCCCACATAGACGACGCGAATTTTCTGTCGTATGTCGTGCCGTAAATCACTTCCTGCTCGTATTTTGCGTATTCTTGTGTCTTGCGCTGATTCAAACCACAAACGGCTCACGATCACAGCATTGCCTTACCTGTTAATTCTATTCCTTTGCAAAGTATTTTTGTTTGTTCCAAAGATCTGGTCATCAAGGCGTGAAAGACGGATGATTAGGAGGAGAATCCAACAGAACTATAAAATCAAGCCAGTTTCGTGAAGCAGTCACATTCGGGTTTTCCCACACAGTCCATCACCATTACTAACTTCCCCACCAGGAAGGTTAAACACTGTTGCCACCAATTGACCCATAACATGATTATATGAGAGGCTCTTGTAACCTTCTTGTCAGCTTCAGCGTACATATGACTGTGTGTTGTGGCCACTTGTACTACTGTTTTGATTGTATGGCTGCTGTATGGTGTTATGTCCGTTGTGGCATGCACTTTTACCACAATATCAGGAGCGCATGAGCCGCCGAAGGCAGCGAAGGAGCGTTTGGTTTATACCGTATATGGAAGACCTTTGCAGTACAGCGCAAGTCAGCTAGCTCTAGTACAACTATGGCTGCACAAAGGCCAATTTGTATTTCACACCTACTTAGCTGGGTTTCACACAAATCCTTACAACTGCATACGTAGTGGCCTCTTGCCGTATAAGGTTTAATTTTGGAGGTGTGAGGTAATACAACACATCCTAGGGCGGGCATTGGGAGTTCAACGCTCCTTCACCGCCTTCGGCTCATGCGCTCCTGACAATATACTATGCACAAGAGCGCATGATGACATCATTGTTTTTTCACCATGTGATCTTGTATGCATGCAGTGAATGCCTTAGTCCATTGAACTTGACCAATTTGTTCTTGCTCAGGAAGTTGGGGGCGCCCCCAACTTCCTTAGCGTCTAGCTCAATAGACTGTGGATGCCTATTCCATATATGGGTCTGCATGTTATTGAACATCCAGCTGAGCAGCAGACTGCTTAAAGCAGAGCACAGCCAGTGCATCCTTGGTAACACAAACATAATTATGCTTCACAAAACGTAGAGCACAATACTAGTATCTTCACATGATCCAAGATTTTGCCATAGAGAGAAACTTATTGGTCTAGCTCGATTCTGCTGATAGACTATAGCATGATAGCCAATTGCTAAATCCTGCTTGCGGTATGTTTAACTAGTACTTATTGCATGATACCCTACAAGTTCAAAGGATCAGGTGTGCCAATATCTGGCATATGGCACTGCTGTGACATCATCACTTAGCAACACACATCACGAAGCAACATCCAATCAGGCGCATGTAATAAAGTAGTTATAGCATGGCAACGCGGGCTGCATGCCAGATATTGGCACTGCTGATGTAAAGCCCTCGGGCTTTACGTCACAGCAGTGCCAATATCTGGCATACAGCCCTTGTTGCCATGCTATAACTAATACCTATTACATGATACCATTGTAGTCACGTACATGCACAGATGTGCACGAACATAAAGTGTAGAAGTAATTAGATGACGCACACTACCACGTCCTGTTCACGCACACATGCACCTACAATGGCTTCATGTCTTTTGTGCATTCTTCCCATCGTGGAGTTAGTGAACCATAATTATGGATTATAGCGAATATATTAGTGGTAATACAATGTATAGTCTGTGGGTGGCTCATTAGTAGGGGAAAAGATAGTCCTAGTAATTAATTCTTGAGCTCAGTGGAGGACAGGGAGAGATCAGAACGCATACATGAGCACGTGGGATTGCATACCTGACTCCGCACATCCTCAGCCACAAAAGTGGAGCCAACAATATTTGGGGTGAGCCTGAGTGATAGTATGAATGAATGAAATATTTTATTTGAGTGACACGCATTACAAAATGCCCAGCCTGATTAAGCCTATGAGTCACTAGACTAGTACAAAATTGATAACAGTATTGTTGCTGAAAGAAATGTATGTTCTTATGTTTGTATGTACAGTACATCGTCGGGGGTAATTTACGGCCGGGAGCTAGCGTGAAATCATATGCATGCAGTGAAAGGACGGACGGAGACCACTGACGGACCAGCCTCTTCAATGGCTAGTGCGATGGGGGCTGCCACACAACACTGTGGCTGGCGAGAGCGACTTCATCTGTCAATGCCACCTATATTTCAGCTGTCCTGTAGAGCATACAGTGTGCTGATGTGTGACGTACCTGCTAGGCTGCTCCTGCTAGCTTGATTAACAGTTCAGTCTGTGTGGCGTGCCTGCTAGACTGCTCCAGCTAGCCTGACTCACAGTTGTTGTGTTGTGCCAGTTTTGTAGTATTCTGTGGCCTGCAGGTTGACTGTGCTTTTCTCAGTCACATTCTGATGACAGTCATGTGCATGCAAATGCAAATGGTCAACATTCTGCCGGTCAGGCTTGCCCCACAATGTCTCAAGTAAATGTGGCTTCTGTAATACTGTAGCTAACACCACCAACACCATATGTGGCCAATTTCATGATTGCACGAGTGCATCCTGTTTGTAGATCTCAACGGAAGTGCATTAAGTTGAGTTTTATATATAGTGACAAATTCTGAACGTTCGACGGTGTTCACATATTGCCATTCAAGCGTGCTGGACAGTCATGGCACAACTACTGCTAGGTATTTGTAGTCTGGTTTTTGCTAGTGCACAAGCTGAAATTCCAACCCTCAGTGTACTGACTCTGGTGCCCTTGGCAGAACCAGCAGGGCTATCGTCTGGGCCACCCTACCACGGAGGAGAAGCGTTGATTTCAGCAGCACAACTGGCAGTGGAGAAGATAAACATGAGAAATGACATCCTTCCTGGCTATAGGCTGGAGCTAGTCCCAGCAAATGCAGAGACTTGTAATCAGAGCCTGGTAACAGAAGCACCAGTGAACTTTGTGAGACATGTGACGAGTGGAGATTTGAACACAGTAGGGGTGGTGGGGTTGGTCTGTTCCACAGTCACCCAGGCCATCTCCCCACTTGCAGGAAGGCCAGAAATAGACCTCCTCCAGATTTCAGCAGGTGCAACCTCTCCAGTGTTCTCTAGTAAAGAAAGAGTATCCAAGACTCTACAGAATGATATCATCTTCAGCAGTCTACAATGATGCTGTTCTGGCCTTAATGGCCACATTCCGGTGGAGGAGAATTGGTGTGGTTCAAGACACCATCTTGATACAACACACGACCACTGCAAATGACTTTGTAGCAAAAGTTGGGCAAAGAGCTGAGTTTGAGCTTGCATTCTTGGGAGACGTCTCGCCAGCATTTTCTACCTCTCCCATTCAGAGCCTCATAAGAAAGAGAGCAAGAATAGTATATGCCTCTGTAACAGCATCTGAAGCTTGTGAGCTACTGTGTGAGTCGTACAAACTACAGACGAACCTTCGTAACTGGCTTGGATTTGTGTGGATGTTTCATGACCTTAGCCTGGAAGACCTGATGAATGGTACAGAGAAATGTACTAATGAAGAAATTCTAAGGTCACTGGATGGCGCATTCTTTCTGCAGTACAGATTTGAACCCAACCCTAATAGAACCTTGGTTTCAGGACAAACCTACAGTGAATATCTCATGGAACTGCAACATGATCTTGGAACATTTCAGAACCAATATGCTAATTCAATTCATGATTCTATCTGGGCATTTGCACTGGCTGTGAATTATTCACTGTCGGAAAACGATCTTGAAAATGGAAGTGTGTCAGCAATAGTAGAAAGAAATCTGAGAAGTGTAAATTTCTCTGGTGCCCTTGGGAGGATTGCTTTCAATGGGGATAGGGAGGTGGTGACTGAAGTGGATATTCTTCATGTCAGAGGAAGTGAAGTGATTTATGCCGGCCATTACAATCCACTCACAGGAAATTTGACAGTCCAGCTGTCTCCTGGAAGGATTCCAATGGACGACTTTGAGAATGTGGTGCTTTCAATCTCTTTAGCTTTCCCTATTGTAACACTTGTCATTGCAGCGGCTCTACTTGTCTTCAATACAGTTGTCCTGGTGCTCTTTATCTACTACTGGAATAAGCCATCGATTAAAGCCACCAGTCCATATCTGAGTGCCCTCATACTAACAGGCTGCTACATGCTGTACATTGGGGATTTGATATCAGGTTCAAGGGAGCTTTTAGATCCTGACCTCTTTGGGCGTATGTGTCAAGCAGAGATATGGTTTACTGCAACAGGAATGCAACTGATTTACTCGACCTTGTTTATGAGACTGTTTCGAATCTATCGACTCTTTTTCTTTGTTTTTGCAAAACCTGGAAAGTTTTGGTCGGATCAAGTTATGATTGCAACAAGTTTAGTCCCTGTGTCCATTACCATCCTCCTACTGATACTGTGGTCTGCACGGGATCCAGTTGTTACACGTTACGCTGTACCTTTGAGTGAACAATTGAATGTGTTTCCACGTGTTTCAGCACTCTGTGGAGGAAACTTCCCTCTTTGGTCATCAGTCATAGTCTTTGGAGTGAATGGAAGCATGGTTGTAGCTGTAACATTTCTTGCAATTCTCACAATGAAGGTCCACTTGGAGTGTTTCAGGGACAGTAAGCAAGTGAATCTTTTTGTGTTTTCAACAGCGGTTTGCTTGGGTACCTGGTTCCCGTATGCCCTAATATTTGTTCAAACCATTCGCATACCTGAGGCTGCCTACTCTATCACTGTCTTGGCTTACCTGTTAATTCCATTCCTTTGCAAAATGTTTTTGTTTGTTCCGAAGATCTGGTCATCGAGGCGTGAAAGACGTATAATTAAGAGGAGAAAACCCAACAGAGCTATGAATTGAACTGTTTGTACACGTGCAGTGCAAAGAAGCAGTCAAATTATGCACTGTTGTCTGTCATCATCACTATCTTCCCCACCAGGAAGGTTAAACACAGCCGCCATCAATTGATCACAACTACATGCGAAACTCTTGTAACCTTCTTGTCAGCTTCAGCTTACATTTGACTGTGTGTTGGCAAGTGAGGATGTATGCATGGTTGTATGTATATAGTATGCACTGTTGTATTGGACTATAGATCATAATATGGGACAGCCCCTTGTAGAAATCAAACTATTTACTGCTATTTTCATTGTGTGTCAATATGTGGTATCATTATTGATTTGATTTGTATGGTTGCTGTTAGGTCTGTTCAACAGACAGTGTTGTGGCACTTGGGCACTTGTACCACAACATACTACATGTACTGTGGCTGACGATGTGGTGTGTATTTACACATGAACAGCACCAGCCAGTACTCAAATTAAATTGTACTAACACATTTTAACAACATTCTCAAGTTTAGGGGGGCTAGTTCAATGTTTGTGGGTTAGGCCACTCTGGTTTCTATTATTGAACGTTTGTTAACGCAAGCTGAGCAGCAGAATGCTTAAAGTAGAGCACTGCCTATAGTGCTTGCTTGGCAATAAAAACAAACATGAGCTTCTGAATCATGCAGTTAGAGCATGATACTATTGCATCTTACCATGACCAACTTTTGCCATGTGAAATTTCTGTAGCTATCATTTTGATACAGTAACTTTTGCTTGACACATACCTCACCTCAGGACAACTACCACTTCCAGCAAACAAAGAGAGTGCTCAAATTACCAGAAAACCAGTTGAGAACTCATACAAGTGCAGGACAGATTTTTATGTAAATGTCCAGCAGGCAGTTTCTCCGCTTCAAACGTACTTACATAGTCAGCTTGAGAAAGGCTAGTTTACAACAGTTTACAAAATGTTGTAAACGCAAGTGTACAAGCCAGTTTACAAGTTTGTAAATGAACTCCTATTGCTTACATACGGGGTTCATTTACAAACTTGTAAACTGCCTTGTACACTAGCATTTACATGCAACATTTGTAAACTGTTGCAAACTGGCCTTTCTCAAGCTGTGACGTAGTTGCATGTTTGCACCATGCATGGGTGAACCGAGAAGCTGAAACGCCTGGTGGGTGTCCTCATACAGTTGTATGGCAAGCAGAGGGATGAAAGCATGCTGCTCTGACAGGGAAGTCTTGTATACATAAGGGCCAGGGTGGCTCTGGGATCACAAGGACAGGCTGTATGCATAATTTGGCAATACAGGAAATTGTTGAGACGATACAATAGCACTTTACGCATCATAGCCGTTTGCAAGTGATAACAAAGAGCACCAGGACAACCATAGCTAGTATAGTGGAGTTGCTGCACCCCATAGCAGCCAAATGAGCCCGGAGAGTACCCATGTGCCCATAAGAATTTATATAGGGGGTTTAGCTTCTTTAGCAGTACAGTAGTTAGGTTAATGTTTTAAAGAAACAAAAGCTATCCGCTGGGGTCCTCTGGCCTAGAGACAAATGCAAAATACTCAATCTACTTCAGTCACTTGTGTGGCTTTTATTCTGGTTGTATGGTGCTATCATTGTACAATAATTAGGAGCATTGTACGAGCCATCAATATGGGTTCCTATCGCCAATTATTTTACAGGTGCGTCACATAACCGTCTCTCTTTATTCAAACAGAAGGCTCCAACCATGGCCCCCCACCCAACTCCAGTTCCCCAAGAGGTATCTACCCTCCTCATCAACTCCAAAGTGGCTGGCTATCCAAGACCTGGACCATGTTGGTTCAATTTCCTATTTTGAGCAAGCTCTACCATTAAAACCTATGCAACTGGCACCAAACGCTTCAATACATTTCTCACAACATTGTTGCCCCTTTCCCCTTGTCCGAATCTCTACTATGCTACTAGCTATGTGGCTTACCTTGCGAAACAAGGCTTAGCACCTGCTACAATAAAAGTCTACCTATCTGCTCTCCGCCACGAGCAGATTGCAATAGGCTACCCCGAGCCAGCTCACTCTGCTATGCCAAAACTTTCGAATGGAGTAGCCCGGGCGCGGGCGAAGTCATCAGCAGTAGTTGAACGGACGTCCGAGACTCCCCATATCCCCTCTGATCTTACGCCAACTCAAATCCCTATGGTCACCTACCCAGGATGACCCCAGTACCATCATGCTACGGGCAGCTTGCACTATGGCCTTTTTGGGATTCTTCCGTCTGGGAGAAATTACAGTTCCCTCGGAGGAAGCGTTTGATCCTTCCACCCACTTGACTCTGATATTGCAATTGATGACCGAGATAGTCCAACACTTGTCCAGGTGTATCTCAAGGTCTCCAAAACCGATCAAGGCAGAAAGGGTATCTGATAATTCCTTGGCAAGACCGGGGATGACCTATGCCCAGTGGCAGCCTTTCTAGCCATTCGGGGTTTCTCTGCGGGCCCATTCTTTCAACTCCGGGGCTCAGTGCCACTAACCAAGGAGTCTTTCACCACACGTGTTTGGTCAGCATTATCAGCTTTGGGATATGACTCCTCCCTCTATGCCAGCCACAGCTTTCGTATTGGTGCTGCCACTACAGGCGCTGAAAAAAGGCATCGAAGACACCATCATTAAAGCTTTGGGCAGATGGAAAAGGGATGCTTTCCAGGCCTATGTCAAAATTCCCAGAGCCCGTCTGGCCTCCTTTACAGCAATTCTGAGCTCTCCAGCCACCTCTCCTGCTACAGCTACCATTCCTACACCAGATTAGACTGTCGGCATGCCATGGTCGAACACAACATGCCGTTCATGCCTTTGTACTCTGCCATTCACAATAATCTACTTGTATGCTCTGTCACTGTGTAACTGTCATTAGCTGCATATAGCCATTAGCTATATCATTCCTAGCCAGCCATTATGTAACCAGTATCACTGGGCCAGTCTCCTTAACTCACTTCGTGACTGGGTGTAGGAGGTTCACAAATCATGTGCACCTCCTTTGGGCCTTTCGAAGGAGTAACTCTCCTTCCCAGTCACTCAGGAATGCAATAAATGCCAGCCAGCTTTAGACACGCACTGTATGCATGCCCAGAGGCTGGCCCAAAAATCTGCCAAACTTAATGATTGAGCTAATCAAGCAGCTGAACTTAAGGTAGTAAACATGGGTACCGCGATCTCCGAAACCAAGTTGATGGATAAATGGGCAGCATCAAAGCGTACACAAGTTTCAGCAATACTTTGCATCAAACTGCTCCCTCTGCTTGAAAATGCCCTAAAACTCAATTTTAAGTAGTGTTGTTTTAGTTAACTATAACAATAACTAAATGCCCTTTTAGTATGGGGTTTTGACTTCTAGTTAATCAAAACTATAACTAACTAAATCAATACTGAAAATCCAAAACTAAACTATAACTAACTATAATGTTTGGTTGGCTCAAACAACTAAAACTAAAATGAAAACAGTGAATTTCACTAGTTTTCTTTTAGTTAACTAAAACTAAAACCCTTTTAGTTAGCCTTTTTCCATTTTAGTTAACTAACTAAAACTATAACTAAAAGTTTCTGAAGGAGCACAACAATAACTGTAACTAACTAAATCTGTCCACAGAATCCAAAAACTAACTATAACTAAACTAATACTCGGATAGCAATACTAAAACAACACTAATTTTAAGGCCCTCTACGAAACTGAAAATTTGGACCCTCTCCAAGGCCCCACCCACACTCTGACCCCATCATCAATACACACACAAAACAGGCCCAAAAACTACGGATGGATTTACCACCTGCTCTCCTCACTTGCAGGCTACAGCCCAAAACTCACTGCCACCCTCAAAAACAGAGGTTTGGCTACCCTAGGCTTTCAAAAAAAATTCCACGCACACCAACTAAAACAGACCAAATCCAAGGCCAGTTTCCAAAAGGTCAACCTAACCCCTGCAAAACTAGGGATGCTTTTCCACGTTCACCTCCCAGTTACAGAGTTTTGGCCACACATCTACTCCCTCTCACCAGCCCAGTCCAGCTACCAAACCAGCCAAATTCGCCCTAACACGAAAATGGGCGGGGCCTGTAATGCCGAAAGGTCAACTCTCTAGAGTACCTTGGCCAGGGAGCTGTCGGATGCTGTTCACTTTCCAGGCTGTTCTTCGGCCACTTCAGCAGACCCACAAACATTCCTGCTCACTCCACCTAGCTATTTACACTCAGATAGCCCATCGCTACATTCAATAAGCTAGAAAAAAAAAGTGTTCAAACAAATCTTCAAGGTACCGCACGGCCACATCAGAGTACCGATTTGAAACTCGAAAGGGCCGCTAGCCGCATCAAAGAGAGAAGCCCCCCTTGTTTATTCCGGTTGCCGCCATGGGAAAACGTAAACAGATGAATAATAAACAATTATTGCAATTGCACACTACTGTGTTGGATATCAAGATTTATTACTACCCGAGGAATGCAATATTCCCCGAGGCCGAAGGCCGAGTGGAATATTGCATTCCAAGGGTAGTAATAAATCTGATATCCAACACAGAAGCGTGCAATAATTGTTTTATTATAATATTATTCAGAACTTCAGCAATGAACGCATAATTATAGTAGCTATCATACAGCGATTGTTGTGCAATTACTGTGTACTTACCTAGCTACAGTAGGTAATTACATGTCCAGATGTCAAGTTTGTTTTTAGACAACACACATTATTGTTGTTGTCTTGTAAAAGTCATGTTCAGCCGTGGAATATTGTGAATTATTCCATGGGAATAAGCACTACAGTGACCAATAGGATTGCAGTATGATTCTACAGAATATAATAACTCTAATATATGCGATAGCAGCCCTGTTCGATGGTCACGTCGATTGTAGCTGCACTGCATGCATCCTGGCCTGACGTTCAGCGCGGGGTATGTGTTCTATGAACACCTCTAGTTCACGCAAGGAAATTGATCGCGCGCCTTTGCGAAGTCGAAATACTCGACAAAGAAAGCATACCGTAGTTCATACTTCACTGTAAATCGGCCTTTTTTGAATGCACAACCTCGCCAAGAGGTTAAGAAATGCTGCTCAAACCTTTTGTGATGGGTGGGCCCTTACTACACTGCTTTCAGTAACTTTCGCGTGAAGAGGGGGGTGGGCGCTTGATACGGACTACATCCCCTTTCATGCCTTTCTCACTAATGACATAGTGCATCCTGTTTTGTAGTTCCTAATCTACAATGGGAGTGAAGTTGACTCAGTGCGTGAGTGTCGACTCAATAGTATGGCTTGTCTGGGTTGGATAGGAATAGTCCTGCTAGGTGTTTGTTATTCTAGTGCACCAGCTGAGATCCCAACCCTCAGTCTACTGACTCTGGTGCCCCTGCCAGGGTTGTCTCCCAGGCCACCCTACCACGGAGGAGAGGAGTTGATTTCAGCAGCACAACTTGCAGTGGAGAAGATAAACATGAGAAATGACATCCTTCCTGGCTATAGGCTGGAGCTAGTCCCAGCAAATGCAGAGACTTGTAATCAGAGCCTGGTAACAGAAGCACCAGTGAACTTTGTGAGACATGTGACAAGTGGAGATTTGAAGATAGTAGGGGTGGTGGGGTTGGTCTGTTCCACAGTCACCCAGGCCATCTCCCCACTTGCAGGAACTGGCCAGGAATAGACCTCCTCCAGATTTCAGCGGGTGCAACCTCTCCAGTATTCTCTAGTAAAGAAGAGTATCCACGACTCTACAGAATGATATCATCTTCAGCAGTCTACAATGATGCTGTTCTGGCCTTGATGGCCACATTCCAGTGGAGGAGAATTGGTGTGGTTCAAGACTCCATTCTGACACAATACATAACAGCTGCAAATGACTTTGTGACGAAAGTTCAAAGATCTGAATATGAGCTTGTGTTCTTGGGGGACATCTTCCCAACATTTCCTACCTCTCCCATTCAGAGCCTCATAAGAACGAGAGCAAGAATAATATATGCCTCTGTAACAGCATCTGAAGCTTGTGAGCTACTTTGTGAGTCATACAAGCTACAGACGGTCCTTCGTCACTGGCTTGGATTTGTGTGGATATTTCATGACCTTAGCCTGGAAGACCTGATGAATGGTACAGAGAAATGTACTAATGAAGAAATTCTAAGGGCACTAGATGGCGCATTCCTGCTGCAGTACAGGTTTGAACCCAACCCTAATACAACCTTGGTTTCAGGACAAACCTACAGTGAATACCTCATGGAACTGCAACATCGTCTTGGAAGGACATGGCAGAACCAACATGCCAACTCAGTACATGATTCGGTCTGGGCGTTCGCACTGGCAGTGAATAGTTCATTGTCAGAAAATGATCTTGAAAATGGCAGTGTGACCACATTAGCAGAAAGAAATCTGAGAAATGTACATTTTTCTGGTACCCTTGGGAGGATTTCTTTTAATGAGGACAGGGAGGTGGTTACTAAAGTGAATATTCTTCATGTTAGAGGGAATGGATCTATTCATGCGGGGCACTACAATCCACTCACAGGAAATGTGACAGTGCATGCGCAATTGCCTCCAGGAAGCATTCCAATGGATGACTTTGAAAATGTTGTGCGTCTACTCTCTAGAGCTCTCCCTATTGTAACACTTGTCATTGCAGCAGCTCTACTTGTCTTCAATACAGTTGTCCTGGTGCTCTTTATCTACTACTGGAATAAACCATCGATTAAAGCCACCAGTCCATATCTGAGTGTCCTCATACTTGCAGGCTGCTACATGCTGTACATTGGGGATTTGATATCAGGTTCAAGGGAGCTTTTACATCATGACCTCTTTGGGCCTATGTGTCAAGCAGAGATATGGTTTACTGCAACAGGAATGCAGCTGATTTACTCAACTTTGTTTATGAGACTGCTTCGAATCTATCGACTCTTTTTCTTTGTTTTTGCGAAACCTGGAAAGTTTTGGTCGGATCAAGTTATGTTTGCAGCAAGTTTAGTCCCTGTGTCCATTACCATCCTCCTACTGATACTGTGGTCTGTACTGGATCCAGTTGCTACAGGTTACACTGTACCTTTGAGTGAACAGTCGAATGTGATTCCACGGAATACAACAATCTGTGGAGTAGACTATAGCTATGCTGTTTGGTCATCAGTCATAGTCTTTGGAGTGAATGGAAGCATGATTGTAGCTGTAGCATTTCTTGCAATTCTCACAAGGAAGGTCCACTTGGAGTGTTTCAGGGACAGTAAGCAAGTGAATCTGTTTGTGTTTTCAACAGTGGCTTGCCTGGGTACCTGGTTCCCATACGCCTTAACATTTGTTATACTCATTTCCATACCTGAGGCTGCCTATGTATTCAGCGTCTTCCCTTACCTGTTAATTCCATTCCTTTGCAAAGTATTTCTATTTGTTCCAAAGATGTGGTCATCGAGCCGTGAAAGACGTACGATTAGGAGGAGAAAATCCAGCAGATCTATGAAATCAAGTCAGTTTCGTGCAGTGCAAAGAAGTAGACATGTTCGGGTTGTTTCCTACAGTCCGTCACCATTACTAACTTCCCGAACAGGAAGGTTAAACACCACTGCCATCAATTGATAATAACTCTATGGGAGGCTCTTGTAACCTTCTTGCCAGCTTAGCTTTTCTTTCGTGTGTTGGCAAGTGAGGATCGTTTTATTGTACGCATAATATTATTAGCTATATGGGACAGTCCCTTGTAGACCAATAACTGCAATTGGGTGTGTCTCTATTATATGTGGTATGAGGTATCCTGTTTTGATTGCTGTACATGTCTGTTGTGGCATGCATGCACTTGGACCACAACAGCACTGCCAGTGCATCATTGGTATACAAACACATGCACGTGTTAGAGCACAATAGTATAGCATGTTACAAAATTAGCCATGTAAAAATTAATGTCTGTAGCTATATATAGCTATCATGCTCATGCAGTAACTTGTCCTATACCTCATGCACATCATGACAACTATGATCCTCCGTATAGTGATTGTGACCATGGATGCTGATGCTGTTGAGGTTGTATAGGTTAGTCTACCGAGCTAGCTATACACCCACAATTTCTCGTGTTCAGGAAGTTGGCCTACCCCAACTGAGCAATCTAAAATATTTGCTCTAGCCCCAACTGAAATTTTTGCTCTTCCAAAGCTAGAGCAAAACGTTTCTCTTGCTCATGCTCAGTTGGGGTAGGCCAACTTCCTGAACACGAGAGGGTGCTGAGGGTGGGACACGGGGAGATGGGTGGGTGCATCCTTCGAGTGCATACAGCATGGCCATGTCTGGGCTTGGCTATGAGCATTTGAAGCCACGGGTGGAGCTGGGTGCATGGGTCTGCTCCTTTGCATGAATGGGCTGAGAATCACACCTGACCACGCACTGTATACCCAGTAGTAAGACAAGTGGAGCTGATTAATATCGCAAAAGGAAAAGCTAGCGATTCCAAAGCTATCAACGTTCCCAGAGACAAGCTAGTGATCAGTTATGTTTCAGTGACTGGGTTCAATGTTAGTGCCCCATGCATGTACCCTCTCTGACATGAAAGTGCATCAGTTGTATATACATGTGTGGCTATTGATATAGTAGTCAGGCAGCTTAGCAAAATTATGGGGACGTTCCGGATAAAAGCACCAAATTTTTGGGGGTGGTTTATTATGTCCTATCCTTTAATTTTGAGGTAGGAGCCACCAAATCTGAGGTATATAAATGGCAAAACCTTGTGTCTGCAAGGCCCAAAATGACCATTTTGCATTTGATGCTCAGTTCAAAGAAGCATTCCTGTATACCAACCACTCAGAAAGCACTCCATAATAGGAGGCTTGACAGCCTGCTATATCATGGCATAGCTATAATGAGTAGTTGGAAGAGTATGTTTCTTTTACAAAGTATTAAGTTAATAATTTGCACTTCTTTGCTATACATAATGTATAGGGCCACCAGATGGCCTGTTACCATAATTCATTGAGGTAGGTATGGTTCATAAAAATGTGGATCTATAAAATGGCATAAGTAACTACAGTTTAATGGCAGAAGTATATAGAATTTCAGTGAGGCTTCTTGCGAGAACACCTATAATTATGTACATGTTGTAGTATATGTGCTAATGTGCTAGCTTCTAGGCACTGATCGATGTGTTACTCTGTAATCACCTTATGTGTGGTATTTGGTGTTATGGTTTTTGTATCAAAGGTTTGTTTTTCTTTGTTGTACGGAGTTCGGGTTTTTGTGTCAAATCAAGTTGGTATTCTGAAGTGTCGTAAGAGTCCGGTAGTAGCGTGTGAAGCATCACAGACGTGCGGCTAGCCAGGCTAGGAGGAGCTAGTGCGGCACTGAGGTTATTGCGAGGGTCGATCGTGGAGGATCGAGCCCACATATTTTACACATGTGCACCTTGCCATTTACACTTTTGCAGCCACACTTCAGTGTTTCATTTAGAAAAACATTCAAGGGGGGGGGGGGGGGGGATTGTAGTGCAGTGAAGTAAGGGGGGAGGCATGAGTTGTCTTGCATATACATTTCTGGGGGGGGGGGGGGGGGGGGGGGGGGGGGGGGGGCAAGGTTCCCCCCCCCCCCCAATGCCTGTACTGCAAGCTTTAGAGGCCAGCGGTATATGCTCCATACAGGAAGCCATGACTGGCTGCTAGTTGGCTAGTTGTCCTCATCTCAGGCAACATTTTATGAGTGCTGCAATGGCATTTGTAGGATGTGTCCACCAAAGCACAACATACATTCCCCATGCTTCGTGTGACAGAACAACACTATCCATGCTTCAATGACAGATTCCAGATTGCCTGTCTTGTCAAATAGGTGAGCAGTCCAGAAGTTTGTAGTGTTGGACATCCTCGGTCGATCATAGCATGTGAAGCACCTGGACACCTCCAAGCAAGCTGACGTGTGGTGGAACCTCAGCATTTTGGGGGAAGGGGGAGAGGCCTGGAATTCAAACCCTGGGGGGAACCCAAGCCTTCGTTTACATGGAAAACACAGCCATGATGTGAGGAATAAAAACACCACTATAGCATGCATGTTTGCTGAAAGTATAGAAGTAATTTTGATGGTGGCCAAGAAGTGCAGCAGCACCACCAAGCACCTGAATTTATGAAGACATCCATCCAACATTCTACAGCTACGTACTCTTGTCTAGGGTATCCTGGTGTTGAGCAGTCAACTTTGCTTCCTATCTCTACATGGAAAAAATACTCAGTTAAAATAACTCATAGAGTGGTTACTCTGGTTTCAGTGAACTCCCATGCACTGCAAACTAACCAGCTGATGATGCATTACATTTCTGGTTAATGAACCGGATCATTACCTAACAGATGGAAGCCGGGGAGTACCATGCACAATGCATACTATAATACTTCAGCTAGTAGACAAGTGTCTGCCATGCTTTATGAAGTGTGATGGAATTTGAAGGAGTGACTCTTTGGAATGGTGGATGGTAGGCATTCTCTTCATGGTACTTACCAGTTAGGTATGCAGCATCTGCTAGTGTTACCTGATTAGTTCGCAGTTCATGGGAGTATTTTTTTCCAGTGATATAGCACTGTTGTCAGTAGTGTCAGTGTCATATTTCTCTTTGTTGCTGTTTGCAGTTTGCTCACATTAAGTTATGCTTGCATGAACTGGTCAGCAGCAGTGTCTTAGCCAAAATTTGAGTAGTACAGGCATGCAGCCGATTCATTTACCTGAATCCATAGAGGATGTCATTCAGGGGACCTTTGAGTGCCTCAGGAGTGGTTTGCTGGCGGACTATGTGCAATACCCAATCCAGGTTGCAGCACAAACATAGAACTTTAATTTTCTTCTCTCTAAACAATGCAATATAGCTACTCCAATAACAGAAGAACCCTTACATGGGGACTTTACTTCTACCAATTAACACTGCCCTTGGTTCCCAGCATGGGTTAAAGCTGCTGGAGTGTTCCCCGGGGTGTTGGACTAATATGAGCCGAGTGTGTTTTATACTGTATATATAGCTACTGGATTGTAGGTTCTTAAAAATTTCTCTTCAAGCGATACTCATCGACACTCCCTCTGCAACACTGATTGGCAGCTTCACCGCCTCTTCTACCTATGGCTCGCCTTAACAAAAAATCATTCCTACACCTATGTTACCCTGTGGAAGCCTGCAAGAGTCAAAGCTTCCACTCATTAATTATTCATATATTGTCTAAAACAGGAATACACAAAGAAATTTTGTTACAAGTGCTCAGATTTGTGGCTCCTACCTTGTACTACTGTTTTGATTGTATGGCTGCTGTACGGTGTGTCTGTTGTGGAATGCACTTTACCGCAATAACTACATATATGCATGCAGTGGATGCCTTTATACTATAATCCATTGAACTAGACCAATTTGCTCTCGCTCAGGACGGGGGCGCCTCCAACTACCTGAGCGTCTAGCTCAATAGACTATGGGTGCCTATTCTATGGGTCTGCATGTTATTGAACATCCAGCTGAGCAGCAGACTGCTTAAAGCAGAGCACTGCCAGTGCATCCTTGGCAACACAAACATTATGCTATCATGCGGATACAGTAACTTGTGGTTGTCCTGTTCCTGATCGGTAATTCAATTCCTCTGCAATCAAACCCATATTATAGCGTGAGTATTGGCCTGTGGACAAGTTCTGCACTCTCAGAAAAGTATCTTGCTATTGAACACACCTTCCTTCTGAGGGGGTCTGGGTATGAGACTAGCTACTGTTGTTGTGGTTGGTCATGGGTTTCCTGAACATTGGCACCAGCTTCTGGAGCAGAAGAACTCCACACCACTCCTGTACTGTAGCTACTGGTATGTGAAAATTGTGATGGAGTGCATAATTATGCGCCGGGGGTATGTGGTTGTTTTCTTTTCTTGAGGATTATAACATTGTTAGCACACAACTATAGTATTCAATGAGAATGCTAACAAGCTTTGGAACAAGCTTAAGATGTATATAGCTAGTCAGATTTGTTAATGGACTGGAGAAGCAAGGAAATGGTCGCTGTGATATGCTGCTTGAATGCTTAAAGAGCTTCACTCCTGCTATGACCCAACTACCTATTGCCATCCATCTTGGTGCACTATCAGGAAGGTCGCTTGTATTTCACATATTCCCAAGTTGCATGATCACTCCAATCCTAGAGGCCAATTTTGTTATTCTTTGAAAGGTATATAGTGTTTACTCGCTCATCTTGAGGAGCACTGTCACTTTGTCTGCCTAACAGTGGGGTTTCACTCATGAAGGGTAGTTCCGTAACTGGTGCTCTGCTGGTGGCAACTGATTGTTGGCACAGACTAGCTAATTGGATGACACTGGCCTTGATATCTTCAGTGTTTTTTTTTTACTACATGTATACAGCAAGGCATTTGATGTCACAGTTCCCCAGAGACACTGCGACAGTTTCTGCAGAAACTGAACACAGTCATCCTCACAATTATGATACCTCAGTTTAAAGCTATTAGCTAGCTATGTGTGTGTGAATGGCTCATCTTCCAATATTGTTCCTGTAACATCTGGAAGGTCTGTACTTGGGCCATTCTTCCACATAAATTAATGACGGTGTTCCCTTCTCTGATGGCATGCACATTTAAAGTAAACACAGTTGGAACAAAATGTATAGCTATATAGTTGTTGGTAATCAAACATCAATTAGCTACATCAATCACAACATCAATTAGCTGCAGGCAATTACATGTCTCTAGGTAAACACAGCACACTTCCCGAAATTTGAATTGCTATGCCAGCAAATTCGGAACCAGTAAAAAGGGTGTTTAACCAAGCTGGAACAATGTTGCGAGAAGACAGGTGTTGACTGCTATCCAAGAGCTTTAGCAAAGAATAATGTTCCTGTGTTTCAAATAGCTAAACGATTTACCTGGAAATGGGGTGGTATCGGAATAATCAGCATTCTAATTATAGGGTAGTGACTTAGCTTACTGGGAATTGTTTGTATATCTGTTGGAGGACCTATAGTGCTTGAATGCACATCAGCATTCCTATACTTCTAGTTACCTGGAATTAAAAAAAATTGACCTCAGCTAATGAAGGGTGTTTAACTAATTTATAAGCAGGAACAATTCAACAATGTTGTGAGAAGACAGGTGTCAGAGCCTCCTCCACTGTGCATGGTGATCAAAGAATGGGCCCACAGCCGCAAATGTTCACTTCTTATGTAAGAGAGCTGAACTTTGTGTTATAACTGACTGCTATCATCAGTGATGCATCCTTTATTGATTGTAATCATATTCATAATTATGCCATATATGTGATGCAATATCTTGTGTCGTCATGTGCATCACGTGAATAATCAGAGCTAGTTCTGGTAAATGAAAGTGAACTAGCTTACACTTAGCTTAATGGTTTATCCATCTCATCTGTACGTCTGTTGGAGGACCTATAGTTGTAGCCTCGTTCCCAGTCCCACGCCTAGCTTTTCGTCGCTACCCACTTTACCATACTAAGTAGCGACGAAAAGCTGGGTGTGGGACTGGGAACGAGGCTACTATAGTTGGTCAAGCAGTGTAAATGATCTGCTTGAATGCACATTGTTTGAAGTGCAGCTGTATACACTTCTATAGCATTCCTATACTAACTTCTCCTAGTTCAGTCCTGGAACTAAGAAACTTGACTTAGGTGATCTCCTAGGCTGCACTTGTGTGCTTATTCCTTGATCACTAAGGAAGCTAGTCTCGTTCCCAGACCCCCCCCCCCCCCCCCTTTTTTTTTTTTTTTTTTTCTATAAAACTTTATGCAAATGCAAAGGACATAGTGAATAGTGAAAAACACTAATACAAGCACATGCCCATACAAACTATACTAGATGAACAAGGTTCTTAAATGTATATATAGAGGGTGCAGAAGTAATAGAGTCAGGTAATGTATTCCACAGGGAAGTTACATACGGGAAAAAGGAATAATAGAAACAATTTGTGTGAGCACTGATCGAATTGAACAAGGGAGTGGTTGTTGCGAAGTGCATACTGTGATGTGTGAGGTACAAGGGGTAGTAGGTCATGATACAAATGCACACCATTAATAAGTTTATAAAAATAACAAAGACTTAAATGTTTCCGGCGAGTGCTAAGATCTGGTAAGCAAGCTTGGCTCAGCAGCTGGTGATAAGGAGTATCCCACTGTTTTAAACAGACCTTGAGGGCAAACTTCTGCACAGATTCAAGGGAGTTGATGTCTTTGATCAGATAAGGGTTCCATGCAGGAGCAGCATGCTCGAGATGGGGTCTCACTAGTGATACATAGAGACTGGATAAGGCTGTAGGGCTGGACCACCTGTAGAATTGCCTATATAACATGCCAGTGAGCCTCCTTGCCTTCCTAGTGATGTTATGGATGTGGTCTGACCAGGTAAGATCACTGGTTAGGGTGACACCCAGGTATTTATAGCTAGTCACATTTTCCATGGGTTTCCCGTTCAGTTGTAAAACAGGTGGGCTTACAGAGTTTTGTCGAAGCCTTGTCACAGTCATACATTTGCATTTTGAGGTATTGAATGATAGGTGGTGCTGGGTTATCCATGAGGCAACTGAGTTTATGTCTGACTGTAAGGTGGTATAATCCTCTGGGCAGGTAATGACCTTATACAAGAGCAGATCGTCAGCATAGAGAGATGCAAAACAACCTTCAGAGAGGGAACCATTAGCCAAGTCATTGATATAGAGCAGGAACAGTAGAGGACCCAATACCGACCCCTGGGGTACTCCTGATAAAACTGGTGTAGCAGTTGATTCCTGTCCATTCAAGACTACATGCTGGACCCTATTGGTGAGGTAGCTACAGATCCATTTGATTAGGTGGTCACTTAAGCCAACAGATTTAAGTTTGTTCAGCAAGGGTCTGTGGGGTACTGAATCGAATGCTTTGCGTAGATCAAAAAAGACTGCTGCAACCTCTTTTCTTTGGTCTAGTGCCGAGGACCAGTGATGAAGAACATCAACTAGGGCAGAGACAGCAGACTTTCCAGGCTGAAAGCCCCACTGATGAGATGCAATTGGGTAGGAAGTCTCAATATGGCAGGAAATGAGGAAGTGCATGTATTTTTCAAGCAGTTTGCTTACAACTGGGAGTAATGATATCGGTCTGTAATTTGATGCACTGGTAGGTTCAGACCCTTTTGGGACAGGTACTACTGAGGACGTTTTCCAAGCTTTGGGTATTTGCCCTGTTGTGATGGATTTATTAAACAGCAGTGTAATTCCATGAGCAATGCTTGCTGCAGTTGATCTCAGCATTCTAGCTGAGATTCCGTCCCGACCGTTTGCTTTCTTGATGTCAAGGGAAGATAACATTTCAAAAACCTCGTGCTCAGTGCATAGGAATTCCTCAGGGCATAGAAGAGGGTCAATGCTGCTAAATTCCAAGATGTCTTCATCAATTAAAGGAGGGACTGATTGGTTGAAACACTTGGAGAAATAGCGATTTAATAAGGCAGCTTTGTCTAAATCAGACTCGACAGCAATTCCACCATCCTTAAGAGAGGGTATACTGCTGTTTTTCTTGGTCATATATTTAGCTACTTTCCAAAAGCTCTTACTGTTGACAGTGTTAAGTCCACGGAAGAATTTCCTTTTAGCTTTCCTCAAAAGGTTTACAACTTTGTTTCTTTTTTGTTTGTAGGAAAGGAAATGTTGTGGGGTGCCAGTTCTCTTAGCACGTTTATACGCCAGATTTCTTGAGCGAATAGATGTAGTGAGCTCTCTAGATAGCCATGGTAGATTCTTTTTAGCAGGAAGGGTAGATTTTGGAACACATTGATGCATTACACCCATGAACTCTCTTTCCCAGTTCTGCCAAGCCACATCAATATCATCTACAATGAGGGACTCCCAGTCAACAGCCTCAAGTAGCTGGTTTGCAGCCTGGAAATCAGCATGAGCGTATCTCCATATAGTTCTTGGATGCGTTTTCAACAAATTAGGAAGCTTCCACTTTACGGACACATCAACTCCACAGTGATCAGAAGTGCCTAGGGGAGAAATGGTAGAACAGCTGCACAAGTTAGACTGACAAGAAATGAAAACCAGATCAATAAGTGAACAAGTGCCACTAGGGCCAGAATGAGTATACCCAGGTACAACTTGAGTGAGTGAAAAATTATTTACAATATTATTGCACAAATTAGAAAACAAAGGGTGAGATAAGTTATTGTAATCAACATTAAAATCGCCTAATAATACAAAATTAGAAAAGGAAGAAACACTGACATCAAGCAAATGAGAAGATAAGGTTTCAAAAACAGATGCAGGTGAACTGGGAGGACGATACAATAAACCAATACATAACTTGCAGGCAGAATTACACAAAGCAACTAACATAAACTCTAAATCACTTGGACCATGAAGCAGAGTCTCAACCACAATGTTGCCTTTTACATAAATGCAATGCCACCCCCATGTCTATTTCTATCAAGCCTGAGAATCGAGTAATTAGGAAGTGAAATTTCTGCATCTGAGATATCCTCCGAAAGCCAGGTTTCCACAACACAGACAGCAGCAGGCTCATAAGTAGCACATAGCAGTTTAAGTTCATCAATTTTTGGAACAAGGCTCCTGGCATTGAAGAGGAATATTTGGGCAACATTAGGTCCATTGTTCACAGTTGGACTATTGTCTACAGTAAGAGTAGGGTGTACATGATGTACAGTGTATCCACTACCATTCATTGTCATGAGACCAGCTGATCCAGGCTGACAATCACGATGCACAATTGGATGGTTCCAAGAGCTTTCGCCCTCCACGTTGTGACTAGAATGTTCTACTGCTGCTGAGCAGCCTGCTCCCGCTGATTCTGGTACAGAACAGCGGGAGTTGAGACCAAAGGGGGTGAATTAAGAGAATCATTTGGGTCCAACAGCGGATTTGTTGGGGTGTTGGGACTCACGCTTAGGCTTGCAGGTTCATTCAACTGGAGTGTGGCTTGGGCAGGAGAAATGGGACAGTTTTGTTCCTGGATAGCTGGTGCTGTTTCCAGGAGGGGTGGGCCCCTTGGAAAAATCGAGATTTTTCCGAAGGGGGTCTGGGAACGAGACTACAAGGAAGCACGAGATGCAACTATGGTGACCACAGCCTGGTTAAAACAACCTTTCAGCTACTCCCCTTTTAAAATTGGAACACATTGATGCATTACACCCATGAACTCTCTTTCCCAGTTCTGCCAAGCCACATCAATATCATCTACAACGCTGTTGGACCCAAATGATTCTCTTAATTCACCCCCTGGGGGGGGGGGGGGGGGCTGGGGGGGCTAAAGCCCCCCCCCCCCCCCCCCCCCCCCCCCCCCCCCCCCCCCCCCCCCCCCCCCCCCCCCAAGTATGCAAACAGGGGGGCTAAGCCCCCCCAAAAGTCTCTTCAGAGCAAACATGTTTCTCACCTCAAAGTTTCAAACCAAGCCGCTCATCGACAGCGACGAGCCCGATCATGACTGAACAGCTGCAGGGCTCTAATAAGACTCTACGCTGTATAATTAAAATTCCTACATCTAGCTAGCTATGTACAGCACACCTTCGAGCACATGGCGATCGGGGTCACTGGTTTGTGATGAAGCGTTTAGATCTAGAGTCATTCTTTGTAGCCAGCCAGCCAAAAAAACGTAACCTAGTAGGTGAAGCATCTTGTGATGTACCTCCGAGTCGGTCATCCACTAGTGTACAGTATGTGTTGTATAGTTGTTGTTGTAAAAAAAATTCTTATAAGGAGAGAATTGTTAAATTAGCACACCAAAATGGCCTCAGAATCTATCTCAGAACATGTAGAATCCAAATTTTTTTTTGTGACTGTTTGAGTTGAATTGATTTGAATTTGCAGCACATGCAGTGCATGCAGGGGTACACACAAAGGAAAGATCCTATAATAGATAATAATGTGCTTCCCATAACATATACAAGTTCTGGCGCAGGTCCGGCACCCTGCATTCTTGCACTAGTGGCGCTTGAAACTGACCATCTTGAGAAGCTTCAAGCTAGACCCAGCGTTCTCACACAAAGACGGGAGCAGTCTCAACAGTCTTGATAGCTCTATAGTATAAACTCTTGACCATCAGCATTACACATATCTTGAAGGATAAGTCGTTCGCATGAGGAGTAGTTGGTGCTAAAATCTGCTTCTCGCGAAGCCGTCTGACCTGGCTATTTCGTTACACGGAAATCGCATAATTCCGATTTCAGAACGGATACTACCGGAAGAAGTAACGGACGAATACAAACCTCCGTAAGCTTGCTGAGCTCGTTCCCAGGCCCGCGCGCCGCTTTCGGTTGCACAAAGGCTAAATGTAGTCTCGGCCCCAGACCCAAACCAACCCCAGCGCGGATCGCTTCCAGTATCATGCACGGGGAGGTAAGTCTAGCGGGCTAGCCCCTCGTATTTTCCCCAGCACGGATCGACTCACGTGACCGCGCATACTGAAAGCGATCGCGCGCTGGAGAAAGCGAAGGGCTAGCTTGTTAGACTACACGGGGAGGGTGATACTAGATGCGATCCGTGCTGGGGTGGTTTGGGTCTGGGACCGAGACTAGGCTAAATGTAGCCGAGGCTAGGCAGTACCACGTACCAGAACCATATGAATGCAGTTATGTATGAATCCTGTTTTGTAGATCTTAATCTGTTAATTAATCCGTGAAGTTGACTCAGTTACGTGTACGTGGGTGAACTAATAATGGCCATTCAAGTGTGTTGGATGGTCGTGCTAGGTATTTGTTATCTGAACTTTTCTAATGCGCAAGTTGAGCTCCCAACCCTCAGTCTACTGACTCTGGTGCCCCTGCCAGAACCAGAGGGGATATCCCCCAGGCCACTCTACCACGGAGGAGAAGAGTTGATTTCAGCAGCACAACTGGCAGTGGAGAAGATAAACATGAGAAATGACATCCTTCCTGGCTATAGGCTGGAGCTAGTCCCGGCGAATACAGAGACTTGCAATCAGAGCCTGGTAACAGAAGCACCAGTGAACTTTGTGAGACACGTGACGAGTGGAGATTTGAACATAGTAGGGGTGGTGGGGTTGGTCTGTTCCACAGTCACCCAGGCCATCTCCCCTCTAGCAGGAAGGCCAGGAATAGACCTCCTCCAGATTTCAGCCGGTGCAACTTCTCCAGTATTCTCTAGTAAAGAAGAGTATCCACGACTCTATCGAATGATATCATCTTCAGCAGTCTACAATGACGCTGTTCTGGCCTTGATGGCCACATTCCAGTGGAGGAGAATTGGTGTGGTTCAAGACACCATCTTGATACAACACACGACCGCTGCAAATGACTTTGTAGCAAAAGTCGAGCAAAGAGTTCAGTTTGAACTTGTGTTCTTGGGAGACGTCTCCGCAAAATTTCCTACCTCTCCCATTCAGAGCCTCTTACGAAAGAGAGCAAGAATAGTATATGCCTCTGTGACAGCATCTGAAGCTTGTGAGCTACTGTGTGAGTCGTACAAGCTACAGACGGGCCTTCGTCACTGGCTTGGATTTGTGTGGATATTTCATGACCTTAGCCTGGAAGACCTGATGAATGGTACAGAGAAATGTACTAATGAAGAAATTCTAAGGTCACTAGATGGCGCATTCCTGCTGCAGTACAGGTTTGATCCCAACCCTAATACAACCTTGGTTTCAGGACAAACCTACAGTGAATACCTCATGGAACTGCAACATCGTCTTGGAAGGACATTGCAGAACCAACACGCCAACTCAATGCATGATTCTGTCTGGGCATTTGCACTAGCAGTGAATAGTTCATTGTCAGAAAATGATCTTGAAAATGGAAGTGTGTCCACATTAGTAGAAAGAAATCTGAGAAGTGTAAATTTTTCTGGTGCCCTTGGGAGGATTGCTTTTAATGGGGATAGGGAGGTGGTGACTGAAGTGGATATTTTTCATGTCAGAGGGAATGAATATATTCATGCTGGGCACTACAATCCACTTACAGGAAATCTGGCAGTGCACTTGCCTCCAGGAAGCATTCCAATGGATGACTTCGAAAATGTTGTGCTTCCACTCTCCAGAGCTCTCCCCATTGTAACACTTGTCATTACAGCAGCTCTACTTGTCTTCAATACAGTTGTCCTGGTGCTCTTTATCTACTACTGGAATAAACCATCGATTAAAGCCACCAGTCCATATCTGAGTGTCCTCATACTTGCAGGCTGCTACATGCTGTACATTGGGGATTTGATATCAGGTTCAAGGGAGCTTTTACATCATGACCTCTTTGGGCCTATGTGTCAAGCAGAGATATGGTTTACTGCAACAGGAATGCAGCTGATTTACTCAACCTTGTTTATGAGACTGCTTCGAATCTATCGACTCTTTTTCTTCATATTTGAGAGACATGGAAAATTTTGGTCTGATCAAGTTATGATTGCGGCAAGTTTTGTCCCTGTGTCCATTACCATCCTCCTACTGATACTGTGGTCTGTACTGGATCCAGTTGCTACAGGTTACGCTGTACCTCTGAGTGAACAGTCGAATGTGTTTCAACGGGTTACAACAATCTGTGGAGACTATAGCTATGCTGTTTGGTCATCAGTCATAATCTTTGGAGTGAATGGAAGCATGATTGTAGCTGTAGCATTTCTTGCAATTCTCACAAGGAAGGTCCACTTGGAGTGTTTCAGGGACAGTAAGCAAGTGAATCTGTTTGTGTTTTCAACAGTGGTTTGCCTGGGTACCTGGTTCCCATACGCCTTAACATTTGTTATACTCATTTCCATACCTGAGGCTGCCTATGTATTCAGCGTCTTCCCTTACCTGTTAATTCCATTCCTTTGCAAAGTATTTCTATTTGTTCCAAAGATGTGGTCATCGAGCCGTGAAAGACGTACGATTAGGAGGAGAAAATCCAGCAGATCTATGAAATCAAGTCAGTTTCGTGCAGTGCAAAGAAGTAGACATGTTCGGGTTATTTCCTACAGTCCGTCACCATTACTAACTTCCCGAACAGGAAGGTTAAACATCACTGCCATCAATTGATAATAACTCTATGGGAGGCTCTTGTAACCTTCTTGCCAGCTTCAGCTTTTCTTTCGTGTGTTGGCAAGTGAGGATCGTTTTATTGTACGCATAATATTATTAGCTATATGGGACAGTCCCTTGTAGACCAATAACTGCAATTGGGTGTGTCTCTATTATATGAGTTATCCTGTTTTGGTTAGTGGAAGCACAACAGTACTGCCAGTGCATCGTTGGTATACAAACACATGCGTTAGAGCACAATAGTATAGCATCTGACAAAATTAGCCATGTAAAAATTAATGTCTGTAGCTATATATAGCTATCATGCTCATGCAGTAACTTGTGCTTGACACCTATACCTCATACACATCATGACAACTATGATCCTCCGTATAGTGATCGTGACCATGGATGCTGATATACCTTGAGGCTGTTGAGGTTGTATAAGTTAGTCTACCGAGCTAGCTATACACCCACAATTTCTCGTGTTCAGGAAGTTGGCTTACCCCAACTGAGCAATCTAAAATATTTGCTCTAGCTTTGGAAGAGCAAAATATTTCTCTTGCTCATGCTCAGTTGGGGTAGGCCAACTTCCTGAACACGAGAGGGTGCCAACTTCCTGAACACGAGAGGGTGCCAACTTCCTGAACACGAGAGGGTGCCAACTTCCTGAGGGTGGGACACGGGGAGATGGGTGGGTGCATCCTTCGAGTGCATACAGCACGGCCATGTCTGGGCTTGGCTATGAGCATTCGAAGCCACTGGTGGAGCTGGGTGCATGGGGAATTTCTCTGCTCCTTTGCACGAATGGGCTGAGAATCACACCTGACCACGTACTGTATACCCAGTAGTAAGACAAGTGGAGCTGATTAATATCGCACAGTCTGTCACCATTACTAACTTCCCCACCAGGAAGGTTAACCCTTTAAGACCTAACGTTGTATATCTGCAACATGAGACTTTCAGCTTCATGATGTCACATCCGGCATTGTCCTTGGGAGATAGGTTCTGCGACAGCAGAAAGGGCGGGACAGGGGGAGGTGGGTGGGTGCACCCGGAGCGATAGAAAGGTCTTGGTCGGCACTGGGAGGGCCATTTCCGGCGTTTTTGGTATAAATGGACTTAGAAAGTAGCTATCTTGCCTTGTAGGCCCTCCGTTTCCAGTGTTCATGGGTTTTTTTTTTAGCTATGGCAGGTCGGCATTTCTCGGGAGGCTTGGTTGCAAGCGGTGGGTGTGGTTAAGTCACGTATATGCTTAGTATAGCTGAAATTACCTGTGTGAGCAGTTTCGAGCCCAGCAACGCCAGGGAACAGAAATGAGGGTATAAGTGTGTTCTATAGATTGAAAATGACCTAGAGAAAGAATTTGGGCCCTAAAGAGTTATTAAACACTGTAGCCATCAATTGACCCGTAACATAATTAGACTCTTGAAACCTTCTTGGCAGCTTCAGCTGGCATTTTGACTGTGTGTTGTGGCCACTTGTACTACTGTTTTGATTGTATACATGGCTGCTGTTGTGTCTGTTGTGGCATGCACTTTACCACAATAAACTACATACATGCATGCCTTAGTCCAATTTGGTCTTGCTCAGGAAGTTGGGGGCGCCCCCAAGTTCCTGAGCAGAGAAAATTCAATAGACTATGGATGCCTATTGTATGGGTCTATTATTGAACATCTGTTACGTAACTCCCTCTCTCAATCTACTTCAGTCGCTTGTGTGGCTTTTATTCTGGAACATTGTACCAATCCTATCACTATGCTTTGGCACAAAATCGGAACGAGCCAATCTGATTATTATACAGGCAGATACCTGCCATGCAGCCATGCATAAACAGAAAGTGCATGCAGGTAGCAATGTATTATCATTACACCTTACGTTAATGCACACTGCATAACTAGTACATAATGTTATTACACCTTACGTTCATGCACACTGCATAACTAGTACATAATGTTATAATAATTATTAATATCAAAGCAAAAACCGAACAGCTCTGGTCTTAGGTTCAGTGTTACAGCTTGAATTAGTATTGTTATTGAGCTAGCCTCGTTCCCAGTCCCCTCCCTGCTTTCTATCGCTACTGCAAACGACGAAAAGCTGGGTGGGGGCCTGGGAGTGACTGAGGCTTCTATTGAGAAAGTCGAACGGTAAAATGCCTGTTCAATTAGGGACAGCAAGAGTTGCTGTGCTATATCATACGTAGTTGTGCATGTTTCAAAGTGGTTACTGCATGGATTTTCCCTCTCCTGCATGCATGCACCGTAAAACTTCCACAAACGTTTATATACAGGTTTCTATATGTTTGCATGAACTGATCATCTTTATAACAAAAATACCTGTGCCCTGAGTATTAGCTATTGTGCATGGGCAGATCAGCACTGACTGTGGTTTATGAGCTGTGGTTCATAGAAATTAGACCATGGGTGGCCATAGTCTTGTGCCCAGACCCTCCCGCATGCGCGAAGAGGGTCTGGTGTTCTGAGTGACATTAATTTCTTTTCAGCGCTCTCGAATTCGAGAGCTCCAATCAGATTGCAGAAGACTTAATTATTGCATTTTGAACTGAACTGCATGGAGGTACATGTAGCTAGTGAAATCTTATCTCACAGCCTGTTTTGGGTTGTTCCAATAGACTTCGTGGTCATATAATTATTGGTAAACTATGATGTGTATAGAAGTCTGTTTGTGCTGATTCATCAGACACTCGAGTTCAGGAATGCTATTGCGCATGTGCACATATAACTCAGTTATGCCAATTAAGTTAACCATCTGCTGCCTGGTTCAGCATATATAATTGACACTAGTTTTGTCAAAATTTGGGTCAGTAACACCCTGGTATGGCTGGTATGCTGACTATTAACAAAGAATTCTCTGTGATTTCATAGGTCTAAAATTCCTGATGAAAAGGTGTGACTTTGTTCATTATTCATTAAAAAATTTTCGCCTTCTTTTTTCAGTTATCAGGATGGGCTCTCGTGGCACCTTCGTGCTTTGCACTGCGCGTTCCAGATGTATGAGGATCGATGCTGCAGAGAGACGTTCTGGTGAAGGCCCATCTATCGACAGCACGTCTGTCGACAGGATGCAGTCAGTGCCTTCTGCAGTTAGGCAGGCTAGCCCTTCGCTTTCTCCAGCGCGCGATCGCTTTCAGTATGCGCGCGCGGAGAGTCGATCCGTGCTGGGGAAAAAACGAGGGGCTAGCCCGCTAGACTACTTCTGCAGTCATGATGTAGCTCGGGCTCTGATCCGCTTCCGATCCTGAGATGCACGAGTTAACTGAGAAGCCTTATTGATAGCGTTGAGTTTGCTAAAACTGATTATGGGTTTTAGATTAATGAATATAGACTTACTAGACTTACTATGCTGTGAAAACATAATCAGGACTATGAATACGTAAGATAGGCTTACGCTGTCTGTGTGGCTTCCCACTGCGCATGCGAAGAACAAGATAGGATTGGCCGGCCGGGCACGAGCCCGCTCAGGCCCGCCCTTGGCTACGCCACTGCTATGGCATCATGCGTATGTAATGATTATCATGCATGCAGCTAACCGGGATGGGCACATTATTCTTCCATTATTCAATCAGTTCCAAAATTCTTCTCATTCTCAGTACACCCCACATAATCCTCAAGGGAGTTTGTCTTAGTCTCGGTACCAGACTATTAATAGTCTGGTACCGAGACTAAGTTTGTCTGGGTGTCGGCAAATCTGTTCAATGTATTAGGCCTGTATTTGCCGGCCCTGCCCTGTTTATTATGTCATACCCTACTTTCAGCCTTGGAGAGAAATTCAACCTATTATTCTGAAAGCCGAAATTCGTGCCCATCCCTACGTACACCTAGTCTCGGTACCAGACTATTCGCGCACGGCGGAATAGTCTGGAAGATCAAGACTGCCCACATACGAGTGGTTCTGACACCAAGAATCTGCAAACATGGATTATAGTACGCATATTATCCATGCTGCAAACCTAACGTACACCCCCATTCTCAGAAATGCGCGCCTAATGACGTAGGCATCCTAGCTGTTTTGTAGGTAGCTACTAGGTGAAGTTGACCAGTTACGTACGTGCGTGAGTGTCGACTATGGCTTCTCAAGTGTGTTGGATAGGAATAGTCCTGCTAGGTGTTTGTTATTCTAGTGCACCAGCTGAGATCCCAACCCTCAGTCTACTGACTCTGGTGCCCCTGCCAGAACCAGCGGGGACTCTAGTGTCTCCCAGACCACCCTACCACGGAGGAGAGGAGTTGATTTCAGCAGCACAACTTGCAGTGGAGAAGATAAACATGAGAAATGACATCCTTCCTGGCTATAGGCTGGAGCTAGTCCCAGCAAATGCAGAGACTTGTAATCAGAGCCTGGTAACAGAAGCACCAGTGAACTTTGTGAGACACGTGACAAGTGGAGATTTGAACATAGTAGGGGTGGTGGGGTTGGTCTGTTCAACAGTCACCCAGGCCATATCCCCACTTGCAGGAAGGCCAGAAATAGACCTCCTCCAGATTTCAGCGGGTGCAACCTCTCCAGTATTCTCTAGTAAAGAAGAGTATCCACGACTCTACAGAATGATATCATCTTCAGCAGTCTACAATGATGCTGTTCTGGCCTTGATGGCCACATTCCAGTGGAGGAGAATTGGTGTGGTTCAAGACACCATCCTGATGCAACACATAACAGCTGCAAATGACTTTGTGATGAAAGTTCAAAGATCTGAATATGAGCTTGTGTTCTTGGGGGACATCTCCCCAACATTTCCTACCTCTCCCATTCAGAGCCTCATAAGAAAGAGAGCAAGAATAGTATATGCCTCTGTGACAGCATCTGAAGCTTGCGAGCTACTGTGTGAGTCGTACAAGCTACAGACGGTCCTTCGTCACTGGCTTGGATTTGTGTGGATATTTCATGACCTTAGCCTGGAAGACCTGATGAATGGTACAGAGAAATGTACTAATGAAGAAATTCTAAGGGCACTGGATGGCGCATTCCTGCTGCAGTACAGGTTTGAACCCAACCCTAGTACAACCTTGGTTTCAGGACAAACCTACAGTGAATACCTCATGGAACTGCAACATCGTCTTGGAAGCACATGGCAGAACCAACATGCCAACTCAGTACATGATTCGGTCTGGGCGTTTGCACTGGCAGTGAATAGTTCATTGTCAGAAAATGATCTTGAAAATGGCAGTGTGACCACATTAGCAGAAAGAAACCTGAGAAATGTACATTTTTCTGGTACCCTTGGGAGGATTTCTTTTAATGAGGATAGGGAGGTGGTTACTAAAGTGAATATTCTTCATGTCAGAGGGAATGGATCTATTCGTGCCGGCCACTACAATCCACTCACAGGAAATGTGACAGTGCAATTGCCTCCAGGAAGCATTCCAATAGATGACTTTGAAAATGTTGTGCGTCTACTCTCTAGAGCTCTCCCTATTGTAACACTTGTCATTGCAGCAGCTCTACTTGTCTTCAATACAGTTGTCCTGGTGCTCTTTATCTACTACTGGAATAAACCATCGATTAAAGCCACTAGTCCATATCTGAGTGTCCTCATTCTTGCAGGCTGTTACATGCTGTACATTGGGGATTTGATATCAGGTTCAAGGGAGCTTTTACATCATGACCTCTTTGGGCCTATGTGTCAAGTAGAGATATGGTTTACTGCAACAGGAATGCAGCTGATTTACTCAACCTTGTTTATGAGACTGCTTCGAATCTATCGACTCTTTTTCTTCGTATTTGAAAGACATGGAAAGTTTTGGTCTGACCAAGTTATGATTGCGGCAAGTTTTGTCCCTGTGTTCATTACCATCCTCCTACTGATACTGTGGTCTGTACTGGATCCAGTTGCTACAGGTTACACTGTACCTTTGAGTGAACAATCGAATGTGTTTCCACGGAATACAACAATCTGTGGAAGAGACTATAGCTATGCTGTTTGGTCATCAGTCATAGTCTTTGGAGTGAATGGAAGCATGATTGTAGCCGTAGCATGTCTTGCGATTCTCACGAGGAAGGTCCACTTGGAGTGTTTCAGGGACAGTAAGCAAGTGAATCTGTTTGTGTTTTCAACAGTGGCTTGCCTGGGTACCTGGTTCCCATACGCCTTAACATTTGTTATACTCATTTCCATACCTGAGGCTGCCTATGTATTCAGCGTCTTCCCTTACCTGTTAATTCCATTCCTTTGCAAAGTATTTCTATTTGTTCCAAAGATGTGGTCATCGAGCCGTGAAAGACGTACGATTAGGAGGAGAAAATCCAGCAGATCTATGAAATCAAGTCAGTTTCGTGCAGTGCAAAGAAGTAGACATGTTCGGGTTATTTCCTACAGTCCGTCACCATTACTAACTTCCCGAACAGGAAGGTTAAACACCACTGCCATCAATTGATAATAACTCTATGGGAGGCTCTTGTAACCTTCTTGCCAGCTTCAGCTTTTCTTTCGTGTGTTGGCAAGTGAGGATCGTTTTATTGTACGCATAATATTATTAGCTATAGTATATATGGGACAGTCCCTTGTAGACCAATAACTGCAATTGGGTGTGTCTCTATTATATGAGCTATCCTGTTTTGGTTGCTGTACATGTCTGTTGTGGCGTGCATGCACTTGTACCACAACAGCACTGCCAGTGCATCGTTGGTATACAAACACATGCGTTAGAGCACAATAGTATAGCATCTTACAAAATTAGCCATGTAAAAATTAATGTCTGTAGCTATAATATATAGCTATCATGCTCATGCAGTAACTTGTGCTTGACACCTATACCTCATACACATCATGACAACTATGATCCTCCGTATAGTGATCGTGACCATGGATGCTGATATACCTCGAGGCTGTTGAGGTTGTATAAGTTAGTCTACCAAGCTAGCTATACACCCACAATTTCTCGTGTTCAGGAAGTTGGCCTACCCCAACTGAGCAATCTAAAATGTTTGCTCTAGCTTTGGAAGAGCAAAATATTTCTCTTACTCATGCTCAGTTGGGGTAGGCCAACTTCCTGAACACGAGAGGGTGCCAACTTCCTGAGGGTGGGACACGGGGAGATGGGTGGGTGCATCCTTCGAGTGCATACAGCATGGCCATGTCTGGGCTTGGCTATGAGCATTCGAAGCCACTGGTGGAGCTGGGTGCATGGGGAATTTCTCTGCTCCTTTGCACGAATGGGCTGAGAATCACACCTGACCACGTACTGTATACCCAGTAGACAATTGGAGCTGATTAATATCGCACCGTCACCATTACTAACTTCCCCACCAGGAAGGTTAAACACTGTAGCCATCAATAATATTGACCCATAACATAATTAGACTCTTGAAACCTTCTTGGCAGCTTCAGCTGGCATTTTGACTGTGTGTTGTGGCCACTTGTACTACAGTTTTGATTGTATACATGGCTGCTGTTGTGTCTGTTGTGGCATGCACTTTACCACAATAAACTACATACATGCATGCCTTAGTCCAATTTGGTCTTGCTCAGGAAGTTGGGGGCGCCCCCAAGTTCCTGAGCAGAGAAAATTCAATAGACTATGGATGCCTATTGTATGGGTCTATTATTGAACATCTGTTACGTAACTCCCTCTCTCAATCTACTTCAGTCGCTTGTGTGGCTTTTATTCTGGAACATTGTACCAATCCTATCACTATGCTTTGGCACAAAATCGGAACGAGCCAATCTGATTATTATACAGGCAGATACCTGCCATGCAGCCATGCATAAACAGAAAGTGCATGCAGGTAGCAATGTATTATCATTACACCTTACGTTAATGCACACTGCATAACTAGTACATAATGTTATAATAATATAATATCAAAGCAAAAACCGAACAGCTCTGGTCTTAGGTTCAGTGTTACAGCTTGAATTAGTTTTGTTATTGAGCTAGCCTCGTTCCCAGTCCCCTCCCTGCTTTCTATCGCTACTGCAAACGACGAAAAGCTGGGTGGGGGCCTGGGAGTGACTGAGGCTTCTATTGAGAAAGTCGAACGGTAAAATGCCTGTTCAATTAGGGACAGCAAGAGTTGCTGTGCTATATCATACGTAGTTGTGCATGTTTCAAAGTGGTTACTGCATGGATTTTCCCTCTCCTGCATGCATGCACCGTAAAACTTCCACAAACGTTTATATACAGGTTTCTATATGTTTGCATGAACTGATCATCTTTATAACAAAAATACCTGTGCCCTGAGTATTAAATATTGGCTATTGTGCATGGGCAGATCAGCACTGACTGTGGTTTATGAGCTGTGGTTCATAGAAATTAGACCATGGGTGGCCATAGTCTTGTGCCCAGACCCTCCCGCATGCGCGAAGAGGGTCTGGTGTTCTGAGTGACATTAATTTCCTCTCGAATTCGAGAGCTCCAATCAGATTGCAGAAGACTTAGTTATTGCATTTTGAACTGAACTGCATGGAGGTACATGTAGCTAGGGAAATCTTATCTCACAGCCTGTTTTGGGTTGTTCCAATAGACTTCGTGGTCATATATTGGTAAACTATGATGTGTATAGAAGTCTGTTTGTGCTGATTCATCAGACACTCGAGTTCAGGAATGCTATTGCGCATGTGCACGTATAACTCAGTCATGCCAATTAAGTTAACCATCTGCTGCCTGGTTCAGCATATATAATTGACACTAGTTTTGTCAAAATTTGGGTCAGTAAGACCCTGGTATGGCTGGTATGCTGACTATTAACAGAATTCTCTGTGATTTCATAGGTCTAAAATTCCTGATGAAAAGGTGTGACTTTGTTCATTATTCTTACTGAAGACCGAGTTTTCTGTGCAAAGTTGCCAGACCCTCTTTCCCAGGGGGTGGGGTCTGGGCACAAGACTAGCTGTGCCATGGCTTTGCAGTGGGTAGCTATGGCTTTCCACCCTCGGGTTAATGATGTACTTCCTCGGGCTTCACCCTCGGAAGAACACCATTAACCCTCAGATGGTACAAATGCCATACTAGGCCCACTGCAAAGCCATGGTACAACCGTATACGTAATGTATACCTATCTCGGAGGGTCCACTATTGGAGGTTTACTGTAATCCATATCATGGCTATTGCTGGTCTCAGTTACAGGCCTTACTTCATATCTATGGTACAGTGGCGTAGCCAGGAATGTAGAATTGGGCGGGCACTATATATATAGGGGCGGATATGCACGCTGCCGAAGGCAGTGCATAGAGGCGCGTAGCGCCGATCATTCCGCGCGAAGCGCGGAAAAAAATTTTCGCCTTCTTTTTTCAGTTATCAGGATGGGCTCTCGTGGCACCTTCGTGCTTTGCACTGCGCGTTCCAGATGTATGAGGATCGATGCTGCAGAGAGACGTTCTGGTGAAGGCCCATCTATCGACAGCACGTCTGTCGACAGGATGCAGTCAGTGCCTTCTGCAGTTAGGCAGGCTAGCCCTTCACTTTCTCCAGCGCGCGATCGCTTTCAGTATGCGCGCGCGGAGAGTCGATCCGTGCTGGGGAAAAAACGAGGGGCTAGCCCGCTAGACTACTTTTTTTTTTTTTTTTTTTTTTTCTATAACAATTCTGTCATCAGGATGGACAAGGATGCATGTACATAGCAACATAGGCTAATACAAGACATGATCCCAATTTATAAGCTACATTAATGAAGGTGTAGATTACTTTTAAATGCAGAAGCGGAGGATGCACAGACCAGTGAAGAATCTAAGTTGTTCCAGAAAGAAATAGTGTATGGTACAAATGAATAAAAATATGAATTCGTATGAGCAAAGGGTCGGGTCAATACAAGGTTGTGAGGTGCATGGTGAGTAAGAGAGGTGCTGGGAATAAAAATACCATCATCAAAATAACACAATTTGTGGACGATCTTGTAGAGGAGACATAACCTGGTTTCAAGTCTCCGACACTCCAGTGAAGGAAGGTGAACGATTTCTAGCAGATCCTCATAACCACTGTCCCAAAACTTTGTGGCCATACGACAGGCAAATTTCTGAACATTTTCTAGCATAATTATGTCTTTCTTCGTGTGAGGGGACCATATGGCAGACGCATAGTCAAGGTGTGGTCTAACCAGGGAAAGATAGAGTTGAAGAAGGGAATGGCTTGGTGCGTTATTGTAAAATCGTCTGTAGAGTAGACCAAGGATCTTTCTAGCCCTACTACAGACAGAATGAACATGCTCACCCCAAGAGAGGTCATGCGACAAAAGGACACCAAGGTACTTGAACATTTTTACCTGATCTAGTGGGTGGTTGTCAAGAAGGAGAGGTTGGGATGGGGTAGATGCAGTTCTCCTGCGTGAGACTACCATATATTTACATTTGTCCCGGTTGAGTGCAAGAAAGTTGGCACAAGACCAGCTCTCAACCTTGTCAATGTCCTCCTGGAGAGCAACAAAGTCTTCCGGTGAGTTAATGGTTCGAAACAACAGTACATCGTCAGCATAAAGTGTTAATTTAGCGCCATCCCTGAGATTGATCTTAGTAAGATCATTAATGTAGATCAGAAAAAGTAAGGGTCCAAGGACAGAACCTTGAGGCACACCAGATATTACAGGGGCTGACGGTGAGGATTGGCCATTGACCACAACCTTCTGTGAGCGGTTGGTTAGATAGTCGGTAACCCAGTGCAGAATGTGAGCATCAAAGCCCAGGCTTTCCAGCTTCTCAAGAAGAGGCCGATGAGGGACACTATCAAACGCTTTGCGGTAATCAAAGAAAACAGCACAGAGCTCATGGCCATGTTCAAGAGTGGAGAGCCATTCCTGAGTCACTGATAATAGAGCAGTCACTGTTGATCTACCAGAACGAAAACCCCACTGGGAGTCCGATAGCTCCTGTTGGTTGGCTAGGTGTTCATACATAAGACCATGTATGTGTTTCTCCAACAGTTTAGAAAGAATGCAGGTAAGGGAGATTGGTCTGAAATTTCCAGGGTCTGATGATTTTGTAGCTGACTTTGGAATTGGTGCAATCATGGATTCCTTCCAGTCGTCAGGAATCCTGCCCACACGTATGGAAAGATTGAACAGTTTGGTAACAGATGGAGCAATACTTAGTGCTGTGTGTTTCAACATCTGAGCGGAGATCTTATCAGGACCACAAGCTTTGGATACCTCCAGACCACACAACAATTGCTCGACCTCAGGGACAGAACAATAAATCTCATCAAGGGAGGGGTCATTGTCAGAAGTAGCAGAAGGGTCAAATGGGTGTTCATTCAGTGGGGGGTGAGATCTGTTGAAGCAGGTAGAGAAAAAAGCATTTAGTAGTTCAGCTTTTTCAACATCACTATTTGCAGTTTGATCTCCTTGCAGGAGTGTAGGGATTGTAGACTGTTGCTTATTAAGGAACTTGACTGCTTTCCAAAACTTCTTTGAGTCCCTGGGATTCAGATTTTTGAAATAGCTAGTTTTTGCTCTACGAATCAAGCTGATGACTCTATTGCGTGCAGACCTGAACTTGGCACTATAACCAGTCTTCTTGAACAAAGTATTTCTTTTCCTCATTGCACTCCTTATGTTCTTGTTCAACCATGGCAAGTTTCTCCTTGAAGGGAGTACTTTCCTGGGTACACATTCCAGCATGATGCCCATAAATGATGAGTGCCAGCGAGCCCAGGAATCGTTAATGTCGTCAGTCATTATACCATTCCAATCAAACTCTTCTATCATCTCCCGGGCTTTGTCCCAATCAGCGTGGGCATAGAGCCAGACTGAGCGCAAGGAGGATCGAGGGGACTTGCTGGAACATTTCAATTTGATCTGAGCTTCAATTCCAAGGTGGTCAGAGTTTGACAGAGGAGGAATAACCCTGCAGGAAGTAAGCGACAAAGGATCAGACATTAGTACAAGATCAATAAGTGAGTGACTCCTGCCATGATGGACATGGGTATGATCGTCAACAACCTGTGTTAAACCAAAGGTAGACAAAATATTACAAAGAGTAGAAAAAGAGGGGTGAGTTACATCCAAAAAATTAATATTAAAGTCACCAATGAGTACAAAACTAGAAAACTGGGGGATATTAAGTGATTCAAGATAACTATGAAGACAATGCAAAACTTCTGCTGATGAACTAGGAGGACGATAAAACAATGACAAACATTTTCTACAATTACCATAATGCAAAGTAACAGTGAGCAATTCAAGAGATGGATGAGACGGGAGTTGCTTGACAACAAACCTGTGTGAAACATACATAAGAACGCCACCACCGTGCCTATTTCTATCATGTCTCAGAGTCTGGTAGCCAGGAATCGATATTTCAGAGTCCTGAATGTCACAACAGAGCCAAGATTCAGTGATACAGATAATGTCTGGTTGTTGAGTGTCAGCAGAAATAAGCAGCTCATCAAACTTGGGTAATAGGCTCCTAGCATTGTAATACTGTATTTTCAGGTTGTTGGTGGCATGTGATCCATTCTTCTGCAAGGGTATTTGAGAGCTTGCGCCCTGCACGACCGGCTGAAAATTTAGACCTCCTGATTCTCCAAGTAGCATAGGAGAGGTCTCACTACAGGGATTGGCTCACGGTGCAAATTGGGGTTTTGGGATCCAAACGGGATTCTTCTAGGAGAGAAATGTGAACATCTAAAGGGAACTCCTTTTGTTTGACCATTGGGGTGGAGGGTGGGGGTGGTGTGGAGTTTTTTGAGAGCACGTTGTGGGTGGGGAGGCTCTCTGAGCTAGTAGGGGATTCTTCCAGCGGTTTTGTGCACTCTTCCAGTCTCCATGCCGTCTGGAGTGCAACCTTCTCCCATTGTTTCTCCAGGTCAGACAGAACCTCCTCGTCTGCATGTATCAAGAACCACCACCTGGTACGGTTATCAGTTGTCTTACAATGCTTATTTCTGCAGTCATGATGTAGCTCGGGCTCTGATCCTGAGATGCACGAGTTAACTGAGAAGCCTGCACCTTTGTTCTTGTAGTTATAGTTAGTTAGTTAGGGTACATACCTGTATTAGCCTAGAAGGCTATTATGTATCCTTTGCATTGGCATAAATTATTATAGAGAAGAAAAAAAAGAAAAAAAAGCCTTATTGATAGCGCTGAGTTTGCTAAAACTGATTATGGGTTTTTGATTCATGAATATAGACTTACTAGACTTACTATGCTGTGAAAACATAATCAGGACTATGAATACGTAAGATAGGCTTACGCTGTCTGTGTGGCTTCCCACTGCGCATGCGAAGAACAAGATAGGATTGGCCGGGCACGTGCCGGCTCAGGCCCGCCCTTGGCTACGCCACTGCTATGGCAACATGCGTATGTAATGATTATCATGCATGCAGCTAACCGGGATGGGCACATTATTCTTCCATTATTCAATCAGTTCCAAAATTCTTCTCATTCTCAGTACACCCCACATAATTCTCAAGGGAGTTTGTCTTAGTCTCGGTACCAGACTATTAATAGTCTGGTACCGAGACTAAGTTTGTCTGGGTGTCGGCAAATCTGTTCAATGTATTAGGCCTGTATTTGCCGGCCCTGCCCTGTTTATTATGTCATACCCTACTTTCAGCCTTGGAGAGAAATTCAGCCTATTATTCTGAAAGCCGAAATTCGTGCCCATCCCTACGTACACCTAGTCTCGGTATCAGACTATTCGCGCACGGCGGAATAGTCTGGAAGATCAAGACTGCCCACATACGAGTGGTTCTGACACCAAGAATCTGCAAACATGGATTATATTACGCATATTATCCATGCTGCAAACCTAACGTACACCCCCATTCTCAGAAATGCGCGCCTAATGACGTAGGCATCCTAGCTGTTTTGTAGGTAGCTACTAGGTGAAGTTGACCAGTTACGTACGTGCGTGAGTGTCGACTATGGCTTCTCAAGTGTGTTGGATAGGAATAGTCCTGCTAGGTGTTTGTTATTCTAGTGCACCAGCTGAGATCCCAACCCTCAGTCTACTGACTCTGGTGCCCCTGCCAGAACCAGCGGGGACTCTAGTGTCTCCCAGACCACCCTACCACGGAGGAGAGGAGTTGATTTCAGCAGCACAACTTGCAGTGGAGAAGATAAACATGAGAAATGACATCCTTCCTGGCTATAGGCTGGAGCTAGTCCCAGCAAATGCAGAGACTTGTAATCAGAGCCTGGTAACAGAAGCACCAGTGAACTTTGTGAGACACGTGACAAGTGGAGATTTGAACATAGTAGGGGTGGTGGGGTTGGTCTGTTCCACAGTCACCCAGGCCATCTCCCCACTTGCAGGAAGGCCAGGAATAGACCTCCTCCAGATTTCAGCGGGTGCAACCTCTCCAGTATTCTCTAGTAAAGAAGAGTATCCACGACTCTACAGAATGATATCATCTTCAGCAGTCTACAATGATGCTGTTCTGGCCTTGATGGCCACATTCCAGTGGAGGAGAATTGGTGTGGTTCAAGACTCCATTCTGACACAATACATAACAGCTGCAAATGACTTTGTGATGAAAGTTCAAAGATCTGAATATGAGCTTGTGTTCTTGGGGGACATCTCCCCAACATTTCCTACCTCTCCCATTCAGAGCCTCATAAGAAAGAGAGCAAGAATAGTATATGCCTCTGTAACAGCATCTGAAGCTTGTGAGCTACTGTGTGAGTCATACAAGCTACAGACGGTCCTTCGTCACTGGCTTGGATTTGTGTGGATATTTCATGACCTTAGCCTGGAAGACCTGATGAATGGTACAGAGAAATGTACTAATGAAGAAATTCTAAGGGCACTAGATGGCGCATTCCTGCTGCAGTACAGGTTTGAACCCAACCCTAATACAACCTTGGTTTCAGGACAAACCTACAGTGAATACCTCATGGAACTGCAACATCGTCTTGGAAGCACATGGCAGAACCAACATGCCAACTCAGTACATGATTCGGTCTGGGCGTTTGCACTGGCAGTGAATAGTTCATTGTCAGAAAATGATCTTGAAAATGGCAGTGTGACCACATTAGCAGAAAGAAACCTGAGAAATGTACATTTTTCTGGTACCCTTGGGAAGATTTCTTTTAATGAGGATAGGGAGGTGGTTACTAAAGTGAATATTCTTCATGTCAGAGGGAATGGATCTATTCATGCCGGGCACTACAATCCACTCACAGGAAATGTGACAGTGCAATTGCCTCCAGGAAGCATTCCAATGGATGACTTTGAAAATGTTGTGCGTCTACTCTCTAGAGCTCTCCCTATTGTAACACTTGTCATTGCAGCAGCTCTACTTGTCTTCAATACAGTTGTCCTGGTGCTCTTTATCTACTACTGGAATAAGCCATCGATTAAAGCCACCAGTCCATATCTGAGTGTCCTCATACTTGCAGGCTGCTACATGCTGTACATTGGGGATTTGATATCAGGTTCAAGGGAGCTTTTACATCATGACCTCTTTGGGCGTATGTGTCAAGCAGAGATATGGTTTACTGCAACAGGAATGCAACTGATTTACTCGACCTTGTTTATGAGACTGCTTCGAATCTATCGACTCTTTTTCTTTGTTTTTGCGAAACCTGGAAAGTTTTGGTCAGATCAAGTTATGATTGCAACAAGTTTAGTCCCTGTGTCCATTACCATCCTCCTACTGATACTGTGGTCTGTACTGGATCCAGTTGCTACAGGTTACGCTGTACCTTTGAGTGAACAGTCGAATGTGTTTCCACGGGTTACAACAATCTGTGGAAGAGACTATAGCTATGCTGTTTGGTCATCAGTTATAGTCTTTGGAGTGAATGGAAGCATGATTGTAGCTGTTGCATTTCTTGCAATTCTCACAAGGAAGGTCCACTTGGAGTGTTTCAGGGACAGTAAGCAAGTGAATCTGTTTGTGTTTTCAACGGTGGTCTGCCTGGGTACCTGGTTCCCGTATGCCCTAACATTTGTTATAATTACCATACCTGAAGCTGCCTACGTTTTCACTGTCTTGCCTTACCTGTTAATTCCATTCCTTTGCAAAGTTTTTTTGTTTGTTCCAAAGGTGTGGTCATCGAGCCGTGAAAGACGTATGATTAGGAGGAGAAAACCCAACAGATCTATGAAATCAAGTCAGTTTCGTGCAGTGCAATGGAGCAGTGACGGTCACGTTCGGGTTGTTTCTCACAGTCCGTCACCATTACTAACTTCCCCAACAGGAAGGTTAAACACCACTGCCATCAAATAACTCTATGGGAGGCTCTTGTAGCTAACCTTCTTGCCAGCTTCAGCTTTTTCTTCCGTGTGTTGGCAAGTGAGGATATGGGACAGTCCCTTGTAGACCAAATACTGTAATTGTGTGTGTCTGTATGTGGTATCAGTTACACTGTTTTGGTTGCTGTATGTCTGTTGTGGCATGCATGCACTTGTACACTACAAAAAAAAAAGGTTAAAATAATAAATATTTTAATGTTAAATCAATTGAAACTGAGTCGACCATAATAAAGGGTTATTATTACCTATTTTAAATCATGGGAAAATAACATCACTAAACAGAGGTGTTTCAACATAATATCTATAAGTTATAATAACAAAATAACAATAAGTTATAATAACAAAATAACTTATAAGTTATAATAAGGAAATATAGTATAGTAAAAGTACATTATTTCTATATCAGTTGAAAATTAGTAATAATTAAATATTTAAAACAACTAAGTTTATTTAAAAGAACCTAATATAATGTTTGATAAATGTAATACAATTTACTTATAGTAAACTGTTTTATCTTTGCAGGTAACCTTTTATTAACAGTAATTCTAGATGGTGATAGTTGGAACTGCATAATAATATTGATCATTACTACTTTTTTTGTTTGTTATTACTTTAAATATAACCTGTTGCAAGTATATAGCTTTGTTTATATTATCACAATTTCAAACTACTTTTACACTTCATTTCATCAGTATTGACAATTATGAAATGTATTTTCAACAATTTCACAATAAAGAATGTTGGACTCGTTCCAAAAAAGGGTGCACATGACCATGCATGGGTGGGGCCATAACACAACTGTGGATGATGCATATGCATGAATGCCTAATCTATCAGGCAGTTCTGGATGTCCGTTGTCACAGTGAGGTACGTAGCAGTTTTCCGTCTCTTCATGCCACTTGTGGCAGGCAACTTGAAAATAAACTCTTGAAAAAAGAGAGCAACCTCAAAAGCTTTGGTACTGTACTCTAGATTAAATACGTAGTGTGATATAAACCACAAAATTAGAGCTTGTGGAAAAGAACTAACTACACACAAAACCTCAGTTTCAATTAACATGAAGAATTGGCACTCTTCAGGGAAACAGGCAACCCTCGGAGCAGATCGCTTCGGATCACGGAGTGCCACCTCCTTGGGGTCATCTGTCATCTGAAAATGTGGAGGAGAGTAATTATAAGTACAATGGCAACAACAATAACAAACAACTGACTGAACACACACCCAATGAGAATGCTATTTCTATCCCCACTCTTCAGGCCTTTGATTAAATTGCACTATCATTGAGCTGCCATGCAGTGTTGATGATGAGTAAGCATGAAATCACAAGCTCTAGGTAGTTTACAACCTTGAGGTATTACTATCTATTAGGTAAAGCTTAATTGTACTTGTATTCTAAGAGTAAAAGCCCAGGAACAAGGCTATACTTCATGTACACTACGCCAATGAGGGAAATGCCTTCATAGAATAAGAGCACATGCAAACTATATATAGCCTCGTTCCCAGGCCTTCCGCACCTCCAGTTTTTGATCGCTTGCAGTATGCAAAAACGGAGGGGGAAGGCCTGGGGAATCTTCTCACATGATACGCGGCATGACCGTCATATGTTGTCACGCCTCAGATCAACAGTCGGAATCATGTACGAGACCGATCTTGCATTCTGTGCTACCTACGAAGATGGGACAAGCGCCAACTGAGACGAGCGTATGAAGCATACCCAGGCTACAAGGCATGACTCCAAAGGGCTGCCGGGTGACAAACCTGAAAATGCCCAGCTATGATGCAATCTTCCCGTGGACGGCACTATTTGGAGTTTCACCCCTTGTATCACAGCTATCCCTCAGCGGTTTTGCTTCGAACCTGGATATGTTTTACAGGTATAGGACCTACCTCTTCTCTGAAACTTGTTTCAGTTTTCTAGCTGCTCTGTAGCTGTGGATGGGAATGTAAATAAGCCACTGCGTCTAGAATCCGTGACGTCAGCTGTGCCACGTATCACGTGAGAAGATTCCCCAGGCCTTCCCCCTCCGTTTTTGCATACTGGAAGCGATCAAAAACTGGAGGTGTGGAAGGCCTGGAAACAAGGCTAAACTATATATGCATGGAATGTGCACAGAACACATACACTTCACCTTGCACTCCTCGTAAATGTACAGGATGGCATTATCGTTCCCCTTCCTCGAAAGAGCCTTGCACAACACAACCAGAGCCACCTTCTCGTCCTTCAAGTCATCACCTGCATATATAGGTAGAAGAATCACGTGTGCTTTCATTGCGGTATAACTATCCCACAGAATTACAATTAAATAGGTTGGACATACTCGCAACAACACATGTATTTCTGTATCAGCTCATTGAAGTACCTTCATAATCCTTCTCAGCCTGCATGACAGCGGTAGCAAGCTTTCCGGTTGATGCTCTGGAATACTCCAGAATAGCTGGAACCCATTTAGTCGTCCAGTCTCGCATAGCCATCTTTAAAACATCTTTTTTCTCAAGGATTAGGTCGATCTCCTGTTCAAGCTAGAGGTATTCAAAAACACTAGGGTTACACGAGTACAACTTGCCTGCATGCTAGCTACTCTTGTTGTAACAGTAGTAGTCCCAAGAACACATAATTATGCTCGCATGCAATATCTGTGCACACACATGGAGACGTGGGGAATTTACGGTGGTGCACTATGCATGTGCTAAGTATACTTGCTGGTCCTAGAAGCTTAAATCACAACTAACAAATAATATTATTGCCAGCGGAGTTTAGTGCTGATGACTATTGACCTTGCCAAGGTCAGCTTTCACACAAACTGAGTCCAAATGATATAGCTACACATACCACATATGGCTTTGTTAGCTCCTTAAACTGTAGGACAAGGCCATGAACACTGACATCATTCTCGGACAAGATTACTGCGCGACGGGCACAGTAAGTGTGGCAGGCCAATGTCAAAACAATTTCTTTGCGTGGTTTGCTCTTTTCAAGTTCCTTCTTCAGTTGCTCGACATTTCTTTCCACTGATACATCGTCATCTCCAAGATCTCTAATAGGGGGATAACGTGTTAACATCGGCGACACCTTGGGCCTTCCACGCTTCGGTTTCGGGGTATCTTCTCCATCAGAAGGCCTCTTTGTCCGAGATTTTAGGTTGTGCACTTTCTCAATGAGCTTTTTCTCCCACGATCCCTGCATGTATAGTTATGAGGAAGTTGCTGTTATACACATGGCAATGTATGATCCAGTAATTAAGTACTAGTTAGCGGCCCTGGGTTCTATATCACTACTGTGCCCATGTCTAATTGGAAGCAGTGATTAACTAGTTTGTGATGCTATGTAAGCTGTGGGGTCATTCATGTCACCAATCAAAATTATTCCTATGGCAACTATCAAAACTTGCCCTTGGGTGTGATTTAAAAAAAAGGCTTTCTTAAGTTAATTGGGTTAATCTGCACACCAAATGGTCATTAATTGGCATACCTGTGCCTTTGAACTTGTATGGTACCATGCACTTAGTATAATCAATACCAATGACTATCAATATATTAAGATTTTAACGTGTGTTTGTCTGTGTGTAACGGAAGTGGGATGTTCGTGGGGCGGGACTAGACTATAGTGACGCGCGACCTTCGTACTTTAATTTTTTTACTGAACCTCGAACTCCGCGAAGAATGTTCGAGAACATTGGGTCCGGGCATGGGCTGGAATCCAGCGGGGAGCAGCAGTCAAAGCGGACGTAATCGGGGAGCAGCAGTCGAAGCGGACGCAATCGGGGAGTAGCAGCCGAAGTGGACGCGATCGGGAGCAGCAGCTGAAGCGGATGCAAGCGGCGAGCAGCAGACGCAATCGGGGAGCAGCAGCGGAGGCAAAGGGGGAACAGCAGTTGAAGTGGATGCCGCAATCGGGCCCGGGAACAGCAGCTGAAGCGGACGCAATCGGGGAGCAGCTCTGCTGTCTGCACAGAAAGCTGTCCGGCGACGGATTACGCACGGTAGGCGAACGAGGGGAAAGTAGCTGAGCGAGCGAAGCGAGCTCAGCTACTTGTAAATGTATATTATTCTCTCCAATTTCTTTTGCTCAAATGCTTAAAGTTGGACATCAAATGTTCATACACCATGTTAGTAACTTACATAGCCAGAGACTTTCTCCCCCGTATCCTGCATAAATGGATATTTTGCTACTAGCTTTTTGGCCACCAAAGTGCAGAAGTCCTTCTGTGGTTTGGGGTCATAGCAAAACATTTGCGTCGCAACCACTCGAACAATTTCATTTCGAATAGGTGGGGTCAAAGCCCGCCTTTGTTCTTCCTCAGTGGTCTGTTGTAGACAGGCCATGATAGATGGAGGCCACGAATCTGGGATAGAGAACTTGCGCTTACTCACTACAGTTGCTGATGATGATGATGCCAAAGATGCTGTGTCGTCACAGTCACTGTAGCTAGGAGGGGAAAATGTACGTGAACGGGGCGAAAAGGGGCCCGGAGAGATAACCTCACGTTCACTGGAACAACCGTGCAGGGAGCTGATTGTGAGAGTGGGACTCGGTGGTATGTCTGCAGACAAAGGACTAGCAAGGAGTGCCTGGCAAACGTTCTGTAAATGACAAGATAAATGCAATTTTTCACCAACCAGACACATAATAATTATATTGAAATTTATCACAGAAGCAATGTGACCAAACTCTTTCTTATCTACAGAAATCAACATCGGACATATAGATACCATGTACTAAGAATCCAGAATTAGCATAGCTGCTACTCTAGTTAGCTAATTACACTACCACGCTGTCCCTCAACTAAAATGATATGGTGGAGCATGCTAGCATACCTTTTGGAGTCGCAAAAGTTTCTTGACAACTCCGAGCTTCGACACCATGGACTTTATATCACTTTCCGACAAGTCCAAGAAAGCTTGTCCATCAATCTCATTATCTGCAGGACAATGCAAGCCATCTTTAGTCAATTTCCCAGAAATCAGTTAGCTACGTATTCAAGCATGGCTAGGCTTGGGGGCCAGACAGGTTCTAATTGCTTCCGGGTACGTTCTTTCTACATGATCCCCTGTGCTATCGCATACAAAAAGTAGCACCATACCTTCAAATTCACTGCAAATGTCTTCAGCTATGCCTTCTTTCTTCAGATAGAGCGCCACATCTACGGAATCCTTCGCTGTGAAATCCAAAGTACCGTCATCTCCCCCACTTGCCATTCTGACTGCCTCGAATACCACACCAGCTGACAGACGTCGTGAGTTCTGGAGATCTCCACTCCCAGCAGAATGGTGCGTGCTCTGACAAGACTTCAAGATTCAAACAAGATTCAGCACGTTCAAGATTCAAACAAGATTCAGCACGTTTCAGGGTCACGTGTGGAGCACGAGATGACATTCACTTAGGACATAGCCTCGTTCCCAGACCGTTTGAAGGTTTCTCAAGTACATGGCTGGGAACGAGGCGGACTAGCTAGCTAGCTATGGCTACCGACGTTATGGATTGCCCGTTGTGTGGATCTCCATCTCTTAACTTCAGGCTTTACGTGAGCCACCTTCGACTGGTGCACGCAAAGGACCAATGCTTCAACATTATGTGTGGAGTGGATGCTTGCAGAGAGGTATTCAGAACATTTTCAGCCTTCAACAGTCACGTTTACCGTCATCACCGAAATAGGTTTGGAACTGGTGTTGATGACTCTGTCGCAACAGCCGCTGAACAAAGGCCAGCCCCATCCTTAGTGATGCCAATGGAGGCGTTTTTATCTGACACAGAGCAACACTGCGCCCTTGCTGGTGATAGCGACGATGAACTTGGTAGCTCCCCTGTGGTCGAAAAGCCTGACACGAACTGCCAATACTTGCAGGCAGTTACGTCTGCTAAATTTCTGCTCAAACTTAGGGAAGGGCGCCAAGTTTCTCAAGTTGCTATTGCCGATGTTACAACTGGGTGCAAGACTTTATGCAAGCAGGCAGTTGATGTGTTGAAGCAGGGCATTGAGACAAGTCTGGCAAAAGCTGGAATTAACATTGAAAGTATTCCAGGCTTAACAGATGTACTAAACTGTGATCCAGACCCATTTGTATGCGTTGACACGAACTATCGCTTTGAGAAATTCTGTGTTGAGAACCTTGGATGCTTAGTGAGTCATGTCCACACATACATGTATACATGCATGCATGCATGCACACACACACGTTCATGCACTCACAACTTTATTTTGTTGGGGGTGTACGTTATATGGGCAAGAGTATGCATGTGCATGCATGCATAGCAGTGAAATTAATACCCTCTTAATTGGTATTGCATGCATGGTGAGTAATTAGTAGTGCATGGGAGCTGTGTTATAGTTAATGCATGCTAACACCTAATTTTGGTATTGACTCTTATCTATATAATATATGTCTTTATCTGTTCATATAGGAAGCAACAGAAATTCGTTTTGGAGAGGCATATTATGTGAATCGTTTCAGTGGCCCCAAGCGCAGGAAGGTCAGTCAGACTGACAAATTCTACTATGTACCTATACTGGATAGCCTAAGAGGACTCCTAGAACTTGATGACTTTCAGGCTGAGGTAATGAACCCCCACATACATAGTTCAAGCGATCGTTTGGGAGACTTCTGTGATGGCTCTTTGTTTCAAACCCATCCCATGTTCAGCTCGGATCCATATGCTTTACAGGTGATTCCCTATTACGATGAATTGGAGGTTGTGAACCCCATTGGTTCGTATGTGAAAAAGCACAAGTTAGGATGCCTGTTCTTCTTCCTTGGTAATGTTAGGCCTCAATATCGATCTACATTCAAGGCAATCCATCTTGTTGCTGTGGCACGGAGTCAGGATATAAATAAATATGGCATTGACATGTTTTTATTGCCTTTTGTTGAGGACCTCAAAGTACTCTACTGCGATGGGATAACTGTGTCAGTCGGTGGAGAACAGCACACATTTTACGGAGCAGTGCTAGCCTTTCTAGCTGACACTCTAGCTGCTCATTGTCTAGGTGGCTTCAAGGAGAGTATGTCATTTGCTTTACGGGTGTGCCGATCATGCATGACCACCACACAACAGATGAAAGCAGCCTTTGTGGAAAGTAGCTGCACTTTAAGGACTCCAGAAACGTACTTAGAACAGTGTTTGTTGTTAACAGGTCCCCTCTGTAATCATTATTCCACGACGTTTGGAATTAACAGGTTGTCGATACTTGAGGAACTCCCAGGCTTTTCAGTTATCAATGGTCTTCCCCACGACATAATGCATGATTTGTTTGAAGGTGTCGTCCCTTACGAACTAAAGCTCCTAATCCGTTACTGTGTTCAAGCAAAGTACTTTACGATTGGGCAACTTAACCAAAGAATCGAGGCATATGACTTTGGTAGCAACAGACCGACTTTGATTGATCCCAGACTGGCCAACAATCCCATTGCCAAGATTAGGCAGTCTGCATCCCAGATGATGGCACTTAGTCAAGAGTTCCCATTCTTAATTGGTGACACAATTCCACTTGAAGATGAACACTGGCATTCATTTCTTGTTCTTCTCAAGATTTGCAGCATATCGCTCTCACCAGTATGCACTCATGACACTACTGCTTATCTTCGGGTACTGATTGAGGAAAAGCTTCATGATTTTCAACGGTTGTACCCTGGGGAAACTGTGATACCAAAGCAACACTACATGGTACACTATCCCTCTCAAATTGAGCGACTCGGCCCATTAATCCAGTCTTGGAACATGAGACAGGAATCAAAGCTAAGTTTTGTCAAGAGAGTTTCCAGGCGTAGCAACTATAAAAATGTGTGCAAAACTGTTGCTAAAAAGCATCAGTTTTGGCTGTGTCATCAGATTCAGTCCGATCCACATCTACTTATGCCAAAATTTGAGATGAGCAAGAAAGCCCTGACTTGCAGCTTAAGTGATGAGGACGAATATGTCCAACATGAACTTGTGCGTCTCATTCCGAATCTACCCCTGGATTCACTTATACAGCACCCTAATTGGGTGGACTTGCAGAGCTCACATTTATGTAAAGGAGTGTACGTTTTACTAGAATATGACCTTGTAAGGCCTACTTTTGGCAAAGTATGTGATATAGTGTGCGTCGAACGTACAGTTGTATTGTGTGTACAGAAATACTATGGACACATCTTCAACACTCACTATAACTCATTTGAAATCACCACTCATGGTGGTATTTTTGCAGTAAGTGTTGATGTGCTCAATGATCACCGTCCTCTTAGAACAAGACAGACTTTTGTATCATCTGATAAATCTATATTTGTATCTTTGCCATATGTATATTAACAAGAGTTCATAATGTAGACACATACAAGATTAAATGAAAGTTTTGTCTTCGTCCTTCAATGTGCACTGCTTTTCACCAGTCCTCATAGCAACACCTGCACAAGTAATGTGAAATATACATGTATGAAGCAATAATGTATACATGCAGCTTGCTAAATCTTAATGATGTGTATTCTGACAGCCACCACTGACAAAAGAGCTAGAGAGGTGTGGTGTGCATCATGTGCATGTGAGCAAACAAACATCTTGTTCAATCTTATATCATACTACACATTAATAATAAGTTAGGGGTTAAAATATTCTTGTCATTTGTTCTAATGCTGCAAGGTTAAATTAATCTATTACTTTGATTTAAAATGACATTAATAGCTGATCGTTTCTATCAAATCTTGTTGACTTTACATTGTTATTTGTTTTAAATATTTAGAGTTAAGTAAATTAATCTTTATTGTTCAACTTACGTTAGAAAATATTTATTATTACTGCTGTTAATTATAATAAATGAATAAATTATTAAAAATATTCTTGTCATTTGTTCTAATGCTGCAAGGTTAAATTAATCTATTACTTTGATTTTAAATGACATTAATAGCTGATCGTTTCTATCAAATCTTGTTGACTTTACATTGTTATTTTGTTTTAAATATTTAGAGTTAAATAAATTAATCTTTATTGTTTAACTTACTTTAGAAAATGTTTATTATTACTGCTGTTAATTATAATAAATGAATATATTATTTTAACCATGTTAAGTCTAAGTAAATTAGCTTTAGTAAACATGTCGCACTTTAATTTGGTTAATATAACACGCAATAATTATTTTTACACAACATTTTTTGTAGTGTACCACAACATACTACATGTATTGCATACATGCCAAATTTCATAATTATTGAACAGCAGCAGAATGCTTAACCCTTTAAGTCCCATTGACGTCTATAGACGTCATTTAGACCCTATGCACTTGTAGGGCTTCTCGTCAGTCCAAAAAGAGACCAAAAAGGCTTCAGTGGGCCTAGAGACAACTTTGAGGGACGAACCCCAAAATTTAGTCAGATTTCGGCGCCCACCCCCCACTAAATGTAGAAGTGGAGGGTATCGAAAGGGGGGGGATTTCGGCGCCCACCCCCCACTAAATGTAGAAGTGGAGGGTATCGAAAGGGGGGGCGGCCCCCCCTTCGCATGTCGTGGGTGTTTTTGATTTTAATGAGATTCATTGGCCCGAGGATTTTTGATTTGAATGATATTCATAGACCCCACCCAAGGCCTCAAGAAAACATGCAAATTGGTGGTGTAAGGGGTGCCATCAGGCCCAAGTTTAGGGAAATGCTGGGCGAAAATCCGGCTGACATCCACCTTTGACCTCCGATTGCTGGGCTTGTGGGGGTCATGAATATCATTAATGGTATTGCCAGAGGGGTCTCTCCATGTGTGCAGGCCCCACCAAGTTTGGCCACTGAGGAGCGAATGCTGTGGGAAAGGAGTACCTACGAAAGTGGTGTGCGCTGAATGCATGAAAATGTGTTGTCTTGGTGGCAGTTAAAGGGTTAAAGTAGAGCACTGCCAATGTGCAGCGTGGTATAGCTACAAACACATGCTTCACAAGCGCTAATTAGAGCACAATAGTATAGCATCTCAAAACGTGCCATGTAAAATGTCTGTAGCTAGCTATCATGCTGATACAGTAACTTGCGCTTGACACACACCTCACCTCATAGCACTATGATCCTCTGTATAGGGATTGTGACCATGGATGCTGAGGCTGTGGAGGTTAGTCTATACACCCGCAATTTCTTGTGTTCAGGAAGTTGGCCTACCCCTACTGAGCAAGAGAAACTTTTTGCTCTAGCTTTGGAAGAGCAAATTTTTTTCTCTTTCTCAGTTGGGGTAGGCCAACTTAATTCCTGAACACGAGAGGGTGGGACACGGGGAGATGGGTGGGTGCATCCAAATACAGCATGGCCATGTCTGGGCTTGGTTATGAGAATTCGAAGCCATATTGGTGGAGCTGCATGGTGCATGGGGAATTTCTCTGCTCCTTTGCACAAACGGGCTGAGAATCACACCTGACCATGCACTATAGCCAATAGTATAAGACAAGTGGAGCTGATTAATATTACAAATGGTAATTAATAAAGCAAAGCTATCAACTTTTGGGATCCTCCCAGAGACAAGTGATCAGTAAGCTAAGTTTTCAGTGGCTGGGTTGTATGCTCTGACATGAAAGTGCATCAACTACTTCAGTCAGTTGCGTGGCTATTGTATGAGCCAACTATATGTGTGGAGGACTGAGTTGGACTATGACTATTAGGTATTGTATTGGTATTGATTTGTGCTAGTTGTTTGTTTGTGGTTGTCTGTATGTCCTTACTTGGTATGTGCATTTAGCCTCATTTTTGTATGCACTGCGCCCTATGCATTCCCTCTCTGACATGAAAGTGCATCAACTTCAGTCAGTTGTGTGGCTATTGCTATAGTGCTATTAGGAGGATGAGCCAACTAGCTACTATGGCAAAGGGTTAAACATTTCAATAGTACACAGTGTCTACTATTGAAATGTTTAACTCTTTGGATGATGGCAAATGCCGTCTTGAGCTCCCATAAGCCCATCACAATATTAATACTAGGCGTAATAGCTATAGGGTTTGCTTCCTTTAAATTGTTTCTTACGGTTGGCAAAAGTTAATTAAAGTGGAGCCCTCACTGGCTAGTGCAATAAAAGAGCTTCTGAATCACTAAAGTTAGAGCACGATAAATTAATGCGGAATGTATGCATGGGATGCCTTTGCCACAGTGGTTACTGCCCTGATTCTAAAACTGCGATCTCCATAATTATAGGCTGATTCCCAGTCCCAATGGCCTGGAGGGAGGGGTTGTCAAATGCTCTCCCTTGTCTATTATATCCTATGTCGGAAATATGTAATGGCCCTTGCAATTGCTTTGTATCCCTTACTGCTCAGTAGGCCATAAATGCTACCACTGAACATAACTCATTGATCCCCTGTATGCCCAATGAACTTATTGCCAGCATGAAACTGTTCTGTTGACACAAATAAACAATGCAATCATGTAGCCAAATATCATGTTGCTGACCTGTTGGCACAAATATCTCCAATTCGAAAAAAAGCCCACAGTTGCAAGCCACTGTATGTATAAACCCATGACTTTGGAGACCACAAACCTCAGATCTAGGGAAGTATAATATTATATAGCTGGCTTTCGGAAGAGGGGGGGGGGGGGGGGGGGGGGGGTCAGCATAGTTTGTCCAAAGCTCATTTCCTATACACTCCATTTTCCACCACTGTGAGCTTATCACTGTAAAATGAGAAGGGTTGTTTTAACCAGGCTGTGGCCACCTCAGTTGCATCTCAGTGCCTCCTTGGTGATCAAGGAATGAGCACACAAGTGCAACCTACTTTGATCTTGTTAGCTATTGGATAGGAAATCCTAGTAATTAGGCCTGTTAAGATATCCTAGGTCAGGTTTCTTATAGAAGTGTATGCAGCTGCTCTTCCAAACAATGTGCATTCAAGCAGATCATTTACACTGCTTGACCACTATAGGTCCTCCAACAGACATACAGATGGGTAGCTAAGTCACGTACCTATAATCTATAAGTGAAGCTACGCAACATTTGTGGCTGTGGGTACATTCTTTGACCACCACAGTGGAGGAGGCACTGAGATGCAACTATGGTGACCAGAGCCTGCATAGTTAAAACAACCCTTTTCCTTTTACAGTGCAGGCATTCATGTGTACTGCATCGGTTTGTGTAGGCCCTTAGCATTTTGTGCATGATGATTAGCTGCCAAGTGTGTCTTGATTATTTATCTGCAAGCTAAGGCATTGTTAGCTACAAAGATGTGGTGGGTGTTTGGGAGATATGTTTGACGAAAAAGAGAGGCAACTGCAAGGCTACGACATTCCAACTGCCTGACATAATAAGACAGAATGAACGGCAAATAAGTAAAATGCACTATGCTGTGGCTCAGCTAGTGTTGGTGGTAGCACTGGTTGTTTCAGTGGTAATAATATCCATACCCTTACACTGCCTAGCTTCCTCACACAGCAAACGCTATATACTAAAAGTAATCAAAAATGTAACAGGATGTAGGGATACCAGAACGGCAAAAAGTAAGGAAACAAGGTAGGGATGATCACACAAAACAGTGAAGTACAGTCAAACCTCCGATAGTGGACCCTCCGAGATAGGGACACAATATAATAAACCTCTCTACAAAGGACACTTTTCAAGGTCCCAAATAATTGGTTTGCCTATGGTTCTAATACATTTTGAACCTCCGAGAAGAGGACAACCTCTCTACAAAGGACAAAAGACTTGAATTTATATTGTTCCCAAAGTGTCCTTTGTTCGGAGGTTTGACTGTTTACGATCCCCCTACAGAGATCTTTTTCCATATACGTGTATAATGAAGAAAGATATGTAAGGGGGATTGTATACTTCACTGTTTTGTGTGATCATCCTTACCTTGTTTCCTTACTTTTTGCCGTTCTGGTATCCCTACATCCTGTTACATTACATTTTCATTTTATTACTTGTTTATGTCCTTCTTTTTTAGCAGCAGGCACATGTTTGAGCTGAAATTTGCCATCACAGAGGTTGTGAAAAAGCAATGGGTCGTTGCACTGCTCCGTTGAAAATGCTGCTGTTTCGTGCGAAAACCATCATGAGAGATTGAGGCAACGTTGAGCTAAGTTGTCTGAAGAAGAAGAAGAAAGAGAAACAATTTGCCCGTTTGCGAGTGCCTGCTTTGGTACTTTCGCGATGGTTTTTCGCGACGCTGGGAGTCTTGTTGGACATGAAAACACTCGAAGATGACTGGTATGTTGTTATAAAGTGTACCGTTTCTGAGATTTGGAGAGATTTTTTTGTATTAGCATATATTGCGTGTCTGTCGTATCCTTACATATAGAGTCTACCGACTCTATGACAATCCCTGGAATATATTTCTCCTGTTCCACCACCTTGCCTTTCCATGCTAACTGTATGGAACCACTCTGAAATTTCCCCTAGTAGGCAAAATTAGGCCAAATTCCCAATGCTATGGTGTCAAAGAGAATACCCCAAAAGACCAAGCATCATGTTGATCCTTCGCATTCATCTGCAAGGGGAACTCCGCATGCCTGGCTCATCATATCACAGTTAAATTGCAGTCTGCTTGACACAATATATACAACACCAGGATTATCCATGCCATGGTCTTATGATAATCCATTGCACTGTAATTGCACCGGCAATTGCCTTAATGGCATTCGCACAATCATATTTTGCCCTGCTGTTTCATGCCCAACAGAGCTATAGGTCCTCTGGGTGGACTCGTACAAAACTGTAACCACTTTTAGCAATGCAGAGAACACATCTCCTTTTGAATGCTATCACTGGCTCCTTTCGGACTTTAAAAATCCAAGATTGTCACTCCAAACATACTAATTTGTACCCCAGATGTTTTCCCTAATATGAATCCCGGCAGTCAGCCCATTTTTCTTGCAGGAATGCAAATTCAGATGCCTATATCTTGCAGCCACCCTCTCAAAGCCTATATAGAATCCCTGCTACTTGACCTGCAAGATGCCGGTTTCTGTTCCCAGAAAGGTTCATTATTATTAATAACCGGACCTCTATATGCATGTCCATTTCCGGAAATCATAGCTGTAATGTGACACATAAAAACAGAATAATTCTAGCAAGGATGGGGCAGTCACAAGTTGTACAAAAGAACCCTAAGACCCCTAAAAGTGGTATTAAAGACATTATAGTACTGCATTATTCTTGTCGAATAACGCCACATGGTGGCCATTTTGGAAACCGCCCACCACGGCTGACGCAGGCACAATTTCACATGCCTCAATATCTGAAAATGTTCACAGTATATTAATCTATATGTGTACCAATTTTGGTGCTTTTATCAAAAAGTGAACGATTGGTTTGATATGCTGCTGCACTACTATAGCATCTAGATAATATACCTTCGGTATAATTTTGCCATGCTATCATGCTGATCCTCATATAGAGAAGCCATAGAAGAGCAGACAGACTTTTGATTTAATTGAACAAAAGGGGCAGCGTCTCAGGGTCTGTAAGGGGCTAAGATTGGCCAGAGATACTGCTTGCACATTTCACATGCACATGCATCACTACAATAACACTTAGTTAAAACAACCCATGGAGTGCCTTAGTGCAGTAGCTACACTGCATGCAGTTTCTCATGTTAGCTAGTCCTTAATTGTTGCAATGTCATAAGTGTGAGGAGTTGAGGCCCGTAATATCATATGTGAATGCATCAAGTAGAAATGGAACACTAATGTGGGGAATTGTCCAAATTGTGTTTCTCATACACCCCCTTTGAAAAAAATGCCTCAAATTTCTAAATTCAGAACCTTCCAAAACACATTTTGCAAGGACTGCTACTTTGGAGGGTGCTAACTGGGATTTGTGCCTAATGTTCCATTTTTACTTGATGTGTTCACATACATACCAAGTATTGCATATTGAAATGATATACATTTAATTCGTAATTCAATTTTGTTCATGTGCTATCATGGTATGTCTTAGATGTATGTCACATCATATGTAGGAGTAAAGGCTGTGTGACATCATTTTCATGTGTGATATTATAACGTTTTCACACCACATCATTGGTGTACACAAAGCATCAATACAGTCACATAGCTAGGTAGTTTCTATAATTGGGATGATGCTTGAGGAAATACTTGACTTCTACATAGCTGTGACATGTCGAATGTGACTTTTGTTTATATTTTGCAGCGAGGGCTAAGAACCTGGGTCACATTAAGTTTGAGATCTTACCTCCCAGGTTTAGCTACAATTCATAGTAGTTTGTAATGATGAGTGAACAGTGTACTGTATCATCAACAACTATCAATATAGTAGTACGTTACCAGTTCTGTTAATTATAGCATGGCAACGAGGGCTGTATGCCAGATATTGGCATGCAGCCTGTGTCATGCCATCAATATAATTTATATTGCATGAGCGTTGATATTGGCACTGCTCTGACGTCACAGCTGTGCCACATTCCAGACGATTGGCGTGCCAGCATCCTTTGAACTTGTAGGGTATCATGCAATAAGCACCTGTAGTTACCATCACTGAGGTTACCTCAGTTACCTAAAGTCAGCTAGTCTATAGCTAGCTATCGTAGTAGTAGTCTCGGTCCCAGACCCAAACCAATCCCAGCACAGGGTTGGTTTGGGTCGAGACTATCATAGTAGCTACCAGCTGTAATTATGTCAATATGAATTGACCAGTTTCCGCTAGGCCATTTCTCCACTTGAAACATTAATTATGTAGTTGCATGTTTGCACCATGGGTGAGCTGAGAAGCTGAAAAGCCATCACGTGGATGTCCTCTGCAGTAGTATGGCAAGCAGCTGCAGAGGGATGAAGGTGTGCCGACAGGGAAGTCATTTGTACAATAGGGCCGGGTTGGCTCAGGGATGATCACAAGGACAGGCTACATGCGTAAGCATGCAATACAGGGAACTAAAGTCAATGTTGAGATGATATAATTATACTAGCTACCAGTTAACGAATCATTGCAAGTGACAATTAAAGAGCACCAGGACAACCATAGCTAGTATAGCGAAGGCAAGTGGAGCTGAGTAAAGGAAAAGCAAAACAAAAGCTATACCCTTTGGGATCCTCTGGTCTGGAGACAAAGCAAATTTTACATTACCGGCCTTCCCTCCTTCATATAAAACAACAGTCACTTGTGTAGCTTTTATTCTGGTAGTGCTATCACTGTACACTGCGTTGAGCCACCAATATGGGTTCCTATCATTCCTTTGCACAAAATGAGAATGGACTGATGCATTATGCCTGCAGATTATGTATGATATACACCTTATGTTCACACACACTGTATAATCAACTAGCTAGTACATAATGGTCTCATGTTGTGTACCTATGACATGCACATAGCAAAAATGAAGTGGTTGTTCCAACCACAGAGTGTTTACGTAGCCTCGTTCCCAGGCCTTCCACACCTCCAGTTTTTGATCACTTGCAGTATGCAAGCGATCAAAAACTGGAGATGTGGAAGGCCTGGGAACGAGGCTAGTGTTTACGATGATCTGAAGGTTATACGTTGTTATCATGCAGAGGTTCTGCATGAGAGGAGGCTGGCCCAGATTATCTTACAAGAGTTGCAACCAGATCTTAACCACTTACAACTTTGAAATGCAGTTGTGGTGACCATGCAGATGGTCAGTGAGATGATCTGGGCCAGTTGCCTCACAAGGTGTAATATCCAATTAATCTGTATAACTGTCATAACCACTGAATCGGCAGCAGTTGCCTGTCTGGTCTGCAACCAAGGTAACCACAGTGTGGTTAAGACGGTAACCGTTAAGACAACCAATCTGTTTGAGTGGGTTGCCATTGTTTTGTTCAGCAGTCATCACAAATTCTGACCTCATGTCATGCACTGCCTGCACATAATAATATTATGACAAATACTTTGCCATACAGACCAGAGCACTTAAAATCCTTTAGTAGCTCAGTAGAACACACTGTCAGAGTCTGCTTGACAAATAATTATTCAAAAGCATTCATAAAATTTTGGTGCATGATATCAAGTTCATGGTTGGAAGTAGCTAGCTACTATAACAGTGCAGTTTGTGGTACCAGCGGCAGGCTATACCTACTATATAGCTAGCTGTTTTGTTTGGCTGTGGCTAAGGGTTCATAACCAAACTGCAACCTACCAATGGCCAGGTGAATGCAACCATTGGTAGATACATGACATTGTAGCTAATTATAAGTGATCTCGGCTTCACAGTCGATGGTGCCATGCATTGCATATTTTTATTTTTACTCATTCTCCCTTTTGAGGCATTTTGCGAGCAACATGGGCACTAGTTGGCATGCCTCAGCAGTGGTAATACAACACATAATATGCCACTACCCTGAGCTAAGTTGTTTGTCCCCCGATAGCAAGGGTGCATGAGCATTTGGGTAAAGCCTTATGTAATCAGTGTTTGAACCTGACCTCAGTGCCGAGTTTTTAATAATTTTGCAGGTCACGGAAGCAAGGATACAAAAATAGCAACAATTATTGCTAACATAAAATTGCTGTGCTGCTTCTGTATGGCGAAGTGTATCAAGGTACCATGCAGTACAAAATTTTGACCGGCAAGGCTGGGTATAAGGTTTGCTTTTCTTGGAAAAGCCATTGAAGTAAAATAGAATAACAGGTAGGAAAACAAGAACAATCCATCAATCTTTAGAATTGACAGGTTTCATTCATTTTGCCTTTAACTAATTATTCACATAAAAACTTTAATGCAGAACGTGAATTAACTACCAATTTGAAATATGCAGTCAGTAGCTAGTCTGTGATACAACCACCTACAAGCTATAATACGTTCCAAGCATCAGAGGTAAGACGTAAGCCTATTAGCCACCAAAATCATAAGGTGCCTACCTCCTGTGTCTTGGGAACTAATCTCTTCCGCATCCGTTAATTTTGTCACCAATCATTAACTCTGATGAAATTCCTTTCACCGGATGCGGGAATGGCCTATTTCGTGCGGGCTCTTCCCAATTCCGTTGGTCGACTATGGCAGCTCAAGTTCACTGGGAACGTACGCGACTTCTTCTGTTAGCTGTTTGTTTGCCAATATTTTTTGCAATTGCGCACGCCGAGATCCCAGTCTTACAGCTCCTGGCTCTCGTGCCCCTCCGACAAACAGCAGGGCTGGCCCCTAGGCCGCCCTACCACAGAGGAGAGGAGTTGATTTCAGTTGCACAACTGGCAGTGGAGAAGATAAACATGAGAAATGACATCCTTCCTGGCTATAGTCTGGAGCTAGTCCCAGCGAATACAGAGACTTGCAATCAGAGCCTGGTAACAGAAGCACCAGTGAACTTTGTGAGACATGTGACAAGTGGAGATTTGAAGATAGTAGGGGTGGTGGGGTTGGTCTGTTCCACAGTCACCCAGGCCATCTCCCCTCTTGCAGGAAGGCCAGGAATAGACCTCCTCCAGATTTCAGCAGGTGCAACCTCTCCAGTGTTCTCTAGTAAAGAAGAGTATCCACGACTCTACAGAATGACATCATCTTCAGCCGTCTACAGTGACGCTGTTCTGGCCTTGATGGCCACATTCCAGTGGAGAAGAATTGGTGTGGTTCAAGACTCCATCCTGATGCAACACATAACAGCTGCAAATGACTTTGTGGCGAAAGTCGAGCAAAGAGTTGAGTATGAACTTGTGTTCTTGGGAGATGCCTCCCCAACATTTCCTACCTCTCCCATTCAGAGCCTTGTAAGAAAGAGAGCAAAATTAGTATATGCCTCCATAACAGCATCTGAAGCTTGCGAGCTACTGTGTGAGTCGTACAAGCTACAGACAGGCCTTCATCACTGGCTTGGATTTGTGTGGATATTTCATGACCTTAGCCTGGAAGACCTGATGAATGGTACAGAGAAATGTACTAATGAAGAAATTCTAAGGGCACTGGATGGCGCATTCCTGCTGCAGTACAGGTTTGAACCCAACCCTAATACAACCTTGGTTTCAGGACAAACCTACAGTGAGTACCTCATGGAACTGCAACATCGTCTTGGAAGGACATGGCAGAACCAACACGCCAACTCAATGCATGATTCTGTCTGGGCATTTGCACTGGCACTGAACAATTCATTGTCTGAAGAATTTGAGAATGCTAGTGAGTCCATACTAGTAGAAAGAAATCTCAGAAGTGTAAATTTCTCTGGTGCCCTTGGGAGGGTTGCTTTCAATGGAGATAGGGAGGTGGTGACTGAAGTGGATATTCATCATGTCAGAGGAAGTGAAGCGATTTATGCCGGGCACTACAATCCACTCACTGGAAATTTGACCATCCAGTTGTCTCCAGGAAGGATTCCAATGGATGACTTTGAAGATGTTGTGCTACTAATCCCGTTAGCTCTCCCTATAGTAACGCTTGTCATTGCAGCAGCTCTACTTGTCTTCACTACAGTTGTCCTGGTGCTCTTTATCTGCTACTGGAATAAACCATCAATTAAAGCCACCAGCCCATATCTGAGTGCCCTCATACTAACAGGCTGCTACATGCTATACATAGGGGATTTGATTTCAGGTGCAAGAGAGATTTCAGATCCAAAACTCTTTGGGCCAATATGTCAGGCAGAGATATGGTTTACTGCAATAGGAGTGCAACTGATTTACTCAACCTTGTTTATGAGACTGCTTCGTATCTATCGAATCTTTTTCTTCATATTTGCTAAGCATGGAAAGTTTTGGTCTGATCAAGTAATGATTGCAACAAGTTTTGTCCCTGTGTCCATTACCATCCTCCTACTGATACTGTGGTTTGTACTGGATCCAGTTCCTACAGGTTACGCTGTACCTGTAAGTGAACAAATGAGTGAGTTCCCACGTGTCGCAGTTTTCTGTGGAGGAACCTATGGTGTTTGGGCAGCAGCCATAACGTTTGGAGTGAATGGATTCACTATTATAGCCGTAGCAGTTCTTGCAACTCTCACAAGGAAGGTCCAGATCATTAGCTTCAAAGACAGTAAGCAAGTGAATCTTTTTGTGTTTTCAACTGTGGTCTGCCTGTGTACCTGGTTCCCATACGCCCTAACATTTGTTATTGTCATTCCCATACCTGAGGCTGGCTACTCTTTCAGTGTGTTCCCCTACCTGTTAATTCCGTTACTCTGCAAAGTATTTTTGTTCGTTCCAAAGATCTGGTCATCAAGGCACGAAAAACGTACGATTAGGAGGAAATCCAACACATCTACGACTTTGCAAAGAAGAAATCACATTAGGCTAGTTTTACGCAGTAGTCTGTCATCACCGTCGCAATCTTCCCCTTCTGTAGTTCTGCAGCCATCAATTGGTCCCAATTAGGCTCATGCCGGAATCTTGATCTCGATCCCTGTCACAAATATTCTTCAGTAGCTATTTAGTGTCTGTATTCATTGGACAGGAGAGCCTTTCTGTAATTTGTGTGCTTACCTTTGTATTGTATTTTTCTGTATGTATAAGGCACTAAGAATTTGCTTTGATGATTGATGGTCTCCACTAAAGGTTGGGGCTGAATTCTTGTGTGTACACATGATAGAGTTGGTTTGTATGGCTGCAGCTAGCTCTGTTTGGGAATAGACTGCATCTTCTGTCACAAAGCAATACAGAGAGCATTTATGATTGATCTGCGATGGCCTATAGGCCTTCATGCAACAGCTTACCGATGCTAAGCGCTGCAACTCTGCATGCTTCTGTAGCTTTTTCATCCTTGGCACAATGATGACACCAGGAACCTTAGGTGAGAGTGTTACTATAATATTGTCTTGAAACCCTGACCAATTTAGTTGCTGCCCATTAATTTTAGTTATATGTATTATAAATGCTCATACCACAACAATTAAAATATCTCTGTTTGTGTATGTATGCACAAACCCATGTAATCATACTTGAAACTCAGCCAGCTGTCCCATTTATATATAGTTATGGGGTGCATACAGTATAATGTGCCTATATATTTTGCATAAAATTCTGAAACGTAATAAATTATGTGCATAACTGATCCCGATACAATTATGAGAGTCCATTGTCATTTCTGATAAGGAAAATGGTGATGGCGCTTAATGACGAAAGTAGGGTTTACCACTTGAGTGAGATAGTAATTCCTTTTGTTCCGGCCAGGTTTGAATTGTGCCAATGCTCTCTAATGCCAAAAAATTAGGCTAGTTCGATAAACAGTTGACCAATTTTCTGCCCTTTTGTATTGCATTTTAAGGCCTCTCTCTATGGTTTTCAAAGGCCTGGGCTAATTTGAAACAACCTGCATGCCCTTTATTCTGTATGTACACTTGTGAACGGATGGCAATAATCACTGAAAACTCAGTAGGCTTGTGCCACTTATGTGTAAGTGTTTGAAGTTACGTATATAGTTGCTGACGAACTGTTGCTCCACCAATCATTGCACAATGCCACCAATCATTGCACAATGATTGGGGGAGCAACAGGTTGGAGTGGTACATCAGTAAAGGATACGTCAAATGTGACGCACGGATTAACCTAGTATATACCTAAGCAGAGAAGATACTCCTATATCACTTGTTTACGCATGTACATCATGGAGGTGTGGCACATTAGTTAGTGCTTGTTTAGGGTAGTAGGGCCGAGAGCTTTTAGAGGTGATGTAATATGCCAATGGATTACATATCTGGTTAAATGAACCAAACAATGGATGTGTTAGTTATAATATTATAGCAGGTAGAACAATGGATGCAGAACTAACCGGCAGAACCATGTATGCACATGCATACTGCTATCTACTTCAGGTGATAGACAACTGTCCTCCTTCCTTCCAACTGTCTTCCTTAATTTATTGTTCTCGAAGGAATCTGAGGAGTGACTCTTTGGAATGGTGGATAATAAACATGTTTGTCCATTCACTTCAAGGTTTCTAGCTAAACGTGGGCTGAGAGGATAGGTTAAATTAACCAAATAACGGATAGATTATCTGCATAACCAACCGGAGAGTATGCCGTATATACTATCATCAGCATGTGTGGCCTTGCTTTAGAGGATAGATATGAAGCTTGAAGGGGTGACTCTTTAAATTTGGAATGGTGGATGGTAAACATTAATTTGTCCACATTCTTCACGGTACTCTGGTTCCTTAGTTTACAGTGAGCTCGAGTTCACTGAACAACTAGACATTCGAACTTTCAAAACTGGCATTGTCAGGCACTCTGGGGAATTATAACACCATGGTCATCTGCATGGACGCATGCTATGGGTGGGTGACAATAGGGCCTTTTCCATTCACTCTGTCCCCCCCCCCCCCCCCCCCCCCCCCCCCCCCAATGTGCTTGTAATTGCAGTTTTTCGCTATAGATACATAACTCATCAATGCTCATTGAGGTCTTGGTACTGCTAAGCCTCAGTAAACATCCTGTGGTGTTTCCAAGTATACAGGAAATATCATATTACACAGGATGTCTTGATGCTCAAACAGATTTTGAACATTCCCTGTAGATTCCAGGTATAAACCCTCCATACATTGTAATGTGGGACGGATAAGCATTAGAATTCCAAACAGAAACAGTACAAATGAATCATTGTGTGTGGGTGAAATGCTAATACAATGTGGGATTGTACCAACTCGGTTGAGATACAAAATCATCATCTGGAAATAAGCTTACAGAGAGTACAAAGTTTTTCAACTTTCAAGTAGCTAGCTAGTTGTAGATGTGCCGATTCTCATGGGTATAATTATAAGCATTTCTGTGAGGTCAAGTAAGTGTTGCTAGCCTGCATCCAATTCCTTTGCAAGTTTATCCATGTTCGGTGTGTGATCAGATGAGAATTCCAAACTTGAGTGGTGTAGCTACTCAAGGTGGGGGCCGGGCGTAGCTACACATTTATATATTCCAAATAAGCCTTCGGTGTCGATACTAGCCTGATGAGTTGCCTTCCTTTTTTGCAGATGAGCGGACCAGCTGTAGTGACTGAACAGGCTAGGGTTCCTTCCCTTTAAGACCAACGTAGATTTGCACTCAGTTATAGGATTGAGTGTTGAGGGATTGCGGTCCACCCACTCGCTAACTTTGTCATTGTCCAATTGTAATTGGTGCAGGTCCTCTTGAGTTGATCAGCTGTACAGAAGCATGTGATCAGCACCTGCTGATCATGATAACCAAATAGATGACATAACTATAAGTAGCAGGGGCCTATATTGGACAGAGCCTTGTGGCCCTATTGAACAGAGCCTTCAGTGTGGATCTCCTGATAGGACAGTTGTGTTAGGAGATCTATCTCACTGTGGATTTACAGGTTGAAACCCCCACTAATTACCCCGTGCGCGCATGCGCGAAGTGGGGTTAAGCAATCGGTTTTGTCCGTCAGTTGTCTGTCAGTTGTCTGTCAGTTGTCTGTCAGTCAGCCGGAAAAAAATTGAAATCTCGCAACATACATTGCTAGACAATTGCTAAACCCGACAAAAAGATTGCAACAGAAAATTAAAAAGCGTTTGTGTACCTGATAGCTACCATACTGCTTGAATTCGTTGCATACTCCAGCTCTTTCTTATTAAACGTCGGCCGTTTTTGCGGTCTGCAATTCAAATAGGAAGTGCACTTCAATTCGAAATATAGCTTTTTGCTATATAGCTATTCTACACATACTTGATTAGCTAAACCATCTCGGGCCTGGAAACGAGACTATGCCTATATGACAGAATGACACCAAAAGTACGTACCTACACAGTGTAGGTACGTACTTTTGGTGTCATTCTGTGGCCTGACATTGTGCTGTGGTCATGCAGTCACATTCTGATGACAACATGTCCTGCACTTGTACGTACTCACTCAGGCTCGTGCATAGTCTGGTTCCCAGACCCATTCGGGTGGGTCTGGGAACCAGACTAGCTTGTGCATAGCACATTCTAATTACGTACTTTCATTTGCACATGGGATAAGCGCTAGCAGGGCCAGCGCCATAGGGGCCCTCTTTAAAAAAAAGGCAATACCTTCAAGCCTAGATACGTATGTACCTCGATTCTCATGGTCAGCACTCGACCATCGCTACGAGAGCGCTTCCTGAGTGCTTAAAAAACAAAATTGCGCTCTGCGGAGACGCAAAGCGCCTCCGGCCAACCCCTTCCGCGTTGCCATTGATTATGACCGCCACCCCAGTTCAAAACAGCTGGCGCCAGCCCTGATAAGCATGCAAATCAACACCCCAATTTTAACAGTGCATTCTCTTACATGTACGTCAACCTCTACCCAAGCACGTGCATGAATCTAAAGCTTTAGTTGTAGCTAACCTACTACAAAGTGATTGATGTGATTAAGCTAAGCAGTTGCCGACTAGTCTAGTGTTGCCAAGTCGTATAGCTAATCATCTATTGGCCACAACTACTACCAATGCACTGCAGCACAGTGCACACGGGGTATGTGCTCTGCAGAGCTCTAGTTTCATAGAAATACTTTATTGGTGGTGGAAGTGGGGTTCTAGCATTGCTTAGCAGTAGCAGTGAGATTAGTCTAGTTAGATGACGAAACAACAACTGATTCTCGAAGTTTCATGAAAGTAGCCAAGGCAAATTGAAATGTTGAAGAATTTAGTCATCGATGGAGCAAATGCTGTGGCTGTGTACTTAAATGAGCATTCTCGCTGAAATACACTCCACTCCTAATCTCCTGAACTAGAACTTGTTTAGGTCCAAGGACGTGATGCATGAGAGGACTTCATTGGTTGTAAAAGCAAATTCTCCATGGGAAAACAGTATACCATGTACGCATACTGTCCCCTAAGTTGCCATCTGCGGTAGAGGTGGAACACATTTGAAGGACACAACACATTTGAATAATGGTAGACTATGAATTATAGTTGGATTCTGGCCTTGAGTGGTTTATGGGAAATACCATGAGAGGCTGTTGATTTAGACCTTGAGGTGCATGACAGCAGCATGAGTGGTAATTGGGTTAGTGGTATTGTAGAGTGAGTCTCCAGTGCACAACTCAGGCGCTGTACCTCGGTTTTTCTGTTGTTTGCCTTAAAAAGGAATTTGCTACAAGCTTGAGCAATGCCATTTATATATGGTAGCTCAAGCGAGTTCAGTGATCGGATGCCATCACCACCCCGGCCATTAATATAATGGGGTCCAGGACCTGCATGAAAACTGGAGATGGGCATTCCTGGGTTATCATGAACTGAACTGAACTGAACTCGAAATGAACAGCCTCAGAGTGAGATTTCCCATAAACAACAAAGGGCATACTCTAACTGGCTTGTACTATAGCTACCTGAATTAGAGATCCCAGTGCATGGTCAAATTATAAGCCACATGCAGCTGTTGCACAACTGCATGACTTTGGATATAAACCACAGTCAATGCCTTTGATCTGCCCGCGCAATATCAATTTTAACGTGTGTCTGTGTGTGTCTGTATCTGTGATGACGGAAGTGGGATGTTCGTGGGGCGGGACTACACTATGTGACGCGCGACCTTCGTACTTTACTGAACCTCAAACTCCGATCCGCGAAGAGAACCCAGCTGGGGCTGCAAGCGGATGCATGCAATCGGGGAGCAGCAGTTGAAGCGGACGCAATCGGGGAGCAGCAGCCGAAGCGGACGCGATCGGGAGCTCGAGCAGCAGCTGAAGCGGACGCAAGCGGCGAGCATGCAGCAGCAGCTGAAGCGGGCGCAATCGGGGAGCAGCAGCTGGAAGCGGACGCAAACGGGGAGCAGCAGTTGAAGCGGATGCAATCGGGCCAGGGAGCAGCAGCTGATTCGAAGCAGACGCAAGCGGCAAGCAGCAGCTGAAGCGGACGCAATCAGGGGGCAAGCGGACGCAATCGGTGAGCAGCAGCCAGAGAGCTGTCCGGCGCCGGATTACTCCGGGTAGGTGAACGAAGGGAAAGTAGCTGATTGAGCGAGCGAAGCGAGCGAAGCTACTTGTATAATATTATGTTTAAGTTACTAGCTGAAATAAGGTATACTAGCTAAAATGGAGTGAGGCATGCACAAATAACCTGACAGGTGAAGAGCCCATACACAGCTACACAATGTTTAGTTGTATTGTGTGCACACCAATTACATGTCTAGAGGTCCAGTCAGAGCCGGATTGCAGAGAGCCAAGAAAATATTGCCACCTACGAGGGCTCCCTCAACCTCATCGACCCAAGACTGAAGCCAACTGACTATAGCTATAGCAAGAAATGTGGCCACACAGGAACATTATTGGCTCCTGACGTAAGTAGACCTCCCCTTCTGATATAAAAAGGGGAAAACCCTGCTAATCATCATAATGCCTTGGCACATGTACTGGGTATGAGGTACTTTGTTCCTCATTATGTAACCTATACCTATTACGTAGGCGAGACCATATCCCTTCTACAGCTGCAACGATATCGCTATACCGATCCCATGGCCAGAAGGATCGATGGAAAGTACAATGGGGTCAGATCAAAGTCTATCGCTTAGCAAACATAATGTGTGTGGAAGTGATCATTTGCCTGATGTTCTCTCTCTCATATTGTGCAGGGAGCTCCTTCAGGTAGCCACTCACACTAACAGTGATCCAACAAGCACAGGCAAGGCATGCAGCAGGCAGCTCCTCGGCAACAGCCTATACGACCACATCAAATCACCGATGTAAAGTGACAGGCTCCCTTTAATTAAGGACCGTCTTATTGACTACAGTTGCTGCCATGGGAAAGTGTACACAGATCAATGGCATGAGTTAGGACATTCGTTAATTATTCATGGACTATTAAAATGACCCAGTAGTGCTGTAGGGTCAAAGGGCAAAATATGCATGTACAGTCAACATTGAATTCAAGATGAAATACAGTGCAGAAAAACGTACAGTAAAGAGCTTTTTTGCGATGGCAGATGCCGTTGAGCAGTTAACAAAAGGACGGTCAAAGTTCGATTAGCTATGACTCTATGGTGCCTATGGGAGTGACACCTCCTGCCTCCACGGAAGTAGCAGCTTAATGTGCATGCTAGTTGGTAGCTATCTGCAATGGAGCCCATATTGGTGAAAGATGTCCTCCTTTGCCTAGTCTTGTTTATGTGACACTAACTTGCTACCTAGTACAAAATGACTGTTAGTTCACAAGGGTTGGAAATGAGCAACTAAGCCCCAGCAATGGCAAACTGGCTCTTAGATACTGATTACAAAATTTAACAACATCTAGTGCGCTAAGATCAAACCAATACACAAAAGCAATCGCCGCCATGTGGACAAACAGTGTATTCAGTGAACTACTCCAAGCAGGAGAAGACTTAGCTAATTAGAAGCACAGGAAGAGAAGCGAAGCTGAATTTCCTTTTTTTGCGTTAGCAGGAATGCACAGGGAAACAGGAAAGTGTACAGTATAGGGCAGGAAATTCTGCTTGTTTCTTCTAGCAGGAAATTTAATTCAGTGAAAGCTGAATTTCGTGTTTTGTGTTAGCAGGAATGCACAGGAGGGAAACAGGAAAGTGTACAGTATAGGGCAGGAAATTCTGCCTATACTGTACCTTTCCTGTAGCAGGAAATTTAATTCAGTGAAAGTGTACCCCCCCGTTCCGAGATATGACCACAGACAAAGCTGCTCCTCGCTGCGCATGCGCACGGAGTAATTCGACTGACATCGACGCTAGTATGGGCTCCTGTGTGACTAAAATTAGCAGCCATAGTTGTTGAAAATTCCGTAAGGGCTTTCAGTTATCTAGCACGTCATATAGATTATCTAGCTATGCTTCCACCTTCACGGTTCGCTGTGAGAAAACTTAAGTCATCTATCTAGTCCGGTTCACACTAGCTATAGCTCGTGATGGTGACGAAAGTTCACAGGAAACGCATCATGCGACTTCTTGTGTTAGCAGTTTGTTTTCCAGTGTTTGTTGTACAAGCCGAGATCCCAGCGCTCCATCTCCTGGCTCTCCTGCCCCTGCCAGAAACAGCAGGGCTGTCTCCCAGGCCGCCGCCCTACCACAGAGGCCGAGAGGAGTTGATTTCAGTTGCACAACTGGCAGTGGAGAAGATAAACATGAGGAATGACATCCTTCCTGGCTATAGGCTGGAGCTAGTCCCAGCAAATGCAGAGACTTGTAATCAGAGCCTGGTAACAGAAGCACCAGTGAACTTTGTGAGACACGTGACGAGTGGAGATTTGAACATAGTAGGGGTGGTGGGGTTGGTCTGTTCCACAGTCACCCAGGCCATCTCCCCACTTGCAGGAAGGCCAGGAATAGACCTTCTCCAGATTTCAGCAGGTGCAACCTCTCCAGTGTTCTCTAGTAAAGAAGAGTATCCACGACTCTACAGAATGATATCATCTTCAGCAGTCTACAATGATGCTGTTCTGGCCTTGATGGCCACATTCCGGTGGAGGAGAATTGGTGTGGTTCAAGACTCTATCCTGATGCAACACATAACAGCTGCAAATGACTTTGTGGCGAAAGTCGAGCAAAGAGTTGAATTTCAGTTTGTGTTCTTGGGAGATGTCTCCCCAACATTTCCTACCTCTCCCATTCAGAGCCTCCTACCAAACAGAGCAAGAATAGTATATGCCTCCGTAACAGCATCTGAAGCTTGCGAGCTACTTTGTGAGTCGTACAAGTTACAGATGGGCCTTCGTCACTGGCTTGGATTTGTGTGGATATTTCATGACCTTAGCCTGGAAGACCTGATTAATGGTACAGAGCAATGTACTGATGAAGAAATTCTAAGGGCAATAGATGGCGCATTCCTGCTGCAGTACAGGTTTGAACTGAACCCTAATACAACCTTGGTTTCAGGACAAACCTACAGCGAATACCTCATGGAACTACAACATCGTCTTGGAAGGTCATGGCAGAACCAACACACCAACTCAATGCATGATTCCATCTGGGCATTTGCACTGGCACTGAACAATTCTATGCCTGAAAACGTAAGTGTGTCCACAATAGTAGAAAGAAATCTGAGAAGTGTAAATTTTTCTGGTGCCCTTGGGAGGATTGCTTTCAATGGGGATAGGGAGGTGGTGACTGAAGTGGATATTCTTCATGTCAGAGGAAGTGAAGCGATTTATGCCGGGCACTACAATCCACTCACAGGAAATTTGACAGTCCAGCTGTCTCCTGGAAGGATTCCAATGGACGACTTTGAAGATGTGGTGCTGCCAGTCCCTTTAGCTTTCCCCATTGTAACACTTGTCATTGCAGCAGCTCTACTTGTCTTCACTACAGTTGTCCTGGTGCTCTTTATCTACTACTGGAATAAGCCCTCGATAAAAGCCACCAGTCCATATCTGAGTGCCCTCATACTAACAGGTTGCTACATGCTGTACATAGGGGATTTGATTTCAGGTGCAAGAGAGATTTTAGATCCAAATCTGTTTGGGCCTATGTGTCAGGCCGAGATCTGGTTTACTGCAACAGGAGTGCAGCTGATTTTCTCAACATTGTTCATGAGACTGCTTCGAATCTATCGACTCTTTTTCTTCGTTTTTGAGACACCTGGAAAGTTTTGGTCTGATCAAGTTATGATCGCAATGAGTCTTGTCCCTGTGTCCGTTACCGTCATCGTACTGACACTGTTGTATATACTGGATCCAATTCCTACAGGTTATGCTGTACCTGTAAGTGAACAAACGAGTGCGTTTCCACGTGTTACAGTTTTCTGTGGAGGAAACTATGCTATTTGGGTAGCAGCCATAACGTTCGGAGTGAATGGACTCACTATTGTAGCTGTGTCAGTTCTTGCAATTCTCACAAGGAAGGTCCAGATCATTAGCTTCAAAGACAGTAAGCAAGTGAATCTTTTTGTTTTCTCAACAGCGGTCTGCCTGTGTACCTGGTTCCCATATGCCCTAACATTTGTTATTGTCATTCCCATACCTGAGGCTGGCTACTCTTTCAGTGTGTTCCCCTACCTGTTAATTCCGTTACTCTGCAAAATATTTTTGTTCGTTCCAAAGATCTGGTCATCAAGGCACGAAAGTCGTACGATTAGGAGGAGAAAATCCAGCAGAACTATAAACTCAAAGTTTTCTGCAGCGCAAAGAAACAGTCACATTAGGCTTGTTTCACGCAGTAGTCTGTCATCACCATCGCAAACTTCCCCATCAGTAGCTCTGAGATTAAAAGCTGCAGCCATCAATTGATTCTAATTATGTTGATGTTGTTTAATCTCTTGATTGTATATATCCATCTCAATTCCCTGTCACAAGTACTCAGTGCCTGCATGCATGACTGTGTATATGTTGGCCAGTGAGGATGTGCTGTTCTGTATACTTTATGCAGTAAATATGTATGCATAAGGATCTGAGAACATGAATCCACATATATGATACAGGTAGTATAGTACATGGGTTGGGGTTTGTATATACGGTTCTGTTTGGAATTGTGGTAGGAATAGGAATGTGGAACAGATCTCATGCATCTTCCGACATGCAGAAAGCACTTGCAATTGATCTGGGCCTGGCGTTCATGTAACTGCTTACCGATACGTATATAACATGGACCTCAAGCACTCTAAGTCTGCATGCCTCTGTAGCTTTTCAGCCTCGACACAGTAGGGAAACACACTTCTGTAGCTAATATCCTGACTATCAGCATCAGTTCTGTGAAGTATCATCATGGTCATTCGTGCTGGTACATGATACGGAAAGGGTAGTGTTGTTTTCATACACAGAAGCAAAGGCTATAGCCGCCTTCTACACCTCCAGTATACAGAACCAAAAGCTATAGTCTCGTTCCCAGGCCTTCTACACCTCCAGTTTTTGATCGTTTAAGTAGTATGCCATAATATTAGCTATTATAAATGATCACTAGGGTGTAGAAGGCCTGGGAATGAGGCTAACAAAGGGCAGGTTGCCTTAATTCATCATATTGCTCAGCAGCTTACTCCCAAAAGCGCAAGTATAGAGAGAGACCATGGAATGTTTAATTAAAGCAGGTCAACTGTTTATTGTCATCACTTCTTTGTTTTGCATGGTTTGAATTGTGTCAACGCTCTGTCATGATCAAAGGCTGACGATAGTCTCTCATGCCAAAGTCTGAATGCTTAGATTTCTCTGCAGAAACAGTTTAGCCAACTTTGGTTAGCGGTAGCTATATACCTCAGTAGCAATTCATGGCAATTGCTGCGGGATAGCACCAGTGTGTGAGGAAGCACATAAAATTCATGTGTGTGTGTGACAGTTGGTATGTATAATCTTTACCAACCCCCTCTTCCCTTATGGGCAAATCACTGTTGAAAATCAGAACCGGCTACATATATACCTATACTAGCATAAAAGTCTGTGCGTGTATGTATTCATTGCCTGTCCCCTATTCCTTTCATGGCCAAATCATGGTTACATACCTATACTCTGCCTTCACTTTCACAATTGCAGGGCAGCTTCAATACCAAACAGTTTGCAAGCAAACAAATCAATGACACACTATAGACCTCCATGTTTAGGAGCGATAAAAAGAGGGCCCCATTCGGCATTTACAAATGGCCATGTTTCTCCTACACGGCCTGGAACAAGGATCCTGCCTCCCCTGTGTATAGCTACACTAGCTATCAGCAGGCATGCTCTAAATTCTATCAAGAGCGCATAAGTAGGTCACGCCCCTCCGCGTGACCTACTTAGCTATGTGCTCTGCATAACTTAAAAGGAGTTAGTCAACGCCGGTTTGTCCTTCAGGTAGAGAGGCAGCTATAGCCAAGTTTCCACATGGGAACAGAACATTAGAGTGGATGCAGTGAGAGCATCTCTATTGATCCTGCTGAATGACACAAACTCTGGACAACAGATGGTATTCAAGGTTCAATACCGAATCCTTTACATTCAACTGTTCTCTACGTACCAATTGGTGCACACAAACATGAGCTCAAATTATGATTGAGATTTGGAGCATGTTGAGGGAAAGGTTCTACACAACAGGTCTGTATACTAGCTCCATGCAGGGCTATATACAGAGCCTGGATAATGTGGTGGATCTGGAGGGTCATGATTGCTGGGTTCCAGAAATGACACACTAGCTTCAACTTTGAGTTTATAGTGAGACTCAACTACTCTAATTTCCTGTTAGTGGTATGTTACTGGAGTTCAGGTGCCAAAGAAGTTTACACATCTCAAAGCAGATCTGTTTTGGCACTACTTTGGCTTGTTTACAAATATGGTTGGTCTGTAGGGAAACACTACATTAATGTAAGTAGCTAGTGACAGCTTCTTCAAGAGAATACTTATTACTCCCTCACACATGTGCAAGGGCACCTCATGAGGGATTAATCACACCTAGCTACTACTTTCATGCCTGGCTAGGACATGTACTGTTTTCATACCAACATAATCAGTCTGCTAGCTTGCAGTTTTACAAGTTGTGGCAATGACACATGTAATGGTTATGATCAGCAGATGAGCTGTAAGTCCCACACGATCATGAAGTGGGTGGGGTGGGTAGAGGAAGTGCATGAGGACAATAAACTCTCCATTGAGAGACTGTCACTCTGAGCATGCACCCATGGTAGGGAATGTTGTGGAGCCTGAGAGGGAGTATTCACCAGACCAATTTTTCTTGCTCATGTTGTTGTGGGCTTGCCCCCCCCCCCCCCCCCCCCCCCCCCCAACTTTCTGAGCAAGAGAAATTTGGTCTAGTTTGATAGACTACTTGATTGGTCCAGAATAAGCTTCAAGTGAATCGTCATGGTCTCCTAAGGCGAGCCTTAATGTTTTAGCTACACGTTAATGTTTTAGCTACACACATGGTGATAATTTGTCAATGAGCTAGCTGCATGCAGCTTGCCAGTAGCTAGCTAGACTAGTCTCGTTCCCAGACCTTTTATCCAGCACAAGCTGGATATTAAAGCGATCTGTGCTGGGGTTGGTTGGGTCTGGGACTGAGACTACTAGCTACTAAGACTAGCATGACTCATTGCATTGGATCATGCCCTTCGTGTGTGTGTCGGTGAAGCACTAGCCTGCAATTAATTAAGTGGAGAGCTGCACAGTATAAACTGTCGAATACAATGGGCCACATATACAAAATCTCTACACGTATCGACTGGTCTTGGTACCTGCAGTCTGCTAGTCATGATGAATACTTCGAAGTAGTCTCAGAAAGAGATGTAGCTAGCTAGCTAGCTAGCTAGGTGTAGCTCAGTTACAAGAATTGAAGCAAGCACAGTCAGCAGCTGTGTAGCTAGCTAGCTAGCTAGCTAGCTAGCAGCTGCGCACATAGCTAGATCCATCAGAAAATCCTCCAGACCTTTTTTGGTGTTCTCTCGATTAGGGTCTGGGTTAACTCCAAACTCAAGGTAACCTAAGTACATAGCTATTATCTATAGGGGTGGGTCAACAAATCAAACCCAAAAGGCCTTGGGATCACTGGCAACATGCTAACTCCGCTGCGCATGACATCACCGTTTGCTTGCAACTCAGATTGGCAAACTGGCAATGAATAGCTATGACACAATGATATATGAGGAAGTCACATGACTATAATGACCATGCACTTCCATACTTCAGTGCATGCCAAATTTGTTAATGCATAACCTCACGGTGGAAGCTGGCCAAGGCACGGGGAGGTTGTAGGTAAAATCAATATACATTACAGTGGAAGGTCTATAGTGGTCACCATGGGATTATTGGCCATGCACTATAGGCAGGGGGCTGTCTTAAGCAGGTTGTTGTACATAAATAGAGGATTAACACAATAGGGACTAGCAGTAGCGTAGACAGGTGGTTGCCTCCACTACAGACATCAGGTTCCACTGTAGCTAGTTGAGCTAGCTAGTTTTAATGCCACGGTGCATCTTGCAAAACTTGAACATTTGTGCATACGCACTACTAGAATTGCATGGTAGCTAGTTTTTGTTGTGCTTGGTACATGGTGTTTCCTTGTTGTGCATGCCAGTGCATTATCATTTATTGTGCCACACCGGCAGCATCTGGGAATGTGACCGAGTTCAAATTTGAACAACCGTCAAGTGCAAGTAGTCTCGTTCTCAGCCGGGTCTGGGCATGAGACTAAAGTGCAATCTCATTGGATGATATGGCCTGCGTCGCTGCAATCCGTAGGGTAGGTGCAGGTATTATGAGACGGTACCAATTATGGGTTTCATACTTTACTAGAATCTATAGACATTGTCAATATGCCTGAACATCGTCCAATCAATCCTCTCCAGTCTGTTATTTGAGTGGTGCAAAACATTTGGTGTTCATGATTTCGAAAGTACATAAAATTGTGATGAAATTCATGGGTAGTTTCTGATTGTCCTAGTAAAAATGCACTACCAGAACACCAACAAGATTGTTTGGATAGAAATGGTTCTAGCAGATCGAATCTTCTATGCTGGTAGGGTGTAGGCTAGCTACCTAGCCAAACAATGATTAGAATAACTGCGGTGTCTCATAATACGTACCCTGTCTCATAATTGTCTCACTAATGTACGTAATAAAAATGCAGCTAATCTGCAGTAGCTACAGAGAAAACATTGAAATTTTGCCTACCATGGACTATTAGTACGTTATATTATCTTGTTACCATAGAACAGGCACATCCTGTTGATATAGCTTGTTGGTTTATTGAAATGGTTTCGTGTCTCATATTAGGGGTGGCTACCCTACCGTTGCAAGATCTGCCGTATTGTTTGACATCCATGTTTACCATGAAAACTCAAGTGATCCTTAATATTGTGTTAGCTGTTTGTTATCCGGTGTTTGCTGCGCAAGCTGGGATCCCAACCGTCCATCTACTAGCCCTGGTGCCTCCAGGGCTGTCTCCTAGGCCGCCCTACCACGGAGGAGAGGAGTTGATTTCAGTTGCACAACTGGCAGTGGAGAAGATAAACATGAGAAATGACATCCTTCCTGGCTATAGGCTGGAGCTAGTCCCAGCAAATGCAGAGACTTGTAACAGAGCCTGGTAACAGAAGCACCAGTGAACTTTGTGAGACACGTGACAAGTGGAGATTTGAACATAGTAGGGGTGGTGGGGTTGGTCTGTTCCACAGTCACCCAGGCCATCTCCCCACTTGCAGGAAGGCCAGGAATAGACCTCCTCCAGATTTCAGCGGGTGCAACCTCTCCAGTGTTCTCTAGTAAAGAAGAGTATCCACGACTCTACAGATTGATATCATCTTCAGCAGTCTACAATGACGCTGTTCTGGCCTTGATGGCCACATTCCAGTGGAGGAGAATTGGTGTGGTCAAGACTCCATTCTGACACAATACATAACAGCTGCAAATGACTTTGTAGTGAAAGTTGGGCAAAGAGCTGAGTTTGAGCTTGTATTCTTGGGGGACGTCTCCTCAGCATTTCCTACCTCTCCCATTCAGAGCCTCTTACAAAAGAGAGCAAGAATAGTATATGCCTCTGTAACAGCATCTGAAGCTTGTGAGCTACTGTGTGAGTCGTACAAACTACAGACGAACCTTCGTCACTGGCTTGGATTTGTGTGGATATTTCATGACCTTAGCCTGGAAGACCTGATGAATGGTACAGAGAAATGTACTAATGAAGAAATTCTAAGGTCACTGGATGGCGCATTCCTGCTGCAGTACAGGTTTGAACCCAACCCTAATACAACCTTGGTTTCAGGACAAACCTACAGTGAATATCTCATGGAACTGCAACATGATCTTGGAACATTGCAGAACCAACATGCTAACTCAATTCATGATTCTATCTGGGCATTTGCACTGGCTGTGAATAATTCACTGTCGGAAATTGATCCTGAAAATGGCAGTGCATCTGCAATAGTAGAAGGAAACCTGAAAAGTGTAAATTTTTCCGGTGCCCTTGGGAGGATTGTTTTCAATGAGGATAGGGAGGTGGTGACTGAAGTTGATATTTTTCAGTTCAGAGGGAGTGAAATGATCTATGCCGGGCACTACAATCCGCTCACAAGAAATGTGACAGTCCAGTTGTCTCCAGGAAGCTTTCCAATGGATGACTTTGAAGATGTTGTGCTTCCGCTTTCTTTAGCTTTCCCTATTGTAACACTTGTCATTACAGTGGCTCTACTTCTCTTCACTACAGTTGTCCTGGTGCTCTTTCTCTACTACTGGAATAAGCCATTGATTAAAGCCACCAGTCCACATCTGAGTGCCCTCATACTTTCAGGCTGCTACATTGTGTACATAGGGGCTTTGATTGCAGGTACTAAAGAGATTTCAGATCCAACATTCTTTGGACGTATGTGTCAAGCAGAGATCTGGTTCACTGCAACAGGAATGCAACTGATTTATTCAACTTTGCTCATGAGACTGCTTCGAGTCTATCGCATCTTCTTCTACAAAGTCTTTGAGATGCCTGGGAAGATCTGGTCCAATGGAGCTTTGGTTGCACTGGTTTTTATTCCTGTGTCTGTTACTATAATCTTGCTGATAGTGTGGACTGTAGTGGACCCAGTTCCTACTGACTTTTCAATACCACTCTCTGAGCAAGGGAATGCGTTCCCACGTGTAACAGCAGCCTGTGGAGGCAACTTTGTTGAGTGGACAGGAGTTATAGTATTCGTACTGAATGGAAGCACCATTGTATATAGCTGTAACAATTCTTGGAATTCTCACGAGGAAGGTGCAAATGGATAGCTTCAAGGACAGTAAGGAAGTGAATCTTTTTGTTTTCAACAGTGCTCTGCCTGTGTACCTGGTTCCCATATGCCCTAACATTTGTTGAATCCATTCGCATACCTGAGGCTGGCTACTGTTTCACCGTCTTCCCCTACCTGGTAATTCCGTTCCTCTGCAAAGTAATTTTGTTTATTCCAAAGATCTGGTCATCGAGGCATGAAAGGCGTACAATCAGGAGAAATCCACTTGAAATGTTTAGTATGGCAAAGAACAACTAACTATCATGTTCATCTGACTGTGTTCTGGTGATCAGTGATGATATTCTGCTGTGTACATGTAGTCATGTACAACACGTTGTCCTATTACCATAGACATGCACCAACACCAAGGATCAAGAAACCAGCTATATAACTAGGTCATGTGATTGCCCAAATAGTACATGAAACCATGGAAACAAGCGTTCATGAACTCTTGGTGGAAACCATGCATTTACATGTACTACATTTACATGTACTGCATTAGGTCAAACGAACGACATCATTGACACAATGGGTTCCATACATTACCACATCCACATAACTACATTCTCGACTCCATAATAGCGTGCAGTATGCATACTGCAAGACCATACAATTTTCACATGACATAGCTACTACCACACGTTATTGGTGGATTTTTTGGTTACAATCGATATCCGCAGAATTAATATTGTTATGGTTATCCTAATCATCCATGTTTTGTTTGTTGCACGATACCCTGCAAGTTCAAAGGTACCACTATGCTAGTGTAAACATGTATGGAGGTGTAGGGATACCAGAACAGCAAAAAAGTAATGTCAAGGTAGGGGTGATGGCATAAAACAGTTCGGTTATATACAATCCCATGTTACATATCTTTCCACATAATGCATGAGAAAGATATGGAAGGGGGTTTTATACTGAACTGTTTTATGCCATAATCCCTTCCCTACTTTTTGCTGTTCTGCTACCCTACATCTCCATACATTTTAAAAATATTTTTTACACTTGTTATCATTTTCAGTGTAGCTAGGTACCACCTTAAACCCCCAGCTTCCGGAGAGAGCCTGCATGGGTTCCAGGAATGACACAAGTTTCAACTTTGAGTTTATAGTGAGACTCAACTACTCTAAGTTACTGGAGTTCAGGTGCCAAAGAAGTTTACACATCTTAAACAGGGGCGGATACAGGATTTATGAAAGGGGGGGGCACAGTATATGAAACGCTGCCGGAGGCAGTGCATAGAGGCGCGTAGCGCTCATCAGTCCGCGCGAAGCGCGGAAAAAATTTTTCGCCTTCATTTTTCACTTCTCAGGATGGGCTCTCGTGGCACCTTCGCGCTTTGCACTGCAAGTTTTCCAGATGTACGAGGATTGCAGGTCCCAGGGCCGCCATGAGCTTCTTCCTTGCTTATTTCGCTCACGAATGTAATACGTACGTACACGGAGGGGTATACTAGATCGTGGTCTCGTTCCCAAGCCGTTCGGTTTCAGGCAACGCACGATATTGCGAGCTGAGGAGGCCATGGCGCCAGGCCAGGAGTTGCAACGTAGCGGCAGCTAGCTATGTAAAAAATTTTTTTTCTCTAGCCAGGGGGGGGGGGGGGGGGGGGGGGGGGCACCGGCCCCCCTGCCCCCCCCCCCCCCCCCCCCCCCCCCCCCCCCCCCCCCGGATCCGCCACTGTAATAAAGGAGTCTGTTTTGGCACTACTTTGGTTTGTTTACAAATAATATTATGGTTGGTCTGTAGGGAAACACTAAATTAATGTAAGTAGCTATTGACAGCTTCTTCAAGAGTTACTCCCTCACACATGTGCAAGGACCATGAGGTATTAATCACACCTACTACTTTCATGCCTGGCTGTTTTCATACCAACATAATCAGTCTGCTATAGCTTGCAGTTTTTTTTTTACAGGTTGTGGCAATGACACACGTAATGGTTATGATCAGCAGATGAGCTGCAACTGAGAAAACCATGGGTTAGCTAAAACAACCATGGTGTTCAGGCAGCGATGAACTTTCTGTAAGTCCCACACTATCATGAAGTGGGTGGGGTGCCGTGGGTAGAGGAAGATTGCATGAGGACAATAAACTCTCCATTGAGAGACTGTCACTCTGAGCGTGCACCCTGCACCCCATGGTAGGGAATGTTGTGGAGCCTGAGAGGGAGTATTCGCCAGACCAATTTTCTTGCTCATGTTGTTGGGGGCTTGGCCCCAGCCCCCCAACTTTCTGAGCAAGAGAAATTTGGTCTAGTTTGATAGACTACTTCAATAATAAGCTTCAAGTGAATCGTCATGGTCTCCTAAGGCGAGGCTAGGTTGCCCAGCTGGCCTCCTGAACCTGAAGACTACAGTAGCTAGCTACCACTGATAGCTTTGTTCCTTGTGCCATTTACGTCTAGTCTCATTCCCAGACTCCACTCGGAAAAATGAGAAGGGGCTGGAAACAAGTAATAGAAGGCTGTGTCACAGAGGAATTCAACTCTCAATGACACGTTAATATTTTACACACATGGTGATAATTTGAGCTAGCTGCATGCAGCTTGCTAGTAGCTAGCTAGACTAGTCTCGTTCCCAGACCTTTTATCCAGCATAAGCCGGATATTAAAGCGATCTGTGCTGCCATGGGGTTGGGTCTGGGCCTGAGACTACTACTAGACTAGCATGAACATTGCATTGGATCATGTCCTTCATGTTCGTGTCGGTGAAGCACTAGCTTGCAAGTGGAGAGCTGCACAGTATAAACTGTCGAATACAATGGGCCACATAATTATACAAAATCTCTACCCGTATCGACTGGTCTTGGTACCTGCAGTCTGCTAGTCATGATGAATACTTCGAAGTAGTCTCAGACAGAGAAGATGTAGCTAGCTAGCTAGCTAGGTGTAGCTAGCTCAGTTACAAGAATTGAAGCAAGCACAGTCAGCAGGTGTGTAGCTAGCAGCTGCGCACATAGCTAGATCCATCAGAATATCTCTTAGTTCCCAGACCTTTCTTGGTGTTTTCTCGATTAGGGTCTGGGAACCCGCAAACTCAAGGTAACCTAAGTACGTAGCTATTATCTATAGGGGTGGGTCAACAAATCAAACCCAAAAGGCCTTGGGATCACTGTTTAACCCTTTATGACTGCAAAACCTGTTAGCTATGAGACTCAGCTGAAGTCAGCGTCAGTATCCTTGGAGGTTCTGTGTGAGCAAGGGGTGGGTCAGGGTGAGGTGGGAATGTTCACCCAAAGGGTGAAAGCAGTAAGGTCGTGTCTGGGCTTGATGTTTAGTCAGAGCCAGTTGGGCCATTTTAATTCATAAATGGACCTAGAGAACACCTTGGCCAATTCTTCCAGCAATTATCTAGCTAGTTAGCTAGAGCTGAGTGTGTAGTTAGTATGCACTTGAGTGCAGCACACTGTGTATGGATGAGTGAGTATTCATTGTCCTGATTTACATAGCCACAGTCTTGGTGATTGGTTTCATGAGCAGCCAAGCAAAACCCATAATCACTTTTTGAGATCTACTTAGCAGGTTGCTGCAATTGCGCGGGCGCATTGCGAAAAGCGACGTACGTACCACGTACATGTACCTACGCATCCAGCACTGTGTCTCGGCACTTCGGTGCCGAGACAAAAATGCAGCTAAACTGCAGTACAGAGAAAACATTGAAATTTTGCCTACCATGGACTACTAGGGGAATGCAGGACATTGTGGGGCGAGCCTGAGCGAGTACATGCATGCAGGTGCTGAATGTGCATGGAGCAGTTGCATGGAGCAGTTGCATGTGCTGAATGTGCATGGAGCAGTTGCATGTGGTGAAATGTGCATGGAGCAGTTGCATGTGCATGTCATCAGAATGTGAGTCTAAGCTTAGGACACAGATCACACCAGAAGTTATGACACTAAAAATATGCTCGTGCATGCACTTCACAGCGTTGAAGCAGTCTGGCAGGTAGGTCCAGGAGCAGTCTCTGTCTCTGTTGTTGCCACCGAGGATGACTTCCTCGTTCTCTGCTGATGCCAGATCTGTCATGACTGGTCACAGTGAGTTTAGTGTTACCGTGTGCTGGGCAGTCAACTTCCCATCCTCTGGCGATAGCTGAAGCAGTCCAACAGGCACATCACAGGACACCGTGATGGTTTATAGCCGCTATTCATGCTGCACACCATGATGATGTGCTCTGCATGCAGGACATGCAATGGCTTGAAGCGCTCTCCCCGTCTTCATGAAATGCTTTAGCCACTCACCGCCCCGCTATAGTCTCCATCCTTGCAAGGCCTTGTTGAGGTACGGTAGACTGTTCATAGTTCGCGTCTCTGACTCTCAGTTCGACGCACGAGCAGGAAGTGAACTCAGTTTGGAAATAACGCATGACGCAAGAACACGCAAAATACGAGCAGGAAGAAAAAATATTATTGTGATAGAGAATACAGCGAAATAAAAGTGATACAACCAAAACAGCACCTGCATGCAGGCTGAAACTGAATGATACAAAACAACCAACCAAATGCATATATGGTAAGCAGGAAGTGATTTACGGCACGACGTACGACAGATATAAACATATATTGAAAATTCGCATAGAACTCGTCTATGTGGGGCTCGCTCACGCTCGCCCCAATTAGCACGTTATATTATCTTGTTACCATAGAACAGGCAAATCCTGTTGATAGCTTGTTGGTTTATTGAAATGGTTTCGTGTCTCATATTAGGGGTGGCTACCCTACCGTTGCAAGATCTGCCGTATTGTTTGACATCCATGTTTACCATGAAAACTCAAGTGATCCTTGTGTTAGCTGCTTGTTATCCGGTGTTTGCTGCGCAAGCTGGGATCCCAACCGTCCATCTACTAGCCCTGGTGCCTCCAGGGCTGTCTCCTAGGCCACCCTACCACGGAGGAGAAGAGTTGATTTCAGCAGCACAACTGGCAGTGGAGAAGATAAACATGAGAAATGACATCCTTCCTGGCTATAGGCTGGAGCTAGTCCCAGCAAATGCAGAGACTTGTAATCAGAGCCTGGTAACAGAAGCACCAGTGAACTTTGTGAGACACGTGACAAGTGGAGATTTGAACATAGTAGGGGTGGTGGGGTTGGTCTGTTCCACAGTCACCCAGGCCATCTCCCCACTTGCAGGAAGGCCAGGAATAGACCTCCTCCAGATTTCAGCGGGTGCAACCTCTCCAGTATTCTCTAGTAATAAAGAGTATCCACGACTCTACAGAATGATATCATCTTCAGCAGTCTACAACGATGCTGTTCTGGCCTTGATGGCCACATTCCAGTGGAGGAGAATTGGTGTAGTTCAAGACTCCATTCTGACACAATACATAACAGCTGCAAATGACTTTGTAGTGAAAGTTGGGCAAAGAGCTGAGTTTGAGCTTGTATTCTTGGGGGACGTCTCCCCAACATTTCCTACCTCTCCCATTCAGAGCCTCTTACGAAAGAGAGCAAGAATAGTATATGCCTCTGTAACAGCATCTGATGCTTGTGAGCTACTTTGTGAGTCATACAAGCTACAGACGGGCCTTCGTCACTGGCTTGGATTTGTGTGGATATTTCATGACCTTAGCCTGGAAGACCTGATGAATGGTACAGAGAAATGTACTAACGAAGAAATTCTAAGGGCACTAGATGGCGCATTCCTGCTGCAGTACAGGTTTGAACCCAACCCTAATAGAACCTTGGTTTCAGGACAAACCTACAGTGAATATCTCATGGAACTGCAACATGATCTTGGAACATTGCAGAACCAACATGCTAACTCATTTCATGATTCTATCTGGGCATTTGCACTGGCTGTGAATAATTCACTGTCGGAAAATGATCTTGAAAATGGCAGTGCATCCGCATTACTAGAAGGAAACCTGAAAAGTGTAAATTTTTCCGGTGCCCTTGGGAGGATTGTTTTCAATGAGGATAGGGAGGTGGTGACTGAAGTTGATATTTTTCAGTTCAGAGGGAGTGAAATGATCTATGCCGGGCACTACAATCCGCTCACAAGAAATGTGACAGTCCAGTTGTCTCCAGGAAGCTTTCCAATGGATGACTTTGAAGATGTTGTGCTTCCGCTTTCTTTAGCTCTCCCTATGGTAACACTTGTCATTACAGTGGCTCTACTTCTCTTCACTACAGTTGTCCTGGTGCTCTTTCTCTACTACTGGAATAAGCCATTGATTAAAGCCACCAGTCCACATCTGAGTGCCCTCATACTTTCAGGCTGCTACATTGTGTACATAGGGGCTTTGATTGCAGGTACTAAAGAGATTTCAGATCCAACATTCTTTGGACGTATGTGTCAAGCAGAGATCTGGTTCACTGCAACAGGAATACAACTGATTTATTCAACTTTGCTCGTGAGACTGCTTCGAGTCTATCGCATCTTCTTCTACAAAGTCTTTGAGATGCCTGGGAAGATCTGGTCCAATGGAGCTTTGGTTGCACTGGTATTTATTCCTGTGTCTGTTACTATAATCTTGCTGATAGTGTGGACTGTAGTGGACCCAGTTCCTACTGACTTTTCAATACCACTCTCTGAGCAAGGGAATGATTTCCCACGTGTAACAGCAGCCTGTGGAGGCAACTTTGTTGAGTGGACAGGAGCTATAGTATTCGGAGTGAATGGAAGCATCATTGTAGCTGTAACAATTCTTGGAATTCTCACGAGGAAGGTGCAAATGGATAGCTTCAAGGACAGTAAGGAAGTGAATCTTTTTGTGTTTTCAACAGTGCTCTGCCTGTGTACATGGTTCCCATACGCCCTAACATTTGTTGAATCCATTCGCATACCTGAGGCTGGCTACTGTTTCACCGTCTTCCCCTACCTGGTAATTCCGTTCCTCTGCAAAGTAATTTTGTTTATTCCAAAGATCTGGTCATCGAGGCATGAAAGGCGTACAATCAGGAGAAATCCACTTGAAATGTTTAGTATGGCAAAGAACAACTAACTATCATGTTCATCTGACTGTGTTCTGGTAATCAGTGATGAAATTCTGCTGTGTACATGTAGTCATGTACAACACGTTGTCCTATTACCATAGACGTCCACCAACACCAAGGATCAAGAAACCAGCTATATAACTAGGTCATGTGATTGCCCAAATAGTACATGAAACCATGCAATAACTAGAAACAACTCTTGCTATAGAAACCATGCATTTACATGTACTACATTTACATGTAGTACATTTACATGTACTACATTAGGTCAAAAGATCGACATCATCCACACAATGGGTTCCATACATTACCACATCCACATAATTTCATTCTCGACTCCACTTCCATAATAGCGTACAGTATGCATACTGCAAGACCATACAATTTTCACATGACATACTACCACACGTTATTGGTGGATTTTTTGGTTACAATCCACAGAATTGATATTGTTATGGTTATCATAATGCATCCATGTTTGTTGCACGATACCCTGCAAGGTCAAAGGTACCACTATGCTAGTGTAAACATGTATGGAGATGTAGGGATACCAGAACAGCAAAAAAAGTATAGAAGGAAACAAGGTAGCTAAGGGTGATGGCATAAAACAGTTCAGTTATATACAACCCCATCTTACATAGCTAATTAGCTATCTTTCCACATAATGCATGAGAAAGATATGCAGGGGGGTTTGCCATAATCCCTTCCCTACTTTTTGCTGTTCTGCTACCCTACATCTCCATACATTGCTTAAATGTTTTTTACACTTGTTTACCTCATTTTCAGTGTAGCTAGCTACCACCCTAAACCCCCAGCTTCCGGAGAGAGCCTGGGAACGAGGCTATAATATGGTCGAACTCAACTATGCTGTTACCATAGACATGCACCAGCAGCCCACTATTAGGTCAAAAGGTCAACGTCATCTACATTATCACATTCCATGCAATTTCACTTGTTAACTCCACTTATCATTGCTTGCAGTATGCAGTTAATTACTATACTGCTCGCTATAATAAGTGCCACATAGCATACAGTATAGTTACTTAGCATGCATATAGTTTGCATACTGCAAGCAATCAAAAACTTAACAACTACTATTTTTGAACAGTTTTTTTTCTTGTGCAGTGACGAACGATCTATGGTCTTGGCAGATATTACTAGCTAGCTACCTGCTAGTAATGATGAATACTTCAAAGCAGTCTCAGAACCAGAACATTCCGTTTCCAGGCTCCGAGCCTAGTTAAGAGGCTAGAAATGAAGAAGCTATCGGTGTACATACTTTTCTCATTATACATGTATAATATGTGGAAAGATATGTAAGATGGGGTTGTATACTGGACTGTTTTATGCCATCATCCCTGCTTGTTTTCTTCGTTCTTCTATCCCTACATCTCCATACAGCTTGCCTACGTAGCTAGCTAGGGCCGGCAGCTACGTAGCTAGCTCAGGATATAGTCTAATATTCCGTACACGTTTCCGGCTGGATCAATGATTGTAGTGGATAAACATTCGTGTCGTCTGACATCTGTGTTTACTAATTATGAAAACTTTAGTCATCCTTGTGTTAGCTGTTTGTTATTCAGTATTTGCTGCGCAAGCTGGGATCCCAACCGTCCATCTACTAGCCCTGGTGCCTCCAGGGCTGTCTCCCAACCACGGAGGAGAAGAGTTGATTTCAGCAGCACAACTGGCAGTGGAGAAGATAAACATGAGGAATGACATCCTTCCTGGCTATAGGCTGGAGCTAGTCCCAGCAAATGCAGAGACTTGTAATCAGAGCCTGGTAACAGAAGCACCAGTGAACTTTGTGAGACACGTGACGAGTGGAGATTTGAACATAGTAGGGGTGGTGGGGTTGGTCTGTTCCACAGTCACCCAGGCCATCTCCCCACTTGCAGGAAGGCCAGGAATAGACCTCCTCCAGATTTCAGCGGGTGCAACCTCTCCAGTATTCTCAAGTAAAGAAGAGTATCCACGACTCTACAGAATGATATCATCTTCAGCAGTCTACAATGACGCTGTTCTGGCCTTGATGGCCACATTCCAGTGGAGGAGAATTGGTGTAGTTCAAGACACCATCTTGATACAACACACGACTGCTGCAAATGACTTTGTAGCAAAAAGAGCTGAGTTTGAGCTTGTGTTCTTGGGGGACGTCTCCCCAGCATTTCCTACTTCTCCCATTCAGAGCCTCTTACGAAAGAGAGCAAGAATAGTGTATGCTTCTGTAACAGCATCTGAAGCTTGCGAGCTACTGTGTGAGTCGTACAAGCTACAGATGAACCTTCGTCACTGGCTTGGATTTGTGTGGATATTTCATGACCTTAGCCTGGAAGACCTGATGAATGGTACAGAGAAATGTACTAATGAAGAAATTCTAAGGGCACTAGATGGCGCATTCTTGCTGCAGTACAGGTTTGAACCCAACCCTAATACAACCTTGGTTTCAGGACAAACCTACAGTGAATACCTCATGGAACTGCAACGTCGTCTTGGAAGGACATGGCAGAACCAACACACCAACTCAATGCATGATTCCATCTGGGCATTTGCACTGGCACTGAACAATTCATTGTCTGAAGAATTTGAGAATGCTAGTGAGTCCATACTAGTAGAAAGAAATCTGAGAAGTATAAATTTTTCTGGTGCACTTGGGAGGATTGCTTTCAATGGGGATAGGGAGGTGGTCACTGAAGTTGATATTCATCATGTCAGAGGAAGTGAAGTGATTTATGCTGGGCACTACAATCCACTCACAGGAAATTTGACAGTCCAGTTGTCTCCAGGAAGCATTCCAATGGATGACTTTGAGGATGTTGTGGTTCTAATCTCCATAGCTTTCCCTATTGTAACACTTGTCATTGCAGCAGCTCTACTTGTCTTCACTACAGTTGTCCTGGTGCTCTTTCTCTACTACTGGAATAAGCCATCGATTAAAGCCACCAGTCCACATCTGAGTGCCCTCATACTTTCAGGCTGCTACATTGTGTACATTGGGACTTTGATTGCAGGTGCTAGAGAGATTGATACAACATTCTTTGGACGTATGTGTCAAGCAGAGATCTGGTTCACTGCAACAGGAATACAACTGATTTATTCAACTTTGCTCGTGAGACTGCTTCGAGTCTATCGCATCTTCTTCTACAAAGTCTTTGAGATGCCTGGGAAGATGTGGTCCAATGGAGCTTTGGTTGCAATGGTTTTTATTCCTGTGTCTGTTACTATCATCTTGCTGATAGTGTGGACTATAGTGGACCCAGTTCCTACTGACTTACCAATACCACTCTCTGAGCAAGGGAATGATTTCCCACGTGTAACAGCAGCCTGTGGAGGCAACTTTGCTCAGTGGACAGGAGCTATAGTATTCGGAGTGAATGGAAGCATCATTGTAGCTGTAACAATTCTTGGAATTCTCACAAGGAAGGTACAAATGGATAGCTTCAAGGACAGTAAGGAAGTGAATCTTTTTGTGTTTTCAACAGTGCTCTGCCTGTGTACCTGGTTCCCATACGTCTTAACGTTTGTTATTTCCATTCGCATACCTGAGGCTGGCTATTGTTTTGCCGTCTTCCCCTACCTGGTAATTCCATTCCTCTGCAAAGTATTTTTGTTCGTTCCAAAGATCTGGTCCTCAAGACATGAAAGGCGTATAGTTAGGAGACCTCCACTTCGAACATTTAGTTACAACTGCCGTGCATGTCTGTGATCAGTGACTATTATGCCTATTATATTTTCATCATTTATTTTTAACCTGCAGTCTATATCTAAACTGGTGTTTGGAATCACCATGCAGCCCTGCATTGACCATAATTATTTGGAAGCTTGCAAGATGACAAACAAAATTAATTTTATTGTGCAGTGATCAATAATTGCAACTCCCATAAGGAAGATTCATAGCTTTAAGGATGATCATAGTTTCAACAGCGCAAGTGGCCGGCCACGTTAACATTTGCATGTGCATGTACCTGCATGGTTCTCGTATATAACTTAGGCTGGTTACTGTTTGACTGTGTTCCCCCTACGTAATTTATAGATGGTGTACAAGTTGTAATATGTTTGTTCCAAAGACCTGATCATCAAGGGACGAGAAAATCCGTGCACTCTGATCCAAACGGTAATATTATCCACGTGCAATCCACAAATAATCATAATGCATCATGACATAATATTATGCAACCTTTGTCGGCATCGAATCACAATCATTCAAGTAATTATAGTCGTACCCGTTGCTTTGCACTTATTGACCAGCAGTACATAATTAGTTGCCACGGGGAATTAACCCCATTCATCCTGTATGTGTGTATTGTGTACTATTACCATAGACATGCACCAGCTGCTAATATAATACATGCAAGAAGAATTTCAGTTATGTGAACTAGAAACTAGCTGGCATGCTATCAGGTCTCATCTAATTATTATGTGTTCCATTGTATACTGCAATGAAGTGTTTCCATACTGCAAAGACGCAATTCTTGGCAGTGACGAACAGCTATGTCATCTTAATTCTTGACAGTCTGCCAAAAATAATGTCAGGTGGACAGAATTTCCTGTTGGTTTCCATGGAAGCTTCCTGAATGTGTACAGGAAATTCTGCTCTATACTGTACTAGGAAATTCCACTTTCATTCCAGTGGTTAAACTGAGTTAGTTGATCAGAGACCTGCAGGTACTAGTACAAGCTCAGGTGGACAGATGGTAGACACATGCAGGGGGGGTGGCCTATACTGCACCACCTAGCCTCGTTCCCAGGCCTTCCACACCTCCAGTTTTTGAGGCCTGGGAACGAGGCTAGTACCACCACCCTGGTACATTAAATTTGGTTTTCTTCCTGTGAACTGTGTAACAGTTACCATAACAGGCACTAAATCACTAGTAATTTGAGAATCAGAGTGGGTGAGTAGGCATTCAGTAGAAAAAGTTATTATAATTATGCTGTGAGGAGTTATTAACCCCATGCATGGTCATGAATCTTCATGACATGCAAGCTATATATGAATCCAGGCGTTCCACCCTTTGTAGAGACATGTTGGAGGTTCAAAAACTTATTATGAAATTTGAAACTTGACTATCGGCCGTATATATACATGTATGGCTTGCTGTACTGCAACAGGAATACTAAAGTTATTACCCTTTTCCTTGTAAGAGTAGTATTCAGGGAGGTGGCATACCTCCAATTTAACTGGGGGTGAGGAGGACTGCATGATATTATGACGACTTTTACAAACCACAATTACAATAAGCTGGCATGCTATTGTTAAGTCATCTTGAGTTTCCTCTCCATGGCTGCATGTGTGTTGACGGTCACCGGAGGGTCTGATGGAGCTGGGGACAGAGAGAGGTGAACATCTCACACAGTGACACTCCCATTGACACCATAGTCAGAGCTGTGACTGGGGTCAAGAAATCTGACTGTCATTTTTGCTGTTTGACCGCATTGCAAAAAGACTCTTGACTGTTTGACTACGCTGTATTTCAGCCATTGACCGCTTGACCGCCGATAGTATACGGAAAAATGCATAGCGACTCCACCCCTTCCTAAGTATACGGGGTCAAGATTCACAGTCTCAGCTCTGACTACGGCGTCTATGTGAGTGTCACCCCCTTGCTTAATGACTTGTCTAGTCAAATACCTCAAGTGGTTGCCAGTGTAGCCTCCTCTAAAGAAGGGTCTGATATCCACTGTTCGTGCATGACATTGTGCATAAGTATTTGTAGCCCGTTTACATGAGATAGTGCAAACTGGCTTAAATTAATGGCATTGGAATGCACATTCCAGTGTTTACACGCTAATCGTAAACATGTAATCACATTGGCAGTGTAAACACTAATGGGAGGCTAAGCAGGCTGTAACAAGTGCTTTAATTGGAGTACCGAAGCAAGACTAGGTACACTGTATGTACACCGTTCTGACTTGTTCATTTTGTTGCTGAGATGCGCTGATTGCTTAGTAACAGCGTATGAAGGGGTTGACAATGGAGAGAATTGTTGTATACATGATTTTGGTGTCGAACGTTACTAAGCGTAGAATGAGGCTCCAAACTTGCACAGTAAGGGTGTTTGCTTCTCCTCTCTTTCACCCACTATGATCTTTCTGGTGACTGACGCGTCAGTGCAGCCACAGATAGGAGCAATGCAAACACCAAACGCTCCTGGGATTGCCTTCTGGCAAACACCATAAATATACATGTATGTATGTATACGTCCGATTCACTTCCGTATCATCGAAAGGCAGCAAGTGAGAAAGCACTTTCTGATGCATGTAGGGTATCTGGAAACTTGTAACGCTGTCACGAACCTGCTTCCTAAGTGTCCTGAGTTTTCGTGCGACTGTCTTCACTTTGCGCACACAGGAACGGCAGGTAAACCGTCACCATTGTCACTCACATAGAAAAGGCGGCCAACCTTGGCTGCACTCCGGCATCACTGAAGGGAGGAGTGGAATGCTGGGGTTGCACTTCTGAATGACAGATTTGACAGAAAAGCTTTGCAGCCACTTGTTGCCTTGTGTGTGTACGTAGATTAGACCGTGAATATTTTGTCCGGATATGATCCAAGTGGACTGAGTGCGTGAACCTCAGAATATACCAATAATAGTCGCGCTTGTGTAAGCAGTGGATACCAGGCCGCTTTCTCTCCTCCCACACGGCCTGGGAACGAGGCTACATGTAGAAATCTGGCCACTCAGAAACGGACGTAAAATATAAGAACATGCCCAGAGACAGTTTCTAATAATACACTGACAGTCCAGACTTGGTCTGACAGTCTATCACATACTCACCATTGAGCACTTCATCAATACCAAGACACTCATCATTGCCTGTGAGTGTTTCCAAGGCAACCATGGAGCTCTCCAGAGGAGGGAGACGCTGGATCTGTGGGGTGGAAAGGGAGATAGTTTTCTATCCGTGTATGTACATTGTACAGTGAAACCTCTCAATAGAGGTGTACATTGTACAGTGAAACCTCTCAATAGAGGTGTTTGTCCTTTGCAGAGGTTATTCTCTTCTCAGGAGTGGTTCAAAAAGCATTATAACTACAAATGGCTTCACTCGCTTCACTTTCTCAGTTACATTGTACTTCCCTCCCATTGCCTATGATTGCAGTCCGGTACCGGGCAGCTGCTTCCCACAATTGCATCTGCTGCTCTCCGCGATTGCATCTGCTTCAGCTGCTGCTCCCCACATTGCGTCTGCTTCAGCTGCTGCTCCCCACATTGCGTCTGCTTCAGCTGCTGCTCCCCACATTGCGTCTGCTTCAGCTCCTGCTCCCCGTGATTGCGTCTGCTTCAGCTGCTGCTCCCCACATTGCGTCTGCTTCAGCTCCTGCTCCCCGTGATTGCGTCTGCTTCAGCTGCTGCTCCCCACATTGCATCTGCTTCAGCTCCTGCTCCCCGTGATTGCGTCTGCTTCAGCTGCTGCTCCCTGATTGCAACCACAGCTACTCTGGAAGGTTCCAGGCCCAGCCAACCTTCTTGAACATTGTTTACAGAGCAATGGTTGCAGTCAAGTATGAAGGTCTCACGTCACTAGTCTAGTTCTGACCTTGGAACAAACCCACATCTGTAATTACACTACTGGTAGGGAACTTTCCAAAAATTGAAAAACTCCTGAGCACAGTGGAGGACATGGAGAGATTCTGACTACACCATCATCATTCTAATTTTTGACTGACACAAACGTATAATAATTGTGCTGAAACTCATCTCTGTGGTGGAGTTATGACCCTAACCCTAACCCTAACCCTAACTTTTAGCCTCCTTGTGTGGGTGGACTTTTTTTTTCGTTCCGGATCCGCTGGGAATGAGATAGCCACGTAGTTACATGTGCGCACTAACTGAGACGATCCGAGCTGTAAGTACGTGCTGGTGGATGCAATCAGAGTCTGCTCGGGGTGAAAGTAATACCGGAGTACCATTCTGAAGGGTCAGCTTGCCTTGCCGGTGAGATGCACCGGCTACCAGGAGTGCGGTGGCTATTTACGAATGCCCTACAACGGTTCTGACTATACCATCCGCGTTGATCGTGATCGCTACCATACATGTATACTGACCAAACGTAGGATTTTGGTGCTGAAACTCACCTTGGTGGTGGAGATATGAGCGCTTTTGTCTCGCCGTTGGCCCCCATTGCTCGAGCGCTCCATTGACTTCCGGTGGCAGTACCGTTCTTAGGAAAGGCACACAAAGATTCTGACCACACGGCTGTGATCGCTGTCGTTCACTGACGCTTACATGCCGAAACTCACCATGCTGGCTAAATTGTGAGTGCTGTAATAATGTCTTGTCTTCCTTTTGGTCACCATTGCTCGCGATCGACTGAGCGTGGTTGCCACGTGGCATGTGCGTTAATTGGAACGAATTGCAATACTTAGCTTGCGCTAGCTACGGCGAGTCGCAACCGGGGTTGCAACGTGGCTATGAATGGTTTTATTCGGTACTTGAGAGCACTCTCTGATCTTCCCTATATATAGCTATCATGGTACTCACATGATGTGTGATAATTGGAATGAACTGTCACACTTCGCTTGGGCTACCGTTTAACCGCGGCTACCAGGAGTGCAGTCGCCTCTCGATCTAGCATAAAACTCAAGTGATAACTTACTCTGGAGACAATCCGTCTCTCCATTTGTAAACGGAGGGGTGCATGCAGTCCCTGAGTGTCTCGCATTGTCTGGAATAGGAGGGCCTCCTTGTTCATAACAGCCTGGAGGAAGAAGGGGGAGCAACTTTGTGGTAAATGTTGCGTGAGTTACAAAGTGGTCACATGCTATTCAAAATATTGCTCTTTGTTTTCAAGCCAGCCCCTGGCTTTACTAAGACCCGAGACACTTCCCGATAAGCAAACCGGACCTTGTGAACCATCAATCTCGTAAGCAGTGACATACGACGAGCGAGCTGGTCCTGCAACAGACCGCAGTGAACAGCGAGCTGAGACTAGTGACCCTTTAAACATACTTTTCATCTTCCTTTCATCAACCTTTGAGGGGTACTCTGTCCTTGAAGGCTCATTTTGAGTCTATAATTCAGCAGCGAAGGTAAACACGCCTATAAAATATTCACGTGTCCATGTAATCAGATTGGTTCCACCACAATCCTGGCAGCGGAAGTCCACGGTTTACCCCCCCCCCCCCAGGGAGGATGGAACATGGTACACGTTCATCGCAGAGCCAACTTACATTAACCTGGACGTGTTCCAGTGGATGAGCTGAAGTAAGATCATCTTTGGCCGAGGCAAAGCTAAAGATGAGAAACAGAAACGATATTTCACCAACAAAATGTTCTTGACTGCCCCATGTCTAGGAATGTGCCAGCCTTGCTCCCTGCTGTTAGTCCAACATGTTTGAATGCTTGACATACAGCATTGCAACAGCAAGTGAGGTAGAAGCAGCTACATGTATGTGAAACTGATGCTAGGAGGAAAATTGTGCCGCAAATGTAAATAATCAACAATTGACTACCTTAGGAGTGGCCTACAAAGATTCTGAGTACACCGTCGTGATCACTATCATGCAGTGACCCAAGCGTACAATTTTGTTGCTAAAACTCACCTTGGTGGTGGAGATACATGTACAAGCAAGTCGTGCCGTTGGCCGCCATTGCTTGAGTGCTCTCTTCGACTTTTGTTGCCAACACCGCTCTTAGGAAAGGCACATGAAGATTCTGACCACACGTCATAATCACTGTCGTTCACTGACGCTTACATGCTGAAATTCAGCTTGCTGGCTAAGTTGTGAGCGCTGTAATAGTGTCTTGTCTTCCCTTTAGCTGCCATTGCTGCCTCAATCGACTGAGCATGGTCCTCGTGTCAAGTGTGTTAATTGGAACGAGCTATACCACTTAGCTTGCACTACCAGCGAGTTGCAACCGGTTGCAACGGCTACCAGGAGTGTAGTTGCCCCTCGTATTTGTGGTCTTAAAGAGGATGCCAGCTCTAGTCTCATCGAATACGACGTGTACTTGATGTCAATTCTGGATAGCAACATGTACATGGCAATCTCATTCTTGAGTGGCAAACATGTAAGAATGCACAAAATGCTGTGCCTAACTATCCAAGGATCTGCAAAGTTTGAGATTGCTACATGTACCTAGAGGAAAAAGAAAAACAACATCGGCATGGTGTCGCATTCCCTACCCATATCTGAGTGTGTCATGGACTCCATACTTCCCCGGGATCTTCTCAGTGACAGAAGTTGGGGGATTATACCTCGGCTGAACAGATGCACCCTCACCAAGGTCCTGGGTGATGCGAGTGTGCAGTGTGAGTGTGGGTGGTGTGAGTGTGGGTGGTGTGAGTGTGCAGGTTTGTCCACATGCCACATGCCAAAACTGGCACATTTGGAAACCATTTCTAACGATTACAACACATTTTGTTACGCAGCCACAGGCAGTGTTTGGACAGTCACAGCTCTAAACACTGTGCATATTGGAGCAGAACATAGAGAACGTTTGGGGGGGGGGGGGGGGGGGGGGGGGGGGGGGGAAGGGGACTGAATAGTGTGCCACAGTGCGCCATTTAGGGGAGTCTGGGTTTGAAATCTCAAGCCCCCCCCCCCCCCCCCCCCAAAAAAAAAAAAAAACAACCCAGTGACCACCCCTTGAAGTATCGGTCCAGCAGGAAGTACATACTTTAATGTACACGCATGAACATCCATACACTGGCCTCGATAGATAACCTGGTCCCCTGCCCAGACCACTACCAAACACTAGCCCTGCATATGTGGGACCAATAACCATGCACATACCTAAGTCCTCATAACTTTTCTGTGCTACAAAAATCATAAAGCTACGCCTACCTACACAGTACAGTACACCAGCATATTCATCTTACTCCCTCAGAACTCAAAGCCTCACCATTCTTCTGGAAAGTATATACAGTATAGCTGCTCTTTAATTTGCTGTGAAGAGTGCACGTGGGCCACCGAAGGTCACGTGACTAAGTTGTACGCATTAATGACGTCATAACTTATCAACTCGACATGTCGATCGACATGGTAGACTTCGGGATCAACTTAGAAGGTCCGGTGCTCGAACCATTTGTAGTAGACGTGCAGTTGGTGTCCATGCGAGAGCGGGAGCCGAGCCTCCCTTCCCTCTCTCTCTGTCAGGACGCGGTTGTTGGTGACTACGTGGAGGACAGCCTCTTGAGGACTACTGTTCCTGATCCCATCAAGCTGAGAGGTGTGGGGGAACCACACTGTAAGCTACTGAACTCCGTGGTTTAGATAATTGGAGTCGGGTTGTACTGCCTGTAATAGAATATTTAATTAGCTAGATATGAGGGTTAGCCCCTGTTCATCTGCTTCCGTTTTGCCTACTAGCGGAGAACTAACGATTTAAGCCAAACCTTATGGTCTACTGCCTCAGGATGGTGTCATCTGTTATGTTAATATAGCACCTCTTCCCCATTCAATTTTGAAAGTATGAACTATAATATGGGAGGGGGGGGGGGGGGGGGGGGGGGGGGGGTGGGGGGAATTGTTGCCATGGTAATAAGCTGTGCACTTCCTTGCTGCAGGTTTGGTGTCAACAGCAGGTTTGATGATAGCTTCCCCTCTGCACTCATGGGAAAGGTCAGTGGTACACATGCAGCTAGTGCAACTGTCACATGTAAGTATGTTACCACAATCGAAAGCCTTCTTGCAAATCTGCAAGAATCTTGTTGAGACTTCCGCTGATGTTCATGCATGTGCTTGAAAGACATTCCCAATAGGGCCAGAGTTGGATACACTGAACATCACATGTTTCTCCCTCTTCCCCCTCCCTCCCTTCTCCCCCTCCCCCCTCCCCCCCCCCCCCTCCCTGCCTCCCACGTGCTTGAAAGACATTTCCAATAGGGCCAGAGTTGGATACACGAACATCACATGTTTCTCCCTCTTCCCCCTTCCCTCCCTCCCCCCCTTCTCTCCTTCCCTCCCTCCCTCCCTCTCCCTCCTACCCTCTGTCCCTCCCTCCCTCCCTCCCTCCCTCCCTCCCTCCCTCCCTCCCTCCCTCCCTCCCTCCCTCCCTCCCTCCCTCCCCTCCCCTCCCTCCCTCCCTCCCTCCTCCCTTCCTCAGGTAGCATCAGAGGAGGTTCCACTCCACCCTGGATAGACTGAATGCCATCCTTCACAAGAGCATTCCCTTTAATCTCAAATGTCTCCTTTGTGGTTGCCTCTGCTGCTGCTGCACCCTGGGCCTTTCTCTGGGCCCAGTCCTCTACCTAGCAAAAGAGTTCGTCCTTCATTTGTGCTACATGTATTTCAGTGACTATCTACTTGTGGTTGTGGAGAGCCCGCCCACCCTCAATGTGTGTTTACATGTAGCTGTAAGTGTAGTATAATAATTGCCTTGTTCAGAGGTTGCCAGAGTCCTTGCCATTTTAACAGGCCAGAATGAAGCACCGGAAGTCACGTGAATGCAAAATTCAAATCGTAAGAGCTTGAGCGCTCTCGATCTCACAGAAAATGGCTTCGTGTGAACCAGGGTGGACAAGCGCTTACAGCAAAGACTTACGCCGGGTCCTACAATGGTATTCTGTACACCGATCACGGTAGATCCAGAAGGCTGACTAGTAAGAAGGCGCGATTGGGCCCTCTGCGGTCGAATCACTTGCTGAAGCTGTCGAATTAACTTCCTGCAGTATAGCATGCAACTGTGAGTCCTGAGTCTGAGGACTACTAGTCTTATCTCATCTCATGTATCTACTGTACGTAGTGACTCAGTAGTGATTGTTGGGGACGTGCGATAGTTGGGGACATGTGATTGTGTGATTGGTTTTGATTTTTCTGCAGACAAAGTCAAGAATGGAAAAGTTGTTGGAATCAGAAAACTGGACACTCTATAACAAGGTATGCCATGATAGGTGTATCCAGTGCCATTAACCAGGAAATGATGCCAGCCAGCAAAGAAAGTTTGGAGCTGGATATTTGTAGTATGAAGAATACAAGCACTTTTGTTGTGCCGTCGGCTGCCATTGTTCTAGTGAGTGCTCTCTTTAACTTTTGCAGTACAGCTCTCACGAAAATCCGACAAAGATTCTGATCACAAGTCGTTGTCGCTGTCGTCCACTGACGCTTACATGCCAAAACTTACCGTGCTGGCGAAGTTGTGAGCACTGTAATAATTTATTGTCTTCCCTTTGGCCGCCATCGCTAGCGATCGACTGAGTGTGGTTGCCATGTGGCTTGTGTGTTAATTGGAACGAACTACGATACTTAGCTTGCGCTACAGCGAGTCGCACTGGTGTTGCAACAGCTACCAGGAGTGCGGTTGCCCCTCAAGGATTTATACAGCATTTGAAACTCCTACATGTAGTAGTACATTTGATGTGGAGATCTGTAGCCAAAACATGAATGCAGGTGTTTTGGTCACTGGTGAGCATGTACTGCACTGCCATTTGTGTTCATCGTACTGCACTGAACGTTAGTTGTTTTTTAGACTAGCCTCGTTCCCAGGCTCCTCCCAGCTTTTTGTAGCATACTGTTTTATGTACAGTATGTGACAAAAAGCTGGGGAGGAGCCTGGGAACAAGGCTATGTTAGACTTCTTGACACTCTTTACCACTCCACAGCTTGGATTGAACATGAAACTGAGCAGAGAGCAGTGTGAAAACACAAACCTCAGGCAATACGTGAGTTCAAACCCTTGGCAGCAATATCATGAAAGTTGAAGAACGGTGGAAGTTAAAGTAGTTTTCATGCATACCATGGTTGTAGTTAGTTCCGCGGTGGGGAAATTTTGCGTGTGAAGTAAGACCGTGAATATTAAATGCGTGAAATATTTAACACCAAGTACTGCTGCCACAAGTGATTAGAACAGAATGGAGAGTCCTACATGTAAGGCAATCCTACTTTAATCATGGCAAGCCACAGTCTAAGAAACAAGGACAAGAAGAACTAACCCCTGACTGCTATGAGCGGTGAGGGTTCGCCATCATGATGACCTGAGACACTCTGAAGTAACACATCTGTCCCTTCATGTTCCTGGGCTCGTGCTCATTCTGATAGCTATGTCATTATAACCGTGGTAGCCAGGCACGCACAACTCAATTGCCAACTCTTCTTTCATCTGTCAACGCGGGTGAAATTTTTTGCAGTGATGTTTCAGTGAAAATTCCCCCCCCCCCCCCCCCCCACCGCATAATATTTATGTCACTTTTAGTTGCTAGACCATGAAATTATTGCCACACAAAATAATCTACAACTACAGTAGTTTAATGCCACATCAAGGGGATTACGGGACTTATGGAGCGTTGCTTCACCACTCTGGGGTCTCTTGGGGGACTTCCCTGGTGTACATGTACAGTAGTCCACAGCTTGGTGTTGTATTTTCTGCTTTGAACAGTGTGAACAACTTATGAATGATCCACACCCATCAATCCCTCCCTCCTCCCCCTCCTCTCCACCTGCTCTGAATGGGTTTACCCATACTGAAAAGCTTACAAATGATCCACACCCATCTCTTCCTCCCTCCTGTCCCTCCTCCCTCCCCCCCTTCCTCCTTCTGTCCCTCCCCCCTTCCCTCCTTCCATGCTGCCTGAATATAATGTTTTCTGAATTCAAGCTCAGCATCTGTGACTGACTTAGTGAAAACAATCATCATATTGGAATCCTCTGTTTCAGTCATGACTGTTCTCCTGCAGGTACTC